>JASVEL010006766.1:0-277838 GCA_032618575.1 Nicotiana noctiflora
GTGCACCGGTGTTGTTCGTAAAGAAGAAAGATGGCACAATGAGAATGTGCATTGATTACAGGCAGCTGAACAAGGTAACAGTGAAGAATAAATACCCATTGCCTCGTATTGAGGACCTATTTGATCGGCTACAGGGAGCTAGTGTATTCTCTAAGATTGATCTTCGATCGGGCTATCATCAGTTGAAGATCAGGGACTCAGATATTATGAAGACAGTGTTCAAGACGCGATATGGGCACTACGAGTTCCCGGTGATGTCTTTCGGGCTGACTAATGCCCCAGCAGCATTCATGCACTTGATGAATAGTGTATTTCGGCCGTACCTTGATTATTTTGTGATTGTGTTTATTGATGATATCCTTGTATATTCACGCAGCCAGGAGGAGCATGCACAGCATTTGAGAGTGGCATTGCAGAGGTTGAGGGAAGAGAAGCTTTATGCAAAATTCTCTAAGTGTGAGTTCTGGCTTGATACTGTGGGTTTTCTGGGACATATAGTGTCCAGTGATGGTATTCGGGTTGATCCTCAGAAGGTTGAGGCAGTGCAGAATTGGCCCAGACCTTCCTCAGCTACAGAGATTCGGAGTTTTCTCGGCTTGGCATGCTATTATCGTCGGTTTGTTCAGGATTTCTCATCTATTGCTTCACCGTTGACTAAGCTGACACAGAAGAATGCTCCATTTGTGTGGTCTGATGAATGTGAAGAGAGCTTTCAGAAGCTCGAGGAGGCTTTGACCACGGCTCCAGTACTTGTGTTACCATCGGCCTCAGGATCATATACGGTGTATTGTGATGCTTCCAGAGTTGGACTCGGTTTTGTGTTGATGCAGGAGGGTAGAGTTAATGCATATGCTTCTCGTCAGCTAAAACCCCACGAGAAGAACTACCCTGTTCATGATTTGGAGTTAGCTGCTATTGTTCATGCCTTGAAGATTTGGAGGCATTATCTATATGGTGTATCTTGTGATGTATATACGGACCACCGCAGCCTTCAGCATTTGTTTAAGCAAAAAGATCTAAATTTGAGGCAGCGGAGATGGCTTGAATTGCTTAAAGACTATGATATTACTATCTTGTATCATCCCGGGAAAGCCAATGTAGTGGCTGATGCATTGAGCCGGAAGGCTATTAGTATGGGCAGTTTGGCGTATATTCCAGTTGGGAGAGACCCCTAGCAGTTGATGTTCAGGCGTTAGCTAATCAGATGGTAAGGCTGGATATTTCTGAGCCTAGTCGGGTGATGGCTTGTGTAGTGGATCGTTCTTCTTTATATGATCGTATTCGAGAGCGCCAGTATGATGATCCACACTTACTTGTCCTTAAGGACAGAGGTTCAGCATGATGATGCTAGAGATGTCACTATTGATAGTGAGGGTGTATTGCGGATGCAGGGCCGGATATGTGTGCCCAATGTTGATGGCCTTCGTGAGTTGATATTGGAAGAGGCCCACAGCTCGCGGTATTCTATTCATCCAGGAGCCGCGAAGATGTACCAGGATTTGAAGCAGCATTACTGGTGGAGAAAGATGAAGAAAGATATTGTGAGCCATGTGGCTCGGTGTCTAAACTGTCAGCAGGTCAAGTATGAGCATCGGAGACCTGGTGGTGTATTCCGACGTATTGATATTCCGGAGTGGAAGTGGGAAAGAATAACTATGGACTTTGTTAGTGGACTCCCTCGGACGACGAGGAAGTTTGATTCAGTTTGGGTGATTGTGGATAGACTGACTAAGTCAGCTCATTTCATCCCAGTGTGTACTACCTATACCTCAGAGCGGTTGGCAGAGATATTCATCCGTGAGATAGTGAGATTGCATGGAGTTCCTATTTCCATTATATCGGACAGAGGTACCCAGTTCACATCTCAGTTCTGGAGGACATTTCAGCGAGAGTTGGGTTCACAGGTGGAGCTGAGCACAGCATTTCATCCACAGACGGATGGGCAATCTGAGCGTACTATTCAGATATTGGAGGACATGTTGCGTGCTTGTGTCATTGATTTTGGTGGTTCATGGGCTGATTATTTGCCTTTGGCGGAGTTTGCTTACAATAATAGCTATCGGTCCAGCATTCAGATGGCACCGTATGAAGCTTTATATGGGAGGCGGTGTAGGTCTCCCGTTGGTTGGTTCGAGCCCGGCGAGGCTAGGTTGTTAGGGACAGAGTTAGTCCAAGATGCCTTAGATAAGGTGAAGGTGATTCAGGAGAGACTTCGCACAGCTCAGTCGCGTCAGAAGAGTTATGCAGACCGGAAGGTCCGAGATGTGTCTTATTCAGTAGGTGAGAAGGTGTTGCTGAAAGTTTCGCCTATGAAGGGTGTTATGAGGTTTGGAAAGAATAGGAAGTTGAGCCCAAGGTTTATTGGACCTTTTGAGGTGCTTAGGAAAGTTGGGGAGGTGGCTTATATGCTTGCTTTGCCACCCACTTTGTCGGGAGTTCACCCGGTGTTCCATGTATCTATGCTCCGGAAGTATGTCGGAGACCCGTCTCATGTGTTGGACTTCAGCACGATACGGCTAGATGAGGATTTGACTTATGATGTGGAACCAGTAGCCATTTTGGGTCGACAAGTTCGTAAGCTGAGATCTAAGGATATAGCTTCAGTGAAAGTGCAGTGGAGAGGTCGTCCTGTGGAGGAAGCAACTTGGGAGACCGAGCAGGAAATGCGGAGCGGATATCCACACTTATTTGATGCTCCAGGTATGTTTCTTAACCCGCTCGCGGACGAGCGTTTGTTTAAGTTGGGGAGAATGTAACGACCCGGCCCGTCGTTACGGGAATTTCCACCCCGTTATCTTGCATTTACATATATTATGCTTTTAAAACAGTATTAGAGTATATCGGGTGAGTTAGGAGTGATTTAGATTGAAAATGAAAAAAATAGCATGTTTGAAGAAAGCTTGAATATGAAAAGTCAACCAAGAGTTGACTATTGAGTTAGAGTGCTCGGAACCGGATTCTGATGATTCGACTAGTTCCGAGGGATCATTTATGACTTAGGAGAACAATCGGAATTGAATTCGGAGGTCCGGTGTAGTCTTAAGCTTGAATTGGCGAATGTTGAATTTTGGCGAAAACCGGATGGTAGGTGATATTTTGATCCGGGGGTCGGAATGGAATTCCGACAATTTCTATAGCTTCGTTATGTGATTTTGGATATGTCTGCAAATTTTCAGGTCATTCGGACATCGTTTGATCGGGTTTTGGGTTGAATGTTAGTTTTGAAAGTTTTGAAGAAACTTAGGCTTGAATCCGTAGTTAATTGGTGATTTTGATGTTTAGTATGGTGTTTTTATGATTGGAACAAGTCCGTATCATGTTTTGGGGTATGTTGGTGGTTTTCGTTGGGGTCCCGGGGCCTCGGGATGGATTCGGACCATCAACCGGGCAATTAGAACTTGGAAAAATTCTGCAGAAAACTGCAGGTTCTGCCCAGGCCCTTAAGCCTTCGCGTTCGCGTGACAGGTGTCGCGTTCGCGAAGGCCAAGCCTTTTTGTGCATCGCGTTCGCGGGAGAAGGCGTCGCGTTCGCGTAGGTCTGGGGTGTTAAGCATCGCGAACGCGTTGCTTGGGTCGCGTTCGCGTAGAGTCGTGGCGTTGTGCTTCGCGTTCGCGGGAGGTCTATCGCGAACGCGTAGAAGAAATCCGGGTTGCTGGGAGTTTGAACATCGCGAACGCATGGGATGCGTCGCGTCCGCGAAGGGTTACATGATTTGAGCATCGCGAACGCGTGGCCAGCGTCGCGTTCGCGAAGAGTAAGGCGGGTTTGTTCATCGCGAACGCGTAGAGGGTCACGCGAACGCGATGAACAATGGTGTCTGGCAGTGAATTTAATCCAGAAACAGAGAGTTACGGGTTCATTAACCCAAAACACACATTTTGAGCCCTAGAGAAAAGAAAACTAGAGGAAATCACTGAGAAGTCATCGGGTATTCGTCTGAGGTAAGTTTCTTGACTCAAAAACATCATTTTATGGTAGTATTAACATCAATCTTCATGAAATTGGGTTGAAATCTTGAAGAAATGTGGCCTAAATATTGAAAACGGGATTTTTGGATTTGGGAGGCCATGTGAACTCCGATTTCGATAAATTTTATATGCACGGACTCGTGGCGAGATAAGGATCGCGTTGGTACTAATTTCGGAATTTCCCGAGCAGTGGGGCCCGGGGTCGGGTTTTACCAACTTAGTGTAATTATGCGAATTTCATATAAATTGAAGTGGGTTATGATTCTTTGACCCGTAATTGATATAATTATTGTTATTTGACTAGATTCTACACACGAGGCAACGAAATTCAAAGGAAAAGGCATCGCGGACGAGTCTACGACCGGCTAGAGGTGAGTAGTTTGTGTATATTGTAGCTTGAGGGTTCGAAACCCCGGCTTAGCACATTGTGACGCTAATAGGGCGTGGCTCGCACACCGTGGCAGGTGCGGGATTGATTGTGATTGGGGATTGAGACTTGGTCCATCCCGGAAATGAATAATATGTGGTTAGTGTTGGAAATACACTGTATTTGCTATAATTGTGGGCTGTAAGCCTTGTTTGGGGCCTTGTGCCGATCTGTAGCGTCCTTAGAGGACAATATTTATGTGATAGCTAAAATTGCTTAAATCACTGATCTCAGTCCTGGGAGTTGTAATCACACTTTTGAAATGCTAAGTCACCGGCTTTTACAAACTTAATAAAGTTAAAGTATTTTTTTCATAAATTATGAATTGAGAACTGGAATTAAGGAAAATGAATTGTTTTTGTGACTTAATTGCTTATTGTGGACTGAGTATGGGATCGGGCTGCACGCCGCAGTGGTTGATATGAGGATCGGGCTGCACGCCGCAGCAGTATTGCGCTTGGGCTGTAGGAGCCCCTCCGGAGTCTGTACACACCCCCGGTGAGCGCCGTCGACGTTAAATTGGATCGGGCTACACGCCGTAGCGGTTATGTGCATTGCATTGCATCTGTATTTGTTGAATTACTCTGTGGTAGCTGTATTGTATTATTGTTGCTAGTTCGTAGGAGATTCGGACTGTAGTGTAGCTTCATATTGTGGTATTTTGTGGATTTCTTACTGTCAGCTACATATATATATTTGTTACTCACTGAGTACTTAGTACTCACCCATACTCCCTGCACCTTTTGTGTGCAGACTCAGGTACTCAGGAGCAGTAGACGGGCATCTCTAGCGTTTACATTGTCACATCGAGTTGATGAGGTAGCTGCCTACGTTCGCAGAACCTAGCTTCTCCTCTCATTCCAGTTGTTATTTTATATTTTGTATTCAGACTTGAGTACTTCTATATCGTACTCTCTATTTCCTGTTGGGTTTTGTTAGAGGCTCTAGACTTGTGACTCCGGATCTTTGGGAGTGTCAGTACTTTTGTTCAATATTATTATTATTGGAGTTCTTAAACTCATATATTCTTCTTGGGTTGTCCATTTGGGGACTGGTATGGTGTTATAATTAAACTGTTGGTTTGGCTGGCCTAGCTTGATTGTTGGGCGCCATCACGACTGGATTTGGGTCGTGAAATGAGGCCTTTGCTGATATGGAGCTGCTTGCTGATAAGGTCTGAAATTTGATTGCCCATGGTTTTGATTTTGGTAACCAGGTGGACCTTGTACCCGTGGCTTCTGGAAGCTCTGAGAGTTCTCGGCACCATTTGGATTGCTCCATTGAAATCCTGGATGTTTGTGTGCCATTGGACTTCCAAAGGGGTACTGCTTGTAACTGACTGCATTGACATGTTCATTATTTTGACTCATTGCTTGGCATTCATGATTCAGATGGTTTCCTCCACACATATCACAAGCCTCAGACTGACTTGATTGTTTTGTATTCACCTGAAAAGATTCAAATTTCTATGCCAAAGAAACAATTTGTTGTGTTAGTGTGTTTAAAGAATCATATTGATTAACCGTAGCAGTCTTTTTGATGATTACACGCTCAGATGGCCATTGAATGGCATTTCAGAAATTTCATTCAATAACTGTAATGCTTCTTCTGTGGTTTTTCCCATCACCGAACCTCCTGCAGCTGCATCAATCATATTTCTAGATTAAGGTTTTAACCCGTGATAAAAAATATACAACTGCATATGTTCAGGAATATCATGGTGCGGTCATTTTCTTAACATTGCTTTTAATTTTTCCCAAGCTTGATAAACTGACTCAGTATCAGTCTGCAAAAAATTAGATATGTCTTGTCTTAACTTTGTTGTCTTAGCAGGGGAAAAGTATTTGTTTAAAAACTTCTGAGTCATCTGGTCCCATGTCGTAATGGACCCTTGAGGCAAACTTCGCAACCAAGTCTTGGCATCTCCTTTTAAAGAAAAAGGAAATAGCCTTAACTTGACAGCTTCAGGAGGTACTCCATTGTACTTAGCAGTTTCTACAAGTTCTAAAAAATCAATTAAGTGACTATGTGGGTCTTCACTTGTATCACCAGTAAAGATACAAGATTGTTGAATTGTCTGAATCAAGCCGGTCCTGATTTCAAAGTTGTTGGCTGCTACTGGGGGTTTTCTGACACTAGATTCACAGTTTAAGCGGTCAGGCCTAGCATAATTCCTTAGGATTCTGTTTGCTGGTCTTGGCGCTACTTCATCAAATTGATCTTCTAAATGGACTGGTGGTGGGATTTCGGGTGGATTAATATCTTCTACTCCCTGGTTTTCAATTCCTTCACAAGCTATACTCTGAGAAGATGATGTTTGTTCTTTCCTGCGTAAACGAAGAGATCTTTCAATTTCAGGATTATAATGTGCCAACTCTTTTGTAGAAGATCGGGTCATAAACGAAATAAATTTTTTTATTTATTTTTTTAATGACAATTAAACTTAATTCCTACAATAACAATATCACTAAAAGAAAGTAGTAAAAGAAAAAGTAGTAGTAGTGAATAGTACACTTAGTGATAATAATTGTCAGTATTAAAGGAAAATATAGTTAGTACAAATAGTATTTTATAATGAAAGTACTATGAAGTGAAGTTGCTGATAATATCATAAGAGTTATAGATATACACATTAATTATATCTACACATATTAATAATAAAAACAATAGGTAATACTTACAACAATGAGAAATAACGAGAGAAAAAAAAACTTTTATATTACTATGGAAAAAAATATACGTTAGAATGGATATAATAATAATAGTTATACAAATATTTAGTAGGTGAAGATAATACTAAAAACAATAAGGATAACAATACATATAATAATAAATTCTCAAATTAGTAATAAAATATTTAATTTGAAGTAGACTTATGCCAATCCCCGGTAACGGCGCCAAAAATTTGACGAGGCCAATGTGTATAGGATTTTTTTGCTCGTGCTTAGTCAAATTCTAATATAGTTTAAGATATCGTCTCACAGAGATTGGAAAATCTATGCTACAAACTTGTAATATTTTAGCTACTATTTGAGAGAACCAAATTGATGAAAAGAGAGTGAGGTTTAAAACTTGTTAGTTACTTAAATAAAAACCAAGAACTTCCGGAAGATTTTATAATTTAAAAGAGTTGGGAATCGTTGAATTCACTTGATAATATATTATAATAAAATCTCAATTTTTACATGTATCTCTCTAAGGAATAATTGCTTATTGCTAATACAATTATATTTAGCTCACTAAGAAGTAGCCAATTAATAACACTCCGTGAGGTTATGTGATTAATTGAGTTAAAACTAGTGACGATTAAATCGAAATATTTTTCTTGCTTGAATTGTGCCAAGGGGTAGTAAAAACTTCGTGAGAATTATTTTTACTACAAAATTAATAATCTTGCCTACAACAATTCCTCGTGAGAATTAAAACTGAGGCAAGCAAGATTACAAACTTGGAATAATAGTTTACTAAAAATTTACTCTCACTTTACTATTTTATTCATTAGTTATTATATATCAATTTTGCTCCGTGAGAATTACAAAATTAATATAATAATAACTTAGAGATAAAAATATGTAGAAGTGATAATAATGATTAATTAAAACTATTATTACAGCACAGTACACAATATAAAAAGAAAGTTTCAAGCCAAGTATGTATTAAACTGTGATAGTATTATAATATATATATCAAACTTTATCAACTATCCCAACAAAAAGACACTAGTCCATTATTGAGTATTTGAAAAAGAAAGGAGTATATCGCCTATACTACTAGGAAATCTGAAAATTAAAAGAAGTAATGAAAGTAGAACAAGTAAGAATAAGAGACTAAGTAATGTGACTCTTTTTAATCTCCCTTTTTTTCCCCCTCTTATACAAAGAGTTGCCTTCAATTTATAGAAGATATTTCTTCTTGAAAGTGTTGTGATCTCAAGTGAGAGAGATGCATCTTGAGGAGAATATGTCTTGATGAAGATGCATATTGAGGAAGTTGTATCTTGAGGAGAATATGTCTTGATGAAGATGCGTCGTAATCTTCTTGCGATGTGGAGTGAATATGTTGCGGCCTCTTGTTTCTTTCATTTTCTTGCTTAATTAATAGCATTCTTATCTCCTGCAAAACATTGTTAGAAAATATAGAGAATCGAAATATTATATAAATACTTTATTTAAAATAGTATAGTATTAAATATATAATATATGAATATTTTATATTCATCAATTATTTAACTCCAATTTGCTTCAACAACGAGGGCATGGCTCATCCACCTCCCATGAGGATGAAACCTCAGCGTGGTCACGACCACTTACTGCCAGCTCATGGAGCTCACAACTATAAATACCAAAAGAGTAAACGCTAGAAGGGCTTCTTTTTCACCACTATTGACCAGAGAGAGAAAAGACACAAAAATACCCATACTATGGGAAGGTGAAACACCATTGTAAAGCCCTAAACCTCTTCATGGAAAGGCAGACCAAACCTATATTATCAATAAAAGCTTTTAGTGTATCTCCTCCCAATTCTGAGTATTTATTATCATTTTATTTCATTTGGTCTAATGGATTATTACGGTTTGCTATGATTTTCACGTGATTCAGTCATATTGTTTTGCACTCGTAAAGTATGCGATAACTATTGAGAAAACACCCTTCACCTAGCTTTTGGTCATAAATTTTCAAATTTGTTTTGAAAAATCTAAGTTGAGTGAAGTTTGGATTGAAGATGAAAATGTGTTTGGATACAATTTTTCAAAACATATTTCACTTTTCTTTTTCTTTTTTGAAAAGACATGGAATATGACTTATACCCATAAGTTCTAAAAAATATCACAAATATCCAATGGAATCTTTATTAATAACATTCATTATTTTATCGCAAATCATAGTCTTGAACATAAAAAAATTTGGTACAAAATTATCAGTTTTATAATTAACTGTATAATACATGGTCAGATGACGGAGAAGATGAAGCACCATTATTACAAAATAATAAATGGCGAACTTTTTTATCAAATATAAAAGTTTGGGGCAATTTTTAAAAAATATAATTTGATATTTTGGGCAAAAATCAGTTCTTGGTTAGGATGACTCAAAATGTTATCACTTGTTTCTAAAATAAATTATGCGTTTTGAGGTCTTAGAAACCTCTTTTAGCATCACCTCGATTTGTATGCACAGCCCGGGCGTGTAGTCGGAAAGCATATATATAAAACTTTATGAAAAATAATTAATTTTGACTATAAAATGAATTAATTTGACTTCGGTCAATATTTTGGGTAAACGAAACCGGACCCAGACCCTTGATTTGATGGTCCTGGAGGGTCCATAGAAAAATATGAGACGTGAGCGTATGCCCGGGACTGAATTCTGAGGTCCCAAGCCCGAGAAATAAGTTTTTAAAGAAAATTATTTTCTGAAATTGTTTATAAGGTTTAGAAATGAACTTTTATTAAAAAATGTTGGTATCGGCCCCGTATTTTGGTTCCGGCGCCGGTTATAGGTCTTATATATGATTTAAGATAATTTTGTAAGGTTTGGTAAGAAATGGAATCCGTTTGACGTGATTTGAACCTTAAATGCCCATTTGATGTTTTATTTCCCCTTTTAACCCTTTTATCAATGAGAAACTAAAAGTCAAAATCAAAATCGACTTATAAAAATAGGCAACAATAGACAGTTTTACAAATATAGTCAAACTAGATCTAAGTACTCAATTAACGAGATTCAATGGAACAAACTAATCAGAGGTAGAATCTAATCAACAGAATACTTAATTACTAATTTCGATTTTAATCCAATAAAACCCTAGAAATCTAAGTGTGGCTATGAGCAACAAACATGCGATTTTTTACTAAGAACTTTATCAGAGAAGAAAGACTATATGTCACGACCCAAATCCGGTCGTGATGGCGCCCGACAATTAAGCAGGGCCAGCCAGACCAACAATTACTTATCACATCGAATATCAGCCCCAAATGGACATCCCAAGAAGAATATATGAGTTTAAAAACTCCAATAATAATAATAATGAACAAAATACGGAGAAGTGCGAAAATAACTGACACTCCCAAAGATCTGGAGTCACAAGTCTAGAGCCTCTAACAAAACCCAACGAGAATAGAGAATACTGTATAGAAATACTCAAGTCTGAATACAAAATAACAACTGGAAAGAGGAGGAGTAGCTAGGTCTTGCGAACGTCGGCAGCTACCTTAGCAACTCAGTACGACTCTGAAACCACTGGAAAAGCCTGTCTACTGCTCCCGAGTACCTGAGTCTGCACACAAAAGGTGCAGGGAGTAGGGGTGAGTACTAAGTACTCAATGAGTAATAAATATATAAAAGCAACTGAAAGTAGGAAATCCACAAAATACCACAATATGAAGCTACACTACAGTCCGAATCTCCTACGAACTAGCATCAACAGTACAATACAGCTACCACAGAGTAATTCAACAAATAAAGATGCAATGCAATGCACATAACCGCTACGGCGTGTAGCCCGATCCATTTAACGTCGACGACGCTCACTGGGGGTGTGTACAGACTCCGGAGGGGCTCCTACAGCCCAAGCACAATACTGCTGCGGCGTGCAGCCCGATCCTCATATCAACCACTGCGGCGTGCAGCCCGATCCATCCTCAGTCCACATAAATAAGATAAGTCACAAAACAGTTCATTTTTCTTAATTCCAGTTTCCAGTTCATAATTTATGAAAAATACTTAACTTTTATTCAATTTGCAAAAACCGGTGACTTAACATTTCAATAGTGTGATTTCAATTTCCAGGACTGAGATCAGTGATTTAAGCAGATATAGCTATCACATAAATATTTTCCTCTAAGGACGCTACAGGTCGGCACAAGGCCCCAAAAAAGGCTTACCGCCCACAAACATATCAAATACAGTGTATTTCCAATACTAATAGCATATTATTCATATCCGGCATGGACCAAGTCTCAATCCCCAGTCATAATCAATCCCGCACCTGCCACGGTGTGCGAGCCACGCCCTACTAGCGTCACAATGTGCTAAGCCGGGGTTTCAAACCCTCAGGCTACCATATACACAAATTACTCACCTCTAGCGGGTCGTAGATTCGCCCGCGATGCCTTTTCCTTTGAAATTCGCTCCCTCGTACGTAGAATCTAGTCAAACCACAATAATTATATCAAATACGGGTCAAAGAATCATAACCCATTTCAATTTACATGAAATTCGCATAAATACACTAAGTTGGTAAAACCCGACCCCGGGCCCACTACTCGGAAAATTCCAAAATTAGCACCAACACGATCCTCGTCTCGCCACGAGTCCGTACATATAAAATTTATCGAAATCGGAGTTCAAATGGCCTTCCAAAACTCAAAATCTCGTTTTCAATACCTAGGCCACATTTCTTCAAAATTCTACCCAAATTCATGAAGATTGATGTTAATCCTACCATAAAATTATGTTTTTGAGTCAAAAATCTTACCTCCGATGAATACTCGATGATATCTCAGTGATTTCCTCGACTTTTCTTCTCTCTAGGGCTCAAAATTGTGTTTTGGGTGAATGAACCCGCGAGCCCTCTGTTCTGTGATTTAATTCACTGCCAGAACAATTTGCTCTACGCGTTCGCGATGGTCTTCACGCGTTCGCGATGCTCAGCTCCAGTTTACCCTTCACGAACGCGACGCTCCACCATGCGTTCGCGATGTACAATCCCCCAGCTGCCGTATTCTTCTTCTACGCGAACGCGTACACTCCCATGCAAACGCGAACCTCTCCCTTTTCCTCCTACGCGAACACGACCCCAGGAACGCGATCGCGAAGCACAACGCTCCTGGCCTACGCGAACGCGACACCCCTGATCGCGAACGCGATGCTCTGATCTGCCTGGCCTTCGTGAACGCGGCCCATGCCACGCGAACGCGAAGGCTTAAATGCCTGGGCAGTAACCTGCAATTTTCTGCAGATTTTGCCAAGTTCAAATTGCCCGGTTGATGGTCCGAAATCATCCCGAGGCCCCCGGGACACCAACGAAAACCACCAACATACTCCAAAACATGATACGGACTTGTTCCAATCACAAAAACACCATCCTAAACATCAAAATCACCATTTACACACGGATTCAAGCCTAAGTTTCTTCAAAACTTCCGAAACTAACATTCAATCCAAAACCCGATCAAACGATGTCCGAATGACCTGAAAATTTGTAGACATATCCAAAATCACATAACGAAGCTACAAAACTTATCAGAATTCCATTCCGACCCCCGGATCAAAATCTCACCTACCATCCGGTTTCCGCCAAAATTCAACTTTCGCCAATTCAAGCCTAAAACTACACCGGACCTCCGAATTCAATTCCGATTGCTCTCCTAAGTCATAAATGATCCCCCGAAACTAGTCAAATCATCAGAATCCGGTTCCGAGTACTCTAACTCAATAGTCAACTCTTGGTTGACTTCCCATATTTAAGCTTCCTTAAATCATGCCATTTGCTTCATTTTCAACCCGAATCACTCCTAACTCACCCGATATATTCTAATACTGATATAAAAGTATAAGATATGTAAATGCAAGGTAACATGGTGGTAATTCCCATAACAACGGGCCGGGTCGTTACATTCTCTCCAACTTAAACAAACACTCGTCCGCGAGGGGGTTACGAAACATACCTGGAGCATCAAACAAGTGAGGATATCTGCTCCGCATCTCCTGTTCGGTCTCCCTAGTTTCTTTTCTCCACGGGACGACCTCTCCACTGCACTTTCACTGAAGTTATGTCCTTGGATCTCAGCTTACGAACCTGTCGACCCAAAATGGCTACTGGTTCCACATCATAAGTCAAATCCTCATCTAGCTGTATCGTGCCGAAGTCTAACACATGAGACGGGTCTCCGACATACTTCCGGAGCATAGATACATGGAACACCAGGTAAACTCCTGACAAACTGGGTGGCAAAGCAAGCATATAGGCCACCTCCCCAACTTTCCTACGCACCTCAAAAGGTCCAATAAACCTTGGGCTCAACTTCCCTTTCTTCCCAAATCTCATAACACCCTTCATAGGCTAAACCTTCAGCAACACCTTCTCACCTACTGAATAAGACACATCTCGGACCTTCCGGTCTGCATAACTCTTCTAACGCGACTGAGCTATGCGAAGTCTCTCCCGAATCACCTTCACCTTGTCTAAGGCATCTTGGACTAACTCTGTCCCCAACAACCTAGCCTCGTCGGGATCGAACCAACCGACTGGAGACCTACACCACCTCCCATATAAAGCTTCATACGGTGCCATCTGAATGCTGGACTAATAGCTAGTATTATAAGCAAACTCCGCAAGAGGCAAATAATCAGCCCACGAACCACCGAAATCAATGACACAAGCACGCAACATGTCCTCTAATATCTGAATAGTACGCTCAGACTGCCCATCCGTCTGTGGATGAAATGTTGTGCTCAACTCTACCTGTGAACCCAACTCTCGCTGAAATGTCCTCCAGAACTGAGATGTGAACTAGGTACCTCTGTCTGATATAATAGAAATGGGAACTCCATGCAATCTCACTATCTCACGGATGAATATCTCTGCCAACCGCTCTGAGGAATAAGTAGTACACACTGGGATGAAGTGAGCTGACTTGGTCAACCTATCCACCACCACCCAAACTGAATCGAACTTCCTCGCCGTCCGAGGGAGTCCACTAACAAAGTCCATAGTAATCCTTTCCCACTTCCACTCAGGAATATCAATACGCTGGAATACACCACCAGGTCTCTGATGCTCATACTTGACCTACTGACAGTTTAGACACCGAGCCACATGGTTCACAATATCTTTCTTCATCTTTCTCCACCAGTAATGCTGCTTCAAATCCTGATACGTCTTCGCGGCTACTGGATGAATAGAATACCGCGAGCTATGGGCCTCCTCCAATATCAACTCACGAAGGCCGTCAACATTGGGCACGCATATCCGGTCCCGCATTCGCAATACACCATCACTATCAATAGTGACATCTCTGGCATCATCATGCTGAACTCTGTCCTTAAGGACAAGTAAGTGTGGATCATCATACTGGCGCTCTTGAATACGATCATATAAAGAAGAACGAGCCATTATGCAAGCCATCACCCGACTGGGCTCAGAAATATCCTGTCTCACCATCTGATTAGCTAACGCCTGAACATCAACTGCAAGGGGTCTCTCCCCAACTGGAATATACGCCAAACTGCCCATACTAATAGCCTTCCGGCTCAATGCATCAGCCACTACATTGGCTTTCCCGGGATGGTACAAGATAGTAATATCATAGTCTTTAAGCAATTCAAGCCATCTCCGCTGCCTCAAATTTAGATCTTTCTGCTTAAACAAATGCTGAAGGCTGCGGTGGTCCGTATATACATCACAAGATACACCATATAGGTAATGCCTCCAAATCTTCAAGGCATGAACAATAGCAGCTAACTCCAAATCATGAACAGGGTAGTTCTTCTCGTGGGGCTTTAGCTGACGAGAAGCATATGCAATAACTCTACCCTCCTGCATCAACACACAACCGAGTCCAACTCTGGAAGCATCACAATACACCGTATATGACCCCGAGGCCGATGGTAACACAAGTACTGGAGCCGTGGTCAAAGCCGCCTTGAGATTCTGGAAGCTCTCCTCACATTCATCGAACCACACAAATGGAGCATTCTTCTGTGTCAACCTAGTCAAAGGTGAAGCAATTGATGAAAAACCCTGAACAAACTTGCGATACTAGCCTGCCAAGCCGAGGAAACTCCGGATCTTAGTAGCTGAGGAAGGTCTGGTCCAATTCTGCATTGCCTCGACATTTTGTCGATCAACCCGAATACCATCACTGGACACTACATGTCCCAGAAAAGTCACAGTGTCAAGCCATAACTCACACTTAGTGAATTTTGCATAAAGCTTCTCTTCTCTCAACCTCTGCAATACCACCCTCAAGTGTTGTGCATGCTCCTCCTGGCTGCGAGAATACACCAGAATATCATCAATAAACACAATCACAAAAGAATCAAGGTACGGCCGAAATACACTATTCATCAAGTGCATGAATGCAGCTGGGGCATTAGTCAACCCGAAAGACATCACCAGGAACTCGTAGTGCCCATATTGCGTCCTGAACGCTGTCTTCATAATATCTGAGTCCCTGATCTTCAACTGATGATAGCCCGATCGAAGATCAATCTTAGAAAATACACTAGCTCCCTGGAGCTGATAAAAAAAATCCTCAATACGAGGCAATGGGTACTTATTCTTCACTGTTACCTTGTTCAGCTGTTTGTAATCAATGCACATTCTCATTGTGCCATCTTTCTTCTTCACGAACAATACCGGTGTACCCCAGGGTGACACACTCTGGTGAATTAACCCCTTATCTAAGAGTTCTTGAAACTATTCTTTCAACTCTTTTAACTCAGTTGGTGCCATGCGCTAGGGAGGAATAGAAATGGGCCGAGTGCCCGGCACCAAGTCAATACCAAAATCAATATCCCTGTCAGGCGGCATGCCCGGCAGGTCTGCTGGAAATACATCCGGAAACTCCCTCACGATGGGGACCCAATCAAGATTGGGTGTCTCAGCCTCAACATTTCTAATGAAGGCCAAATAAGATAAACAACCCTTGCCAATCATTCGTTGGGCCTTTATATAAGAAATCACTCTGTCGGACACATAATCAGTCAAGCCATGCCACTCGATCCTCGGATTACCTGGAATAGCTAGTGTGACTGTCTTGGCATGACAGTCCATAATCGCATGGTAAGGAGATAGCCAATCCATGCCTAGAATCACATCGAAATCTACCATGCCTAGTAGTAATAAATCAACTCGGGTCTCCAGACCCCCAATAGTAATAAGACAGGATCGATATACCTGATCCACAACAACAGTATCCCCCACTGGGGTAGACACATGTACAGGCAAAGCAAGAATACCACGGGTCATACACAAGTGATGTGCAAAATAAGTAGAAACATAATAATAGGTGGATCCGAGATCAAATAAGACAGAAGCATCCCTGTGGCAGACTGAGATAATACCTGAAATGACCGCATCTAAAGCACTAGCATCCTTCCTATCCGGAAGAGCATAGAAACGAGCTTGGCCTCCACCAGTACGATCCTCGCCCCTAGGGTGACCTCTGGATACCTGGCCACCAGTCCTAGCCGACTGTGTTGGCACTGAAGAATCATGAGTAGAAGACGAGGGATGATCCCTCTACTGAGACCGTTTACGAAGCCACTGAGGACACTCTCTCCTGATATGGCCCAAGTCACCACACTCAAAACAACGGCCTGAAGATGAAAGAAGGGGCTGCTGAGGACCCCTCGCTACAGATGAACCCTGTGCTGAGGCAGAAGGAGCAGAGCTCTGAGTTGGAAGAGCACTCAGTGCAGGCTGACTCTGCTGACGGCTCTGCTGACCCTGATAACCCTGATGGCCCTGACGACCACGATCTGATGAAACCCCACTGGACTCTACACGTCCAGACTGATGAGACCTGAAAGAACGAGCCCTGCTATGCTGAGGTTGGCCCCTAGACGGAGCACCACTGTAGCTGCCAGTACCACGAGGCCTCTTGGCCTCTCTCTCCTCCCGCTCTCTGCGGCGATTTGTCTCAATATGACGGGCAGCATCAACCACCTCCTCGAAGGTAACTGCCGAAGCTCTCTCCCTGGTCATCAATATGCGGATGGGGTAAATAAGGCCATCAATAAATCCCCGGATCCTCTCTCTGTCTGTAGGAACCATCCACTTGGCATGACGGGCCAACTGTGTGAATCTCATCTCATACTGTGTAACCGTCATGTATCCCTGCTTCAACCACTCGAACTGACGTCGCAACTCCTCTCTCTGAGACTGAGGCACGTACTTCTCCAAAAATACCGTGGAGAACTGCTGCCAAGTGAGGGGTGCTGCCTCAACGGGCCTACGCCTCTTCAAATCCTCCCACCACTAAAATGCTGCACCGGTGAACTGAAAAGTGGTGAATGAAACACCGCTGGACTCTAGAATACCCGCGGTGCGAAGCATGCGCTGACATTTGTCAAGAAAACCCTGGGCGTCCTCGCCCTCAGCACCACTAAAAGTCGGAGGTTGTAGCCTCTCAAATCTCTCCAAACGACGCTACTCATCGTCGGGCATAACTGGAACCATATAAGCAGGAGCTGGTGCAACGGGCGCAACTAGCTGAACTGAAGCTGCCCAAGGCGCCTGAATACCCTGTATCACTAGCTCGGGTGTGCGAGCCACGGGGGTCTGATTCCCTCCCCCTGCCTGTGAAGAAGACGCTGCAATGACCTGAGCCAATCCTGTGCATACTGATAAGATTTGGGCCAAGGTCTCCTGAAGACCCGGTATCACAATGGGCACTGCCGGTGCCTGAACCTGAGTTGACGGAGCGTTTGCCGCTGGAATCTGGTCCTGAACCTGGGCCACTGATGCATGAATCTGACCCTGAGTCTAGTCAGTTGGTGGGTCAGCAGGTTCTGGTATTGCTGCCCTACCTCTACAACGACCACGGCATCTGGGTGCCAATGGTGGTTGTCCGCCACGTCCGCTAGCATGTGTTCTCGCCATCTGCGAGAGAATAGAATATGGAAAAATTTAATTTCATGATAATACAAATCACACGTTATGAATCCAAGAATATGAGGTTTTTCCTAAAGCTTCTGTAGCCCTCCGAGGATAGATACGGACGTCTACATACCAATCCGCGAAAACCTACTAAACCGGCTCATGACTCGCGAGTCCTAGTAACCTAGGCTCTGATACCAACTTGTCACGACCCAAATCTGGTTGTGATGGTGCCCAACAATTAAGCTAGGCCAGCCAGACCAACAATTACTTATCACATCAAATATCAGCCCCAAATGGACATTCCAAGAAGAATATATGAGTTTAGGAACTCCAATAATAATAATAATGAACAAAATACGGAGAAGTGCGAAAATAACTGACACTGCCAAAGATCTAGAGTCACAAGTCTAGAGCCTCTAACAAAACCCAATAGGAATAGAGAATACTGTATAGAAATACTCAAGTCTGAATACAAAATAACAACTGGAAAGAGGAAGAGTAGCTAGGTTCTGCGAACGTCGGCAGCTACCTTAGCAACTCGGTACGACTCTGAAACCGCTGGAAAAGCCTGTTTACTGCTCCCGAGTACCTGCGTCTGCACACAAAAGGTGCAGGGAGTAGGGGTGAGTACTAAGTACTCAGTGAGTAATAAATATATAAAAGCAGCTGAAAGTAGGAAATCCACAAAATACCACAATATGAAGCTACACTACAGTCCGAATCTCCTACGAACTAGCATCAACAATACAATACAACTACCATAGAGTAATTCAACAAATAAAGATGCAATGCAATGCACATAACCGCTACGGCATGTAGCCCAATTCATTTAACATCGACGACGCTCACTGGGGGTGTGTACAGACTCCGGAGGGGCTCCTACAGCCCAAGCGCAATACTGCTGCGGCGTGCAGCCCGATCCTTATATCAACCGCTGCGGCGTGCAACCAGATCCATCCTTAGTCCACATAAATCAGATAAGTCATAAAACAGTTCATTTTTCTTAATTCCAGTTTCCAGTTCATAATTTATGAAAAATACTTAACTTTTATTCAATTTGCAAAAACCGGTGACTTAACATTTCAATAGTGTGATTTCAATTTCCAGGACTGAGATTAGTGATTTAAGCAGATATAGCTATCACATAAATATTTTCCTTTAAGGACGCTACAGGTCGGCACAAGGCCCCAAACAAGGCTTACCGCCTACAAACATATCAAATATAGTGTATTTCCAACACTAATAGCATATTATTCACATCCGGGATGGACCAAGTCTCAATCCCCAGTCACAATCAATACCGCACCTGCCACGGTGTGCGAGCCACGCCCTACTAGCGTCACAATGTGCTAAGCCGGGGTTTCGAACCCTCATGCTACCATATACACAAACTACTCACCTCTAGCCGGTCGTAGATTCGCCCGCGATACCTTTTCCTTTGAAATTCGCTCCCTCGTGTGTAGAATCTAGTCAAACCACAATAATTATATCAAATACGGGTCAAAGAATCATAACCCATTTCAATTCACATGAAATTCGCATAAATACACTAAGTTGGTAAAATCCGACCCCGGGCCCACTACTTGGAAAATTCCGAAATTAGCACCAACGCGATCCTCGTCTCTCCACGAGTCCGTGCATGTAAAATTTATCGAAATCGGAGTGAAAATGGCCTTCCAAAACTCAAAATCCCGTTTTCAATACCTAGGCCACATTTCTTCAAAATTCTACCCAAATTCATGAAGATTGATGTTAATCCTACCATAAAATTATGTTTTTGAGTCAAGAATCTTACCTCCGATGAATACTCGATGATATATCAGTGATTTCCTCGAGTTTTCTTCTCTCTAGGGCTCAAAATTGTGTTTTGGGTGAATGAACCCGCGAGCCCTCTGTTCTGTGATTTAATTCACTGCCAGAACAATTTGCTCTACGTGTTCGCGATGGTCTTCACGTGTTCGCGATGCTCAGCTCCAGTTTACCCTTCGCGAACGCGATGCTCCACCACGCGTTCGCGATGTACAATCCCCCAGCTGCCGTATTCTTCTTCTACGCGAATGCGTACACTCCCACGCGAACGCGAACCTCTCCTTTTTCCTCCTACGCGAATGCGACCCCAGGAACGCGATCGTGAAGCACAAGGCTCCTGGACTACGCGAACACGACACCCCTGATCGCGAACGCGATGTTCTGATCTGCTTGGCCTTCACGAACACAGCCCATGCCACGCAAACGCGAAGGCTTAAATGCCTGGGCAGTAACCTGCATCTTTCTACAGATTTTGCCAAGTTCAAATTGCCCGGTTGATGGTCCGAAATCATCCCGAGGCCCCCGGGACCCCAACGAAAACCACCAACATACTCTAAAACATGATACGGACTTGTTCCAATCACAAAAACACCATCCTAAACATCAAAATCACCATTTACACACGGATTCAAGCCTAAGTTTCTTCAAAACTTCCGAAACTAACATTCAATCCAAAATACGATCAAACGATGTCTGAATGACCTGAAAATTTGTAGACATATCCAAAATCACATAACAAAGCTATAGAAATTGTCGGAATTCCATTCCGACCCCCGGATCAAAATCTCACCTACCATCCGGTTTCCGCCAAAATTCATCCTTCGCCAATTCAAGCCTAAAACTACACCGGACCTCCATATTCAATTCCGATTGCTCTCCTAAGTCATAAATGATCCCCCGAAACTAGTCGAATCATCGGAATCCGGGTCCGAGCACTCTAACTCAATAGTCAACTCTTGGTTGACTTCCCATATTTAAGCTTCCTTAAATCATGCCATTTGCTTCATTTTCAATCCGAATCACTCCTAACTCACCCGATATATTCTAATACTGATATAAAAGCATAAGATATGTAAATGCAAGGTAACGGGGTGGTAATTCCCGTAACGACGGACCGGGTCGTTACACTATAGTCATGTGATTCACAAGTAGTAAAGATCAGAAAGACACGAGGTTACTGGCATGCTATTCATAACTAAGAAAGAAAAATAGAAAAATCAGGAAAGCAAAGAGACATGCAATAGAAAAACCAGAACTAAAATTAGAACACTTAACTTTCGATTCTTGTTTCTTATTTTCTTCTTTCTTTCTTTTGTTTTCTTTTTCTTTACTTTTCTTGATTATACAGAACATTGGAAGTTCAGGAATCATTTCTTGGATTTTTAATCCTCAGGTAGACTCCTCGAGTCTCTGTTGTGAAAAAGACTCTTGGGAATAATGAAGCTGGGGTTATGGGTTTAACAAAGTGGTTTTTGGACTAGGGGTGTTCGCCGGAGTAGTGCTCCGGCGACATATTTTCCAATATTCGACGGCTTTCAGGCTTATTCAAGATAAACCACCTAGGTGGGGTTAAAGAGGTGGAGGAGGTGGTCATGGGGTGTTCATGGTGGACGTTGGTTCATAAGTGGTGGTCGCCGGAGTAGGGTTCCGGCGACACATTTTTGATTATTTGAGGGTTTCTAGAGGTTTTCTGGGGAAGCCAATGGAGTAGGGTGAAAGAGGGTAAGAAGGAGGCCAAGAGGTATTCACGGCGGCCTGAACAGTGGTGGTGGTGAACCACCACCGATAGGTTTCCGGCGATGGTGGAGAGCATATTAGGGCAGCTAGGGTTTTCAATCTTAGAGACGGTTGTATACTGAACTGATATGTATAACTTTTATGTATTTAAAACCCTTGGTTCATCTGAGACCGTTGGATTAAATGTACCAATGGTTTAGATTTAATCAGCTCAAGTACGACGTCGTTCCAATTAAGTGGTCATTTAATCATGACCCTTGGACTGATGTTACCAACGACTCAGATTAATTCGATTATGTGACGTCGTTTTGATTATTAAGCAACCGTTACTCTTGGACCGTTTGATTAAATTTCCAACGGTCCAGATTTGATTACCCCTGGACGGTGTCGTTTTGATTTATAGGCAGATCAGATTTATTTTCTTTTGGGCCCGATCAATGTATTTAATTATTTGGGCTACTGAATTTTGTATTTGGCCCAATTTGTATTGTATTATTTTTATTATACATTGTATTTTTGTATTTTTGTGTTTTTGTATATTTATTTTCTTTTCTATATTTCTGTATTTACTCTTGTATTTATTTTCCTTGTATTTTTCCTTTTTCTTTTAATTTTCTAATTTTTACTAAAATTAAAGAGTAATTAATTTCTATATATTTTTTGGTATTTTCTAATAGATGATATTTTGTTTTTCTTTGTTTTGTTTTTTTTCCAAAAATTAGAAAAAATTCTAGTAATTCCACTTGTTTCATGAGTTATTATTTAAGCATACAATTTTCAACAAATTACCTCAAAAAATTTAAACTTTATTTTTGCATATATTTTTGAACAATTTGCTTAGGGCAAAAATCAAGTGCTTATAACAGCCCCTCTTTGCCCGGGAACACGCAGAGTTTTAGTGCAAAGATAAGTGAGCAGTAATGGGGGATTTTTGCCCATTCGCATATTCCGTGTGAAGCATTTTTTGAATGTTTTGGCCGCACCTGCTTCAAGGATTGTCTACATATTCTGGGCTAAACGGAAATCAGGTCGGTGTAGTTCAGGAATATCTAGTAATTGGGACTTCCAGGGAGTTGTGATCTTATTGCTGTTGATGTTGCCGCTGATTGCTAATCCCCTTATTACACCATGGTAAATATAAAAGAAGCTAGCCTAAGCTATGTTCTATGATATACAAAAATCCTATCTACGTCTTCCAACTTGTCTTATGTTGAATTCGTATCTTGCAAAACTTTTGATTGTGTCCATTCTTCAGGTGGACTCCTGCTTATTATTGCTTAACAAAAGTATTCCCTTATTCTCCAGGTGGCTGCCTTCTTACAACTTTCTTGAAATGTATTCCCTTGTTTTTCAGGTGGGAGCCTGCTTGTTGAAATTGAAAATGTATTCTCTTGTTCTTCAGGTGGGTGCCTGCTTATAACTGCTTGAAAAAGTATTCCCTTGTTTTTCAAGTGGGTGCCTGCTTGTTGAAATTGAAGATGCATTCCCTTGTTCTTCAGGTGGGTGCCTGCTTACAATTGCTTGAAAATGTATTCTTTTATTTTTCAGGTGTGCGCCTGCTCAATGAAATTGAAAATGTATTCCCTTATTCTTCAGGTGGGTGCCTGCTTACGACTTAAAAATAAAGAAAAGAATTTTCTACCCCAATATGGTGCTTGGGTATACCATGCTATTAAATATCAGGAATTAAAACTGAATTTCAAATGATACTTCCCTTATTCTTTAGGTGGGTGCCTGCTTACAACATGCTTCGAAATATATTCCCTTATTTTTCAGGTGGGCGCCTGGTTGCGATTATTATGCTTGCAAGATATTCCCTTGTTTTTCAGGTGGGCGTCTGCTTGCTGTTCTTGAAGAAGTATTCCCTTGTTTTTCAGGTAGGCGCCTGCTTACAACTTTAAAAGATATTCCCTTATTCTTCAGGTGGGCGCCTGCTTACAACTTGAAAAGATATTCCATTATTCTTCAGGTGGGTGCCTGCTTGCTGTGTTTTCAAAACAAAGATTTGTTTTTGCCCCAGTTTGATAACTAAGTGCATGATGTTACTGAATATTGACTTGTGATGAAATTGTGCTATACTTCCCTTATTTTCCAGGTGGGTGCCTGACTGCTAATCTTGAAAAATATTCCCTTGTTCTTCAGGTGGGCGCCTGACTACTAAAATTTGAAAAGATATTCCCGTATTCTTCAAGTGGGCGCTTGCTTGCTATTTGAAAAAGATATTCCCTTATTCTCCAGGTGGGCGTCTGCTTCCGAACTTGAAAAATATTCCCTTATTCTTCAGGTGGGCGCCTGCTTGCTATTTGAAAAAGATATTTCCTTATTCTTCAGGTGGGCGCCTGCTTGCTATTTGAAAAAGATATTCCCTTATTCTTCAGGTGGGTGCCTGCTTGCTATTTGAAAAAGATATTCCCTTATTCTCTAGGTGGGCGCCTGCTTGCGATCTTGAAAAAGATATTCCCTTATTCTTCAGGTGGGCGCCTACTTGCAAACTTGAAAAATATTCCCTTATTCTTCAAGTGGGCCCCTGCTTGCTATTTGAAAAAGATATTCCCATATTCTTCAGGTGGGCGTCTGCTTGCTAGTTGAAAAAGATATTCCCTTATTCTCCAGGTGGGCGCCTGCGTGCGATCTTGAAAAATATTCCCTTATTCTTTAGGTGGGCGCCTGCTTACAACGTATAAAACAAAGAAAATTTCTGCCCCAGTATGATAACTGGGTGTAACATATCATCACACATACAATTTTTAAAAAAATTAAAGGTTATACTTCCCTTATTATCTAGGTGGGTGCCTGATTACTGGAGTTGAAATGGATTCCTTCGCACATTGTTGCTTTTTTTTGAACTGTATTCCCTTATTTTCCAGGTGGGTGCCTGATTAACATAATTTGTGCTCCCTTGTTATCAACATTGGTCACATTCACTTTAAAGTGATTAGTAAGAATTTGAATCTTTTGTCCCTGTTCTAATCAAAGAACAATTTTTTAGTATAAACAGTGGTTAGCTGCTGACATTCTTGTTGGCATTGCTTCCACATTTGAATGTGCTCCGGCTTGCTTCTTTTATTACCTCTCCATAACTTCTGGCTGTCTTTCAAAATTTTTTGATCCCAATGACCCGACTGTTTTCCTTGTGTCTCTCTCTTGTTGTTTCTTTTCCTTTTGCTTTTCCTCCAAATATCTGATTTCCATATGTCCTTTTGATTTAATTGTCCTTTGATGAACCCCAATCTTGTTGTGCCATATAACTGAGAAGCTGGTAGTTAGCTTCGACTGACAATGTCTTATTGACAAATTCCAAAAAAATGCAATGACCTAGAAGTTTTGAGGGTAGGAATACTTTTTAAAAAGAAAAGGTCGAGATTTATATGAGTGGGGAAGCTGATTCTTTTGATCATGCCATGCACTCGGATTAACCGACCCAATATGTCCAACCAATCGACTATCAATTGCCATTTTTGCCAACTTTATTTCACCACCGGAAAAACCCAAACTTTGCTTGCTTTGTCTCTTTTCCCCCACAAACGTCTTTCTCACTTTCGCCTTATGGTGCCCGTGAGAGTTTTTACCAATAAGACTCTCTCATTTCATTTTTCTCAGCTCACATCGCCTTACAGTTCCCGTGAAGATTTTCACCAATAAGACTCTCTCATTTTAACTCTCACCTTACATTGCCTTACTGTGCCCACAATGGTTTTTACCAATAAGAGTCTCTCATTTTTTGTATTATTATTTTTCCATCTTCGGGTATCAGAGTGGTATCCATAGCATGTTTTTCTTCACCTACTTGTATTGTCATTCCTTGAAATTAATCATAAGATCTTTTTTTGGACCGTAATGTGGCTTTTGGATAGATTTTAGAAAGAAAGGTATAAAGGCTCAAAATTTCCAACTTGGGTTTAAACATTACAATTTCCGGAATCATATCTTCCATGATGATCATAACTTCTGCCCCCAATTTCAATTTTTGGGGAATCTTAGATTTTTTTTCTGTTATGACCGAACCTCGGTGAGGCTGCTATGTACCCTTTCGGGATCAAGTCAAAATGTAGTCCGGATCATAAGATCGCTTCATTGTTGCGATGTTTACTTCTTTCAATTCTTTCTTCTTTGCATTTTTCTCTCTTTTCTTTATTTTCTTTTCCATATTTTCTCATCTTCTTCTTTTCTTTTCTTTTTCCTTTTTTTTTCTTTTTTCCCTTTTCCACCCTTTTCCTTTTTTCATCTTCCTCTTTTTATCTTTTCTTTGACATTTCATCATTCAGTTTCTGATTTTGTTGTTGATTCCAAAGGAGGGATATGAAAGAATAATGTAACAATGCTCAAAGGGATAGCAATGGATAAAGTGTTTGGATAGCGAAACAAAATGCCTTCATCATTTCAATTTCAAAATATGACAAATACAATTAGATACATAAAGATCATACATAATATCTTTTAACTGCGTCAGAATTGATGGCCATTTCTATGCATTTCCCTTCCATATCTGTTAGATATAATGCTCCATTAGACAACACTCGTGATACAACAAATGGCCCTTGCCAATTAGGAGCGAGCATTTGTTTTGCTTCTACCCAATGAGGTAAGATGTGCCTCAATACCAATTGTCCGACTTCAAATTTTCGCGGACGCACTTTCTTGTATAGGCTCTGGCCATTCTCTATTGATACAGTTGCCCATGACATACTGTTGCCATTCTTTTCTCGTTAATCAAACTCAATTGTTCTAGTCGGGGTTTAACCCATTCATCATCATCAATCTCTGCCTTCGCAATGATTCGAAGGGAGGGTATTTCAACTTCCACGGGTATTACTGCTTCCGTGCCGTACACCAATAAATAAGGGGTTTCACCTACCGAAGTGCGAACGTTAGTGCGATATCCCAGGAAAGCAAATGGTAATTTCTCATGCCACTGTCCCGATCCTTCCACCATTTTTCGAAGAATTTTCTTAATGTTCTTATTGGCCGCTTCGACTGCTCCATTCGCCTTGGGATGATATGGTGTGGAATTGCGATGCATAATTTTAAACTTCTCACATGTCTCGGCAATCAAATGACTGTTAAGGTTGGCACCATTATCCGTAATAATCACCATTGGAATTTCGAACCGACAAATGATATTTGCATATACAAAATCAACTACTGCCTTCTTGGTTACTGCCTTGAATGTTTTTGCTTCTACCCATTTAGTAAAATAATCAATGGCAACCAGATTAAACATGTGCCCATTATATGTTGCTAGCTCTATTGGCCCAATGACATCCATACCCCAAGCAACTAAAGGCCATGGTGCCGACATTGTATGCAGCTTATATGGTGGAGAATGAATCAAATCTCCATGTATCTGCATTGATGACATTTGCACACATAGTTGATACAGTCCCGCTCCATAGTAAGCCAGTAATATCCTGCTCTGAGTATTTTCTTTGATAGCACATACCCACTTATGTGTGGTCCATAGACTCCTGTATGTACTTCATCCATAATTGTTGTAGCCTGCTTTGCGTCTATACATCTCAACAAACAAAGATCCGGGGTTCTTTTGTACAAAACCCCTCCACTAAAGAAAAATCCACTCGCCAATCGTCTTATGGATCTCTTTTGATCTCCTGCGGCTTATGCTAGATACACCCCCATTCTAAGATACTCTTTAATATCATGGAATAACGACTCACCATCAAGTTCCTCTTCTACTATATTACAATAAGCATTCTGATCACGAACCTAGATTTGTACGGGTCCACAAAAACTTTATCCGGGTGATGTAACATAGATGCAGAGTGGCCAGAGCATCAGCAACTTCATTATAGATTCTCAGGATATGCTTGAATTCTCTAGACTGAAACCATTTGCATAGTTCATGTAGACACTGCCGGTATGGTATGAGTTTTAAATCCCATGTCTCCCATTCTCCTTGTATCTGATATACCAAGAGATCCGAGTCACCCATGACCAAAATCTCTTGAAAACCCATATCTATAGCCATTCTCAATCCCACCCAGTATACATGCTTCGTATTCAGCCATATTGTTGGTACAAAAGAAACGAAGTTGAGCGGTGACAGGATAATGCTGACCTATATCTGAAATAAGTGCGGCTCCAATCCCAACACCTTTGTTGTTAGCAGCCCCATCAAAATATAACTTATAGCTTGGCTTTTCATCTTGTTCCAATTCTTCAATACTCATTGTTTCTTCATCAAGAAAATATGTTTTCAGTGGTTCATATTCGTCATCAACTAGATTCTCTACTAAGTGATCGGCAACTGCATGTGCTTTCTTCGTAGTGCGGGTTACATAAACAATATCAAACTCTGTGAGCAGGATTTTCCATTTAGCAAGCCTCCCTGTGGGCATGGGCTTCTAAATGATGTACTTTAATAGGTCCAGCCGGGAAATAAGATAAGTGGTATAAGCTGACAAATAGTGCTTCAATTTCTATGCCACCTAGGTCAAAACACAGAATGTTCTCTCCAATTGAGTATACTTCACCTTGTAAGACGTAAATTTCTTGCTAAGATAAGAAATTGCCTGCTCCTTCTTTCCTGTTTCATCATGTTACCCCAATACACAGCCGAAGGAATTATCCAATACCATCAAATAAAGGATTAAAGGTCTTCCTGGCTCTGGAGGAACTAATACAGGTGGATTGGCCAGGTATTCCTTGATTTTATCAAATGCGCCTTGACATTCATCAGTCCATTTCACTGCAACATCTTTCTTCAACAATCTAAAGATAGGCTCCCGAGTCGATGTAAGCTGAGCGATAAATCTACTTATGTAATTCAACCTGCGAGCAAACTCATCACATCTTTCGTGCTCTTTGGTGGACGCAATTCCTGGATGGCTTTGATTTTAAACGGTTCCAATTCAATACCATGTCGACTTACCACAAACTCCAACAATTTCCCCGAAGTTACCCCAAAAGCACATTTTGCTGGATTGAGCTTGAGATTCTACCTACGAAGCCTCTGGAAAAACTTCCTCGGGTCTTTAACATGGTCATGTTGCTTTCTGGACTTGATAATGACATCATCCACATAAACTTTGAGCTCCTATTGTATCATGTCATGAAACATGGTAGTCATTGCCCTCATATATATTTCTTCGGCATTTTTCAGTCCAAATGGCATCACCCTATAACAGTATGTTCCCCAAGGCATGATGAATGCCGTCATTTCAGCATCTTCCTCGTCCATCAGGATCTGGTGATAACCCGGATAACAATCCACAAAAGAACCAATCTCATGTTTGGAACAATTGTCAATTAATATGTGGATGTTTGGCAATGGAAAATTATCCTTTGGACTTGCTTTGTTGAGGTCTCGATAATTAAAACACACCCTGGTTTTTCCGTCTTTCTTCGGAACTAGCACAACATTGGCTAACCAGGTGGGATATTTGGTAACCCGTATAACCTTTTCTTCAAACTGCTTATTGATTTCTTCTTTTATTTTCACACTGATATCTGTCTTGAATTTCCTCAACTTCTGCTTGATAGGCGGGCATTCTGTGTAAGTGGGCAATTTATTGACTACCAAATCGGTGCTCAGTCCCGGCATGTCATCGTATGACCATGCAAATATATCTATATATATATATATATATATATATATATATATATATATTTGTATTCATGCAGAAATTTTATTAGTTCTTCACTGAGTGAGGATTCTAAATGAACGCTTATCTTTATTTCTCGAATATTTTCCTGATCCCCCAGATTAATGGCCTCCATCTCATTTAAATTTGGTTTGGGTTTTTCCTCGTATTGGCTTAACTCCTTACTAATTTCTTCCAAAACTTCCCCATCATCATACTCCGCCTTATTATTGCATTCAATTTCTTATATTACTATTTGATTATCAAGACTGGGCTGAGAATTCCTTATGCATGACACATCATTGAAATCATCATAAAATGGACTGTACAAGAAAAGAAAAATAAAATAAGGCTATCATGAATGGAGGAAGAAAGAAACTGCATTTCATTAAAATTTTGAAAGATAACAAGGTTTGACACGTTCGATTGGACGGAACATAAAATCTATGTTACAGCCTTGAAATAAATAGATTTATAGTGAAACAACAAAAAGCTAACTACCACAACTCCCTTCTAGACGGAAGAGGAGTAGTTTCCTAGTTATTAAGCTTGGTTTGGGATCTAACAAATTGGACATCCATTTTACTTGTGCCCTCAGCTGCTTCTACCATATTCACATCTTCAATTAGCTTTTTGAATCTTTCAAGTAGCTCCCCGTCTGGCTTTATCTCTGCTAAGTTAGGCATTACTGTCGTCAGACGCCTCTTTGTACCAGGCCTGACAAATGAATGGGAGAGATGAGGGATAGGCTTAGGGAAGGTCCAACCTTTCTTTTTCAGTTTTCGGGCTCTCTTTATATCAGCAATGGTTGGTTTAAAACCCAACCCAAAAGTGTCAATGATACCAGGAAGAGATACTGGTTGTGTGATTCCCTGTAATGAGCTCCTAATCCTTTCCTAGAGAGAAACCCATTTTTCAACATCTCCGTAGCAACCATAACTGATGTGGAAGCTATCTTGGGCACCGGAACATGCTCACCTTAAGGTATTTTAGCAATTGATATAGCATCTACCACTTGGTACTGATTGTACGGCCTTTGCTACATGAATCCATGGTTGACCCAGCAGGAGATTATAGGATACAACAACTTCCAAGACTTGAACTCTACCGGTCCGATGGTAAGCTCCAATACGATGTCTCCAACAGTATTCTTTCCACCTTCGTCGAATCCATGCAAACAAATGTTGTTCTTGTGGATTATTTCATTATCAATCTTGAGCTTCCCAAAGTAGACAAAGGGAATATGTTGGCACTCGACCCGTTATCAATCAACACGCGGGTCACTACCTACTCTTCACATTTCATAGTAATATACAAAGCTCAGTTATGCTCCGTTCCTTCTATCGACAATTCATCATATGAGAATGTCACCCTGTTCACCTCAAAGATTTTTTTTGCAATCTTTTCAAGATGACTCACTATAATCTTCTCGGGCACATGAGCCTCATTCAATATTTTCATTAATGCACTATGATGTTCAGTGAATCAGCAGAGACAACAGAGATATTTGCGCTGGCGTCTTTCTTAATTGTTCTACTATCGAACAGTCCCGCGCTTTCATTTTCTTCAAAAATTCCTCGGCCTCCTCCTCTGTAACAGCTTTCTTTACAGTAGTCGGATTATCTCTAGTGAGTTTTGCTTTTCTTAATTCGTCTGGAGCAAAGCACCTCCCCGACCTCGTCAACCCGTGAGTCTCACAAATTTCATCTTTAATCTCCTTCCCTCGATACATGACGTTCACTTTGTTATAATTCCATGGCATAACTTTAACATTCACAACAAGCATTTGAGTAACCGGTTTGATAATGACCGGCACTATTTGTTCCCCTTTCATAGTCAACACAGGTTTTACACTTGCTCCTGGGACTATCACCTTCACTGGCTCGGGCTCTGTTACCACCACTGGCTCATTCATCATTTGCTTGACCGTTATCACTGCTTACTCACCCATTGCTTTCTCCTCTACCTTGCCTTCGCTTGCCTTAATCATCATTATAGTTTGAGAAGGACCACCGCATGTCGCTCCCGTATATGTGGCCCCTCCGCCAGCCACATGAGACAAATCATCCAGTGAACCATTATTTCATATTCAAGACAATCATTATTGTCCTCCAGTACCTACCTTCCGACAGCATGATTCTTATACTCCTCTCATCGACATGGTTGAGGAGGAAAAACCACCCAAAAATCCTGAACAAGAAGAGATGATCCGAAAAATGAAGAGTCTCGAACAACCTTTCCGGAACATAGAGGGCATTGCAGGTCAAGTAAGCGTAGCTTACAAAGATTTATGTATATTCCCGGAGGTGCAGCTACCGGCAGGTTTCAAGCTACCAAAATTTGATCTATATGACAATCACGGCGACCCAGTAGCACATTTGAGAGGCTTTTGCAGCAAAATGCGAGGTGCCAGCGGTAAAGATGAGTTTCTTATGGCTTATTTTAGCCAAATTCTTAGCGGATCAGCCCTACAGTGGTACACTAGGCAAGACCATGCTAGATGGTTTATTTGGGATGATCTGGACTAAGCATTCGCTTATCATTTCTAGTACAACTTGGAGATTATTCCTGATAGTCTTTCATTGATAAAGATAGAGAAGAAGCCGGGAGAGAGCTTCCGAGAATACGGCTTTAGGTGGAGAGAACAAGCTGCCCGGGTAGACCCAACTATGAAAGAAGGAGAGATGTTGGACTACCTCTTACAAGATTTAGAGCCAACATACTATGGGCATTTAGTATCAACCAACGGGAAAACATTCAATGAGGTCGTCAAGATGGGGAGCATGGTTGAGGAAGGTTTAAAATTGAAAAAGATTATGAGCTATTCAGCCATAAAAGTTGCAACCCATGCAATTCAAACATGCACCGGAGGATCTCTTGGGAAAAAGAAGAAATAAGAGGTTGCCGTTGTAGAAGGGAGATCATGGTCTAGGAATCCTAATCCATACTACCATCAACCTCGCCCACATCATCAGCCTTACTCACCAGCACCATATGGCCCACCACAACACTACTACATTCCCCTTGTTCCACAATTTTCTGTACACCATGCTCAAACCTACCCACCACCGCCTACACCATGGCGAGCACCAGCACCTCATAATACCTACCACACCTAAAACATATACCCTCATCTTGGAGGTGGAGCGGAGCCGGTGGGAGAGGAAGAAGGCTGCTGCCATCTGAAAATCATCGAAAAAATACAGAGAGGCCTGGGATAAGCATAAGACGCTGGCGGACATCTACACTCAATACCCCCAGTTTCGAGTCTTTCGTGAGGGCTTACAGGCGGCGGAGGAGCAGCTGCAAAAGCATACAACCTAACTAGAGAAGGCGGACACAGACTTGCTGGCCACTGAGACCCGGAACACTGAGTTGGAGAGTCTTCTCCAGCAGCGGGAGAGGGAGTTGGACCTTGGTCGCGTGGCGATGATGGAGGCGGCGGAATTTCTTGCCAAGGTTGACGCCCTGTCAGGCGAGCTCAAGATAGCCATAACATGATGGCCGTCCCTCAACAGATGGAGACCGTTTCCCCAGCTGGCAACACGTCCCGCGAGGCTCATGACATGCTTGTGTATGCTGAGGCAAGGCGGACCGTGTTTGAGGAGTTGATAGCCACTGGAAGAGCCACCGAGGCGTAGGTTGACGCTCAGCGTCGCCTGGTCAGGGTTGCTCATGAGGCTTATGGGTATGACCCCTGTGAGCACGTGATTTTTGCCCTATATGAGAATTACTCCTATAAAATTCAAAATAAACAATTTTTCTTTATTGTTTTTACAATTTGTGTGAATTTTGTTGAATTATGCATGTTATTTGCGCGTATTAATTCAAGTAAGTAAATAAATAAATAAATGCAAAATAGGCATGAGAATTTAGGAGTTAATTTGGGCATTTTCATTAATTAGTAATCAAGTTATTTTATAAAAAGGGAAAATCACAAAAAATAGTTTAAATTGCACTCTATAAGTTTTACTTTGATTTTTGATATGTTTTCTTTTAATTTTATAGTTAATTAACTATGATAATTGTCATCTAGGTTTAATTAGTGTTTTGATGTGTTAATTAGGTATTAATTTTGAAAAAAAAAAGAGACAAGAGGGAAAAGAATTTTGGATAGTATGTCTTGAAATGAAAAGGAGAAGAATAGATGTTGGGCCAACAACCCAAATTCCCTAGCCCAAATCGATAGAAAACACCCCTAGCCCAGTCCAAACTATCACACCCTTACCCGTCCAATTTCCCATTCAACCAAACGGTCCCGTTTCGTCCAGAACGGCACCGTATCTCTCCCCACAATCAATCTGGGCCGTTGAGATCATTTGATCTAATGGCCTGGATCAACTGAACCAATTCAATACCCCGAAAAACCCCAATACCCCAAAAACAGCCCATTTTCCTCTTCACCCTTCATCACTTTTCTCTCTAACCCTAGAGACCCAGTAACGCCGCCGTGCCCCGTCGTGCCCCGCCTGCCGGAATTCGCCTCATGGCGGTTCCGGTAGGCCAATGACCTCCATTTTTAAACCAAACAACCTCCTCGACCTCCTCGTTCCAACCCTACTAACCATTTGTTTCGAATCATTCCATATCTGCTCGAATATTCATCCAAAGATTCTAGCCCAAACCAAAACTATTCCTTTCACCTCCGAACTCACACACAACCTTCCCACTGTCCCTCTTACGACCGAAATGGCATTGGTTTGGTTCAAATCCAACCAAAAACCCAAAAGCCCCAATCTGGACCCTCAAGAACCCTAGAATCCAAGAATTAGTGATTTCGTCTGAGTCGACGACACTTGAAGGCAACGGACTCTAATTGGAGTGTTTTTCGTTTGAAAAACACTTCAATTAAAATCCGTTTACTTTAAAAGGTGCAAAATCGAATCCTTTGGAGCCGGGTCCGTCTGATTTCAATTTCGTTTTTTGGAGGTATTCCATTATTCTCTTTCTATATTATTGATGTGCTCATTACATTGGTGTAGTGTTTGTTTGTTTAATTTTATGTTTAATAATAATTTTCTTTCTTCTTCTTCACCCGACCTCTTATTTGGTCAATTGTTCTTTCTGTTTTGTTCATTTGAATGTGTTTATGCATTCGCTTCGATTAGCGTCGTCGAATAATTAGATTCGTATTTTTTCTATTTTTGTCCGAAAACCATGAATTACGGGTATTATTCGTCGATTTGCTGTTTGTCGATTCTCACATGTCGTGATCGATTTAACAAATGTCGTCGTTTAAATTCACGAAGTTGTTGTTTGAAGTCCCGGGCAGTGGGTCATTGCTGTTTGAATAAACTTGATTTGATGATTTCTATTTTTGTGTGTTTTTTTGGTTGGTTGATTTTGGATTCTGATTTAGCTGTGGAATTGGATATAGCTATTAGAGACTTAAGCTGAATTAAATTTAGTTATATAAAGAACTTCAGAATTAGTGGAATGCCACTTTGAGCATATGTGAATCATTAGGGCATATTTTTAGTTGAATTATACCATATCAGTGACACAAAGTAGTGAAGGCCAGGAATTAGTCCTAGTTTAATATGCAATGCACATGGGAAGAGTATTAGGACTTGCTGGACAGCAGGATTTTCTACCATTTTTCTGCACTTTAGAGTTTTAAATAGTTGAAACCATACTTAGACAACTAAAAAGTGGGAAAAAGGGGGAATAACAGGGGTTAGACAGATCTGAAACAATTAAAAATAGTCTTGTGTTTTGAGTTTGAAGGCTATAAAAGGAGACATAGACTTCATACATTGGGATAGACTGAAAACAATACACATAAGAGTTGGGGAGATTCAAAAACAGGGAGAAAAAGAAAAGGATATGAAATTAAGAGCCTTGAAAAAATAGAGTTTCATAATCTGAAAGAAAATTTGGAGAGTCCAGTGAAGGAAGAGAGACAAATACTTTTCTGGAAATCATCAATTATACACTGAGAGTATAGATATAGAGGGATGTGGACTATTTTATTGAGGGTTGTAGAACAACTTTGAGTGTTGGTCGATTCATTCATACCCTCTTGATTCAGTATTCAACCACTGGAACTCCAGAGAAGTATTAAGCTGATTCCAGTCAGTTTTGGGTCCATTTGAACTATCGTTTGGTACAAACATTGGTCTGTTGATGTCTTCAAGTGTTCGTTAGGTATTTTGAAGTTAAAATTGGTCTATTTGAGCTGTTTGGTGTCGTTCTTGGGTCATTTGATATTACTGGATATAACATTTAGTTGGTTTGGCTTTGAATCATTCCGGGGTTGATTTAAACACTAAGTTTGTTGCTGTTGGCATTCCTGGGCTTTACTTTGTCAAGTTGGTACTATTTGGCCTTCTTAAAGTTGTCCCATTGCTGTGATTGTTTACTGCTGAAACTGCTGAATCATTTGTGCTGCTGCTGTTGTTAATTGGATCCAATAGATCTGTGTTTATTCCAGGTATATTTTTACCCCTTGGCAGCTTGAAGTTTCAAACATTATAATCACATCATTGCAAGATTCAATTCAGCTGAAATTTTGATACAATATATTGTTACTTTTTTTTGTAACGACCCGGCCCGTCGTTATGGGAATTACCACCCCATTATGTTGTAATTACATGTTTTATGCTTTTATATCATTGTTAGAGCCTATCGGGTGAGTTAGGAGTGATTTGGATTGAAAATGAGGCATATAGCCTTTTTGAAGGAAACTTGAATAAGGAAAGTCAACCCGGAGTTGACTATTTGGTTAGAAGGCTCGGAATCGGAATCCGATAATTTGGTTAGTTCCGGGAGGTGATTTGTGACTTAGGGGAGCAATCGGAATTGAATTCGAAGGTCCGGTGTAGAAATAGGCTTGAATTGGCTAAGGTTGAATTTTGGCGAAATCCGAACAGTAGGTGAGATTTTGATCCGGGGGTCAGAATGGAAGTACGAAAGTTGCAGTAGCCTCGTTATGTGATTTTGGATATGTCCGCAAAATTTCAGGTCATTCGGACGTCGTTTGGTCGGGTTTTTGATTGATTGTGTAATTCGGAATGTTTTAAGGAATTTAGGTTTGAATCCGTGTGTAATTGGTGATTTTGATGTTTAGTATGGTGTTTTTATGATTGGAACAAGTTCGTATCGTGTTTTGGAGTATGTTGGTGGTTTTCGTTAGGGTCCCGGGGGCCTCGGGATGAATTCGGGGGTCCAAACGGACCATTTTTTGCTAACTGCACTACTGTTTCTGCTGCAATTAGTGCAGAAGATTTTTGTGCTTCGCGAACGCGAAGCTATGTCTGCGATCGCGTAGGGTAAAGCTGGGAAGCTCTGCGATCGCAAAGGGGAGACTGCGATCACGTAGTATATTGGAATGAGGCCGGAAAATCTTTTCTTCGCGATCGCGGGAGGAGTGATGCGATCGCGAAGGTCTGGGATTTAGAGCAGTGCGATCGCGGGTGGTTTCACGCGATCGCGTAGTGTTGAGGCATGAGGCAGTGCGATCGCGTAGAGAATGTCGCGATCGCATAGAGTAATTTTGGAGCCTGATAAATTTGTTCATTGCGATCGCGATCCTGGGGCTGCGATCGCAGAAGGTCGCCTGGCAGTCGGTGAATTAATATAACAGAACAGTCCAGTCGCGAACCCCATACCCAAAACCTCCATTTTTGAGCCCTAGAGAGAAGAAATCACGGGAAAACGCTGGGAAATCATTGGGTATTCATCGGAGGTAAGTTTCTTGACTCAAAAACATCATTTTATGGTAGAATTAACATCAATCTTCATGAATTTGGGTAGAAATTGTGAATGATTATGGCCTAGATATTGAAAACGAAAATTTGGGTTTTGAAAGGCCAATCGAACTCCGATTTTGGTAAATGTTATTTGTATGGACTCGTGGCGAGATGAGGATTCTGGAAATATGAGTTTCGAAATTTTTCGAGATGTGGGCTTTTGATATTTTTCGAGTTCTTTCGATTGGGTGATGTTCCATTAGCCTTTTTGATATATTTGTGTTGATTTGTGCTAGTTTTGACGTACGTGGATGCCGGTTCGAGGAGTTAAGGCGTCGCGTGCATGAGATTTCGTCGGTTCGAGGTGGGTAATACTTGTAAATGATGCCCTGAGGGTTAGTAAACCCCGGACTTATACATCTTAGTGCTCTGTGTCGAGGTGACTTGCACGCCGGATAACGGGCGTGGGGTAGAGCACCATTGGGGATTGTGACTTGGTCCGTCCCGCGTAATAAATAATAACACCTAATTGTTGAAATGAATTGGACTAATTATCATGTTTGGGCTTCGTGTCAATTATTTGAGTCCTTCAGGGATTGGTATCACTGTTTTGATAACACTGTGCTTATTTTATTCTAAATTTAAGTTTTAAAATGGTATTTTTGCTATTCGGCATTTTTATAAGGTTATGAAAAACTTGAACAAGGTCTTAATAACATTTTTAGCTGTGAGCTAATATGATATTGTTACCGTAGGGCTTTCTTGATTATTTGTTAGACTGATTGAGGCCGAGGGCCATATGTTAGGGCATGACATTTTATGTGAGCATATGCATACACATGCATGGATCGGACTGCACGCCGCAGTGGTATACGGATCGGGCTGCGCGCCGCAGCAGGTGTGATATTAATATTGTGCTTGGGCTGTAGGAGCCCCTCCGGAGTCTGAACCCCCATAGTGAGCACGGGTACCCAAATTGGATCGGGCTACACGCCGTAGCGGTCATATGCATTGCATGGCATATATACATTGGTTTATGTGTACTACGTGGCATAACATTCAGCACTCATACATTACCGGCACACATGCATTAGTTGCCTTATTGACCAGATCTCCTGGTGTAAATTGATAAGGAGTGCTGAGCCCGAGGGGCTGATTTGAGTGCGGACTTGCATTGGTTGAGATTGTATCCAGGTATTGGTATATTATTATGAAAGAAAGTAGCTAAAATTGAAATTTCTAAATAATCTACTCATATATGCTTGAAAGGAATAAAAAGATAGTTCTGTATTGTGTAGCATGAGATAGTGCCTATCGTGGTTTTCTTCCTTTCAGCATTATTTACTTTTATTACCGCTGAGTTGGAAGTACTCACACCCGACTCCCTGCACCTTGTGTGCAGATCCAGGTACATCACAATAGAGCTGATTCTATTGCGGCTCGGGAGTGCTTTTGGACAGTCGAGGTAGCTGCCAGCGTTCGCAGGACCTGATTCTCCAGTTTGTCTGTATTTTTGTTCTGATCATCCCACACTTGTGCACAGTTATATTCACTATTTACACTATGTATACTCTGTAGAGGCTCATGACTCTTGACCCTTCGGTCTATGGGAGTTGGCACGTGTTGGGACTTGGTTCCCTATTTTTAATATATCTATCACTGTTAAATTATTCTGTTATGCTTAAATTGGATAAAGTGAGCTTGTGGCTCCGTGATTGTTGTTGATTGGTCGGGCTGGCCTAGCAATGTGCTGGGCGCCATCACGACCGGATTTGGGGTCGTGACAAGTTGGTATCAGAGCCTAGGTTTACTAGGCCTCATGAGTCTTGAGCCGGTTGGTAGAGTCTTGTGGATCGGTACGGGGACGCCTGTACTTATCCTCGGGAGGCTGCGAACCTTTAGGAAACACTTCACTTTTCTTGAACTCTGTCGTGCAATCTTGTTATTATGAGATATGCTTTTGAAATTCCTTCCGCACGTCTGTGTATGCATCGAGCGCTCAGTAATATAAGTGCCTTATGTGTAGTGGAACGAGTTCAAACTCGGGAAGACTAAAATGATTATGCTATGTGTATCCTGGTGGAAGGTATTGTGCTGAAATGCTAAATTGAGGCGAGATAGGTGGATTGGTTCTCATGTGTAATTGAAAGGTAGTTGATATGTGTTATGATTCGAGCAGGTACAATGCATGTTCATGTTCCAAATATGATAATATGATTTGTGTAGTATTGAGACTAATGTTGTCGATATGCATTGTGATGTCTTGTCGAGTTGTGAATGTATTGCTAGGATGGTTTTGGTGATTCTCTGGCAGGTGGATAGGCCAATTTACAAAGGGAACTCTGCCGAAATTTTTGGAAAATTTGGGACTTAGAAAAGATTTTGTCACCTAAAGAGGGGCGTAACTGTTGTGTGTGAATGAATGCAAGAATTGCAAAAGAGTTAATATTTCTGATGATTCGAATCTTCGCCGAAGCTTGTAAATGACTTGAGTTTAATCTAACTAGAACTTTGTGGCATCATTTGAGTAAGAATGCTATGAGTAGCTAGAAGTGCCTTGATGTATGGCTCCGAGCTAAGTTGGGGAGGTTGTTATTGATTAACCAAATTGCACTGTTGTGTGCTGTGTTGGCTCTGTCTCTAGGTATGTTGGGAAATTTCGATAAGGGTTATGGTGCTACGTAGATGTGAAGAAATACTAGGATGTTGTGAACTTATGTTGGTAAAGAATGTTCGGTGTATAGAAAAGAAAGATAGCTAATTGTATCCGTATGTAATCATGATCTGCAGTGTCAGAGTTCTAACAAAACACGAGTGGTTCTACTCAATAGGACAGTTGAATTACAGCTGAATAAGGGTGAATGATGCCCGAGAATGGTTTTGCAGTGTTCAAGATTTTGCTTGTAACAAGTCAGGTGCCTTAAGATTTGTGTATGTGGCTAAAGATGGAAGTTTCGCTAGGGAAGATCAAGACTTGTGTTATATCATGTGAATGGTGGGATTCTAGGTATCCGTATTGGGAAACATTGAGAGAGTATTTAGTGGCCTATGGGTCTTAGACCGTGTAGTCTTGTGTACGAGTCTTGTGTGGTAACATGAGTTGATGTATTATGGTACTACAGTAAAGACTGATATGAAATTAGAGATGAATCAGAAAGGAAACTTGGTAAATGGAACAACTTGTTAATAAACCAGAATGGCATAAAAAGGGATACGATTGATTCCTAGTACGTGGTTGAAGTAATGAGTCTTGCAGACATTGCAGCAAAGCTCTTGAGTGCTGGAAGTTGTGTAACTCGATATGGGTATAAGGACTCAGTCCTGGCAGTTTAACTTATGCAATGTAATTGGGAGAACGAGTTTATGATGTGTTCTACCATGGTTTGAAAATGAGTGTATTTTTCATGTTGGCATGTAAGGTCTGGAATGTGCAATGAGTTTTCTCTATATGGGATCATGAAAGTCCATGACTAGTTGAGTGCGCCGATGTTGAGGCGGAGGAAAGGGATATGAATTTCCATGTTCTCTTAGTGTGATATGGTATATACGATGTGTTATGGAAAGTTGATAATGGTATATTCTAGGTTTTGAGATCAGTTCATAATATATGAGAAATCAATAAAATTATTGAGCAGCACGGACAGCTGCAGGTGAATTAAGAATCGATCTTTCTGATGATTTAAGAAAATGGTACTACTATTCTCGTAATTTGGCAGGGAATATGGTCCAAAAAGGGCCAGGTAATATAAACTGATAATATTTGGTGGTGTGATGGTATCCTCTTGTTAGATTGACATGGATGATTGAGTTGTAAATGGCATAAGGAAATATCCGAATGGCTTTCGTGGTATGAATGGGCGCTTGATGTGCGTTATGTATTCGTACGGTGGAGTGTGGAACCAGGTATAGCGATTCATGTGTTATATATGTGTTGGAGACTAGAAGTTCTCGTAATCCGCCTATGCAGTGGTTGTATATCCGTGTGTATCGACACCGTTTTATGGTTATTGGAAATCGGAAGCCCTAGTGGCTCTCTCTTAGCTTGATATGATGAATTTGTGTTATGATACCTTATTTCAGACTGGTTGACATAAGACAGGTCGTCTAGACAAATGAGCTATGGACTATGTCGGAAAATGGCACAAATTGCGTAGCAGAGAGCATCAGAGTATGCTCCAACAGAGTAGTTGTACCCAAGACCAGCGGACGGCTGGTAGGCATAGCTTTGTCAGTTGGACCTTAGTGGCGGATGTTAGTGTAGAAGTATCTACCATTGATTAGTTCTGGTATTGAGGAACTTTGTCGAATGCGTTTCTTGTGGCCAAACTTAAGGCTATATATGTTTATTATGATGAGCAACTTGACTCGACGCGTATTTATTTGGTGAGGGTTACTTGGATCGGGTGGCACGCCGCCACAGGTATGGTATCTAGATCGGGTGGCACGCCGCCACGGGTATGTCATTGGAGCGGGTTGCACGCCGCAACAGAATATTGTGAAAATATAGTTAGTTATATGCTACTGGGTATACAATACTTCCCCACTTCTGAGGAAAAGTCCGTTTTGAGTATCGCTTGGCAAATGGCACGTCGGTTGTGTCCTTTCAGGATTTGATAGCATACGTTAATTGTTTCACCGTGGGTGAGGTTGATTGCGTGGGTTCAAGACCTAGATCCGTGCGTGGCTAACCGTTTTGAGCTTAGTGGCTTGAGGTGCTTCATGAGTAATAACGTTGGGATAGAATCACGAATCATGGCAAGGCCACGTGATGTTATGACCTCTCGAGGAGGATTCAGGTACTCTAATTCTATAATGCGAGACGCGATCTCAGTTCTATGTTATGATGTCACAGAGGAATTGAATTGCAGCTCTTTTGTTGGAGACAGTTATCATAATTTGAGCTATCATGATTCGAGTGTGTTCAGACGTTTCTATTGGAGCCTATGTTGTGCTCGTCGTGGCTTAGGTCGGTGTTGAGGTGTCTTATCACCAGTGCGGTGTGTTATAATCGAAATGACCGTTGGAGTTATTAATGAATACGAGCATATTGGATCTTAGCTTGTTAGAAAGGTAAAAATCGAGGTTTGGCTCCGAAACCTATTGTGGTATCAGTTTTAAAAGGGAAATGGATTCACGAATGGTTAACCTGAGAGATGGGTTCGGTATATCTCGTGCTTCAGCTGCCGTGGGTAGAGTATGGAGGTGTTGGAATCGGACTCTATCTAATGAAAGAGGTTATCAACTAGTATTTGGTTATTGTGGCCAGTTGTTGTGATTAGAGACTATCGTCTCGAGTGATGGGGTTGTCGATACATCATATGATCTCATCCGGAGTAGTGAATATGGGTTATTGCAGTGGATTCGAGTGTATCCTGAGTATAGGCATGGGATTTGCATTTGGCATATGATTTCAGAAAGTGCAATGTGATTTATGATTCAGATGGTCTGTGAAATTTTGACTATATGGTGTTTTCGGACTTATGTGAGATAGGGTGACGTATGATCGCCCGAATATATGCTTGGTAAGGTCATTCAGCTATGGGGTTGCTTCTAGTACAACTCTGGGTACGCTCGAGGACGAGCGATTGTTTAAGTTGGGGAGAATGTAACGACCCGGCCCGTCGTTATGGGAATTACCACCTCGTTATGTTGTAATTACATATTTTATGCTTTTATATCGGTGTTAGAGCCTATCGGGTGAGTTAGGAGTGATTTGGATTGAAAATGAGGCATATAGCCTTTTTGAAGGAAACTTGAATAAGGAAAGTCCACCCGGAGTTGACTATTTGGTTAGAGGGCTCGGAATCGGACTCTGATGATTTGGTTAGTTCCGGGAGGTGATTTGTGACTTAGGGGAGCAATCGAAATTGAATTCGGAGGTCCGGTGTAGAAATAGGCTTGAATTGGCTAAGGTTGAATTTTGGCGAAATCCGAATGGTAGGTGAGATTTTGATCCGGGGTCAGAATGGAATTCCGACAGTTGCAGTAGCCTCGTTATGTGATTTTGGATATGTCCACAAAATTTCAGGTCATTCGGACGTCGTTTGGTCGGGTTTTTGATTGATTGTGTAATTCGGAATGTTTTAAGGAATTTAGGTTTGAATCCGTGTGTAATTGGTGATTTTGATGTTTAGTATGGTGTTTTTATGATTGGAACAAGTTCGTATCGTGTTTTGGAGTATGTTGGTGGTTTTCGTTAGGGTCCCGGGGGCCTCGGGATGAATTCGGGGGTCCAAACGGACCATTTTGTGCCAAATGCACTGCTGTTTCTGCTGCAATTAGTGCAGAGGATTTTTGTTCATCGCGATCGTGAGCGTGGGGCATGCGATCGCGTAGGGGGAGACTGCGATCGCGTAGTATATTGGAATGAGGCCGGAAAATTTGTTCTTCGCGATCGTGGGATGAGTGATGCGATCGCGTAGGTCTGGGATTTAGAGCAGTGCGATCGCGGGTGGTTTCACGCGATCACGTAGTGTTGAGGCATGAGGCAGTGCGATCGCTTAGGGAATGTCGCGATCGCATAGAGTAATTTTGGAGCCTGATAAATTTGTTCATCTCGATCGCGAGCCTGGGGTTGCGATCGCAGAAGGTCGCCAAACAGTCAGTGAATTAATATAACAGAACAGTCCAGTCGCGAACCCCATACCCAAAATATAATTTTGAGCCCTAGAGAGAAGAAATCACGGGAAAACGGGAAATCATCGAGTATTCATCGGAGGTAAGTTTCTTGACTCAAAAACATCATTTTATGGTAGAATTAACATCAATCTTCATGAATTTGGGTAGAAATTGTGAAGGATTGTGGCCTAGATATTGAAAACGAAAATTTGGGTTTTGAAAGGCCAATCGAACTCCTATATTGGTAAATTTTATATGTATGGACTCGTGGCGAGACGAGGATTCTGGAAATATGAGTTTCGAAATTTTTCGAGATGTGGGCCCGGGGCTCGGGTTTTGCAAATTCGTGATTTTTGATATTTTTTGAGTTCTTTCGATTGGGTGATGTTCCATTAGCCTATTTTGATATATTTGTGCTGATTTGTGCTAGTTTTGACGTGCGTGGATGCCGGTTCGAGGAGCTAAGGCGTCGCGGGCATGAGCTTTCGTCGGCTCGAGGTGGGTAATACTTGTAAATGATGTCCTGAGGGTTAGTAAACCCCGGACTTGCATATCTTAGTGCTGTGTCGAGGTGACTTGCACGCCGGATAACGGGCGTGGGGTAGAGCACCATTGGGGATTGTGACTTGGTCCGTCCCGCGTAATAAATAATAATACCTAATTGTTGAAATGAATTGGACTAATTATCATGTTTGGGCTTCGTGTCAATTATTTGAGTTTTTCAGGGATTGGTATCACTGTTTTGATAACACTGTGCTTATTTTATTCTAAATTTAAGTTTTAAAATGGTATTTTTGCTATTCAGCATTTTTATAAGGTTATGGAAAACTTGAACAAGGTCTTAATAACATTTTTAGCTGTGAGCTAATATGATATTGTTGCCGTAGGGCTTTCTTGATTATTTGTTAGACTGATTGAGGCCGAGGGGCATATGTTAGGGAATGACATTTTATGTGAGCATGTGCATACACATGCATGGATCGGACTGCACGCCGCAGTGGTATACGGATCGGGCTGCGCGCCGCAGCAGGTGTGATATTAATATCGTGCTTGGGTTGTAGGAGCCCCTCCGGAGTCTGAACCCCCACAGTGAGCACGGGTACCCAAATTGGATCGGGCTACGCACCGTAGCGGTCATATGCATTGCATGGCATACATATCTTGGTTTACGTGTACTACATGGCATAACATTTAGCACTCATACATTACTGGCACACATGCATTAGTTGCCTTATCGACCAGATCTCCTGGTGTAAATTGATAAGGAGTGCTGAGCCCGAGGGGCTGATTTGAGTGCAGACTTGCATTGGTTGAGATTGTATCCAGGTATTGGTATATTATTATGAAAGAAAGTAGCTAAAATTGAGATTTCTAAATAATCTACTCACATATGCTTGAAAGGAATAAAAAGATAGTTCCGTATTGTGTAGCATGAGATAGTGCCTATCGTGGTTTTCTTCCCTTCAGCATTATTTACTTTTATTACTGCTGAGTTGGAAGTACTCACACCCGACTCCCTGCACCTTGTGTGCAGATCCAGGTACATCACAATGGAGCTGAATCTATTGCGGCTCGGGAGTGCTTTTGGACAGTCGAGGTAGCTGCCAGCGTTCGCAGGACCTGATTCTCCAGTTTGTCTGTATTTTTGTTCTGATCATCCCACACTTTTGCACAATTATATTCACTATTTACACTTTGTATACTCTGTAGAGGCTCATGACTCTTGACCCTTCGGTCTATGGGAGTTGGCACGTGTTGGGACTTGGTTCCCTGTTTTTTAATATATCTATCACTGTTAAATTATTCTGTTATGCTTAAATTGGATAAAGTGAGCTTGTGGCTCCGTGATTGTTATTAATTGGTCAGGCTGGCCTAGCAATGTGCTGGGCGCCATCATGACCGGATTTGGGGTCGTGACATTTTTTAACTTTTAATTGCTATTTGTAGTATTGTAGTGATAGATTCGGAATTAATTTAGTTTTGATTACTTATGAGCTGAATCCTAGAATTTGATTGTAATAGTCTGTTAATTGGGAGGCATTGTCAAAATTGTTCACTAGTTTGTGCTTTAGTATAATGTAGTATATTCAATTGAGACAATACGGATTTCAAATGGTTGATAGGTATTAAGTAAAGTGCGATCTGCTGTATCTATTATTGATCTTAGTTTAGTTAGGTTTGTTGAAATTTAATCCTCCTACATAGGCATAAATCATCTTATCTGGAAAATCTTGGAAAAACATAAGTAGTTTATCTCTCATTAGTTTAGAAGTTATAAATTCATCTATTTTTGTTTCACGTGTAGATCTTAGGTGTTTAGAATATATGTAAATTAAGGATAGTTAAGAAGCTAATTGATAATTATTTAGTCATAATTTGATAGTATATTATTTGTGTTGATTCACGGTCAGTTTTGCGAATGAAATATATACAATTAGTCTATCTATAATTTGACATATAATAGATTCAGTTATTCAAACAAAGAAACGATATACTGCTTCACGTCTGTAAATCCGTAGGACATGTTTTGTTCTTATATTTGGGCCTGTCTCAGGCCCAGAATTGGAAAAGGAATTAATCTAAGACAAATGTATAAATTGGAATCTTTTGGACCTAAGGTTAAAATGACACTTGGCCCATTAATATTTAATTGATAGGCTATGGCATTCCTTAAAGATAATAAATTAGGACCTTTTGTTTATTATTAGAGACCAACTAAATAGAAAATCATAGTTGTGTTAGGATTGACCTTTAATCAAAGTGTGATGAGCCTCGCTACACTAAATAGACAAATTACGAGGCCTTCAAATGAATTGTTATGAAATATTTAGACTCGGAAGGATCGTTTAGCGAATTTCACGGTCTTTCCCGAAGTTAACAAAGACAGAGAATCTTTAGGCACGATTTGTAAATAAATTACTTTCCTAAATACGGGTGCACATTTATGTGACCCAAATCTTACTCTCGGCGAAACTGAAACGCATTAAAGTCACAGACGTACTGGTTGTGGTATGACCCGAAATGTGTTTTCGTGATGTCGCAATTCTTCTAAAGTTGAAATGCGGAACATAAAAGCACATAATTAAAACATATAAAGAAATCAGATAAAAACAAAAATCGCAGTTGAGCGACCGTGCTAAAACCATGGAATCCGGGAGTGCCTAACACCTTCTCCCGGGTTAATAGAATTCCTTATCCAGGTTTCTAGTTTCGCAGATTGTAATACAGAGTCATAAAGTTCCTCGGCTCGGGATTAAAATCGGTGACTTGGGACACCATTATTTTCTCAAGTGGCGACTCTAAAAATTAAATAAATTGATCCTGTTCCGACTGTCCTTTAAGTGGAAAAACTCTTTCCCTAATTATTATTATATATTCCTTCCCGGGGTGTAGTAGTAAACGGTGGTACATATAAGTATGTGAAAAAAGGAGGTGTGACAGCTCTGGCGACTCTGCTGGGGACCATCCACACAGAACTTCGGTTCAGGGTCTAAGAATTCGAGCTCAGTTAAAAATTATTGTTTTTGCTTATATCTGATTTCATTATATGTTTTGATTAATGTGCTACATGTTTACCACTTTGATATTACGTGAACTGTGTATATAAACTGTGCCGAAAATCCTTCTCTTCTTACCTCCGTGGATGTGCTTACTGGTTGAGACTCCCCTTTCTATTAGTGTCAATACCAAAAATAAGAAAAGAGGCAGGATAAGTTACAAAGCCGGACGATCCCGCGGGTCCCCGGTACGTAGCCCCCTCCTCGATCCGAGTTGTCCGCTCGGGTACACAGTCTAGTATCAAAAAAAAAATCAGGATATTGAGCCTAAATTAGGACGATTATTTGCATCATGTTTTGACTTAGGGGACTCAACACAGGGGTTGGGTCCCTCTAGGACAAGTAACCAGATATAGTATGACCTCGTATGAGCATTTCGCATGTTGCATTTATTTGTCCTGGACTCGCATGCTGACCAACTTTTAAACGTCGAAGGATATAATAAAAGAAAGAGAAAAGAAGGTGTAAAAAAAAAAATAAAAAAAATCATTTTTTGAAAAAAAGGGTTTTGTAGAAATGACTGTTTTATTACGAATTCACTCTTGAAAGAACAAGAGAGTGTTGTTTTTAAATAGTTCGTCCATTGATCGAACTACGCTGGTTTGATTCTCACCGGATGTGAGATACGTAGGCAACCTTTAATAGGTCCAACTTCCCTATATTTTCAAAATAAGTTTCTTTTATTTTTTTTTATGAAAGAAGAAATAATGACGGAATGCCAGGATGTTTAACTTTGCCTCAACGACCACCTTTTCATCAGTCTTAATATTTTGACCAGTCAATTCCTGTGGCCCGTTCTGTTTTTTTAAAGAAAAGATAGTTTTTGTTTGGGTCAAATCAAGATTTTTCTTTCGTCTAAAAACTACCTTAATAAATGTGCAGAATGAGGACGAGTCAGAATACAACCGAAGCTATCATAAACAAGGTCCCCTTAAGTTTGCATATGTGGTGGAACGACTTGGGCGAGCAAGGACAAGACGCAGTTAAGCTGTACCTGGGAAATCTAGTGGGGCTACTAAATATTCCCCCGAGAGGAGACATCATACGAGCCCCGATCTCATTCTGGGATCCAGCACACAATGTGTTCCACTTTTCAGACTTTGAACTCACGCCAACATTGGAAGAATTGGCCGGATATATCGGAAGACCAAAAGTCCCTATGAGGGAACAGTATGTCATTGCACCAAGGGTCGTGACAGTACATAGGTTTTTGGATACCGCGAAAATCCGCAGAACTGTACACAACTCAGATTTATCAGAAGGGTTCTGCACTTTAGCATTTCTATATGACAAATATGGTCATTATGGGGGTTTCAACAAACACAAAAGCAAAATCTGCAGCGGAGAAAACCAGTCAAAATGGGAAGAGCATAGACGCATCGCCTTCATGATAGCTTTCCTAGGTTCATTGATATTTCCCGGAAAGGACGGGAATATCAACATACATGTGGCAGGGGTCGTCAGCACTTTGATGAAACAAGACAATAGTACTTTGGCTCCCATGATAATATCAGATATCTCTCGTGCACTCACTATTTGCAAAGCTGGAGGGGTCTTCTTTGAAGCTTGCAATGTACTGCTCCAAATGTAGATGATCGAGCACTTATGCCGTCGCCCGCAGTTTATGAGGTATGGTTTAGCGGAGAAAACCTCTATAGAGGAATTCCCTACAAGGGTCGAGGGATATGATTTGCCATAGGGGACTAGCGGATGGATACGACTCTTGCGTTTGATTCCAGCCAACAAGATAGAATGGACATTTGGCTGGCTACCCGTGGACGAAGTCATATATGCATCGGCCACGGAATCATATTTATTACTAATAGGCCTCAACAACATCCAGCCTTACGCGCCATGTCGAGTATTGAGACAGTTAGGACGATGCCAAATAATCCCAAAAGAAGAAGACCTCAGCCCACATGTGGTTGAAATTGGACCGGGAGGACAGTTCCTGAAGCGTTGGTCCGGAAGATTTGGAGTGAGTGTCAAACATTGAAGATAGACACTCGGGTGCGAGATCAAGCCCGAGGCGAAGTATCGTCAGAATACCCTGCATGGTATAGCAGAGAACTGGAGCATCAAAGGCCCACAAAAAGGCCCCACCTCAGGGAGTTTGCTGAAGCGTCACAAGAACAATGGGACTGGTTGGCCAAGGAAGAAGCTTATAGAACGAAGATTAGCAAGATAGAGCAACGAACCCAAGATCTCCAATTTGAAAAGGATATGCAAGCTGCCGCCAGCGAAGGAGATAAAAAGAAGTTGGCACAAGAAAATAACTTCTTGAAATCTCAAATTCGGCAAATGCAAATAGATGCTGACAGACAGTTGAGGAGTCGATCAGACGAAAAATTGATATAGGGTTTAAAAAGTCAAGTCGCGGATGTCCAAAAAGAATTGGAAGAGTCGAAGGCCCAGACGATGAGTATCCGCGCTAGCTGGAGAAGGGAGGCACATCAACAGGCACTTCATCTACAACGAGTGGAAAAAGATTATACTGAGATCATCACTAATCTAAGGGAGGCGAATGCTACCCTCAGGGAACGGGTTTTCAAACAAGCCCGGGATGCCAGAGAAGACCTCGACCGTTGTTACTATTTGATGGCATGACTGCAAGAACAAGTGGACAGACTCTTAGACCGAGTCACCAACAATGTTCATATATTAGGAGCAAAGAACCAGCGGATAGAACAGCTACTCAGAGAAAGGGACAGGATCAAGGATAGAATTGAGGAAATCGGGCATTATGTCACCATGAAATGCTTAGCTTGTGAACAAATGCCCCGCACCGCCCTTTTTGCTTCAGTTATGGACTATGTTCATCAGATCATGAGAGAGTTAAGGGGACTACACAGGGACCTCGCACCAAGGCCTGCGGCAAGGCCGAACGATGCCTCGCGGGCCCCCAGGAATTTAAGAGCATTAGACTGTTGATTAAAAGATGTATTTTTGAAATTTTGAGTCAAGCTGGTTGGCATTTTATTTTTTTTCGAGTCAAGCATTTCTCTTATTTTGTTGATTATTGTAAGACATGTTTTGTAACTGTAAGGGTTTTTGATATAAAAATTACCGAATTTCGCCACAATCTTGTTATTAGAACTACGCTCGGTCTGATTCACGCAGGGGCGTGATACGTAGGCAATCCACATAAGATTCGACCACCACTAAAAAAAAGAAAAGAAAAGAATGGGGAGGTTAATAACAATAAAGTTTTCAAGGATAAGAGAAGAAGAAAAAGAAAAGCTGGAATGACGCATGCGATGAATACATGTAGAAATGGTTAATTGATTAAGTGCATTGCATCCAACATGCGATAACATTCCTGTTAAATTCAGTGAGCTAACAAGTTTGTTGCAATTTCCCAGAAAAGTTTAGCTGTTGACTTGACAGAGTATACTGGCCGATCACCATTACCATACTAGATCAAAAGGTCCAATTCCAGCAAGCATGTCTAGTTCCGGCAAAAGTGTCGATGGGGAGAAAACAGAGATACAAATCATGAAAGAGGAGGTGGACCGGTTGAGACAAGCAAATGACAGAGATGCACCTAGCCTGGGCTAGGGGACAATCATTACCAAACCTTCCTACTCTTACACCAGCTCCAGAGCATCCGCCCATTGACCCCTCGACAAGTGCACCGATCTATCCATATTATCAAGAGGAAAACCCTTATGCATCCCAGGTTCCACCAGCTAGACAAAATACTCCTCCTCCGGTTACCCCTGTTTTTGTGGCACCTCCACTCGCTACTTTACAAAAGTCTTCCAGTGAACCACTTTTTCAAATACATGACAATCATTGTTATTCTCCCGAGCCTACCTTTAAGGCTCCTGAACCACATTCACACACCCTTCACCGGGATAACCCTGTAGAACCGGAAAAGCACTTCAAAAGTTTGGAGCATGAGGAAGTTATTCGAGAAGTTAAAAGCCTGGAGCAGTCCTTCAGGAATATGCATGGTTTGGGTAACCATGTCAGTGTCGCTTACAAAGATCTGTGTCCATTCCCAGATGTCCAGTTGCTAGCCGGGTTCAAAACGCCCAAGTTTGACCTATACGAAGGGCATGGTGACCCAGTAGCCCATCTTCGAGGTTTTTGTAGCAAAATGCAAGGAGCCGGAGGGCGAGACGAGATTCTGATAGCTTACTTCGGTCAGAGCTTGGGGGGGTCTGCATTAGAGTGGTACACCAGGCAGGATCCCAGCAGATGGTTTACATGGGATGACTTGGCTCAAGCATTCATCGGCCAGTTCCAGGATAATCTTGAAATAATCCCCGATCGCTTATCATTGCTAAAGTTAGAGAAGAAACCCGCCGAAAGTTTTAGAGAATTTGGTTTCCACTGGAGGGAACAGGCAGCAAGGGTAGATCCGCCGATGAGAGAGAATGAGATGGTGGATTACTTCATACAGACACTGGAGCCAACCTATTTCGGACATCTGGTGACGTCCGTAGGTAAGTCATTCACTGAGGTGATAAAGATGGGGGCTATGATCGAGGAAGGCTTGAAAGCTAACAAGATCATGAGTTATTCAGCGTTGAAAGCCACCACTCAAGCTATTCAAAGTGGCACCGGAGGAGTGTTTGGAAAAAGAGGAAAGAAGAAGTCGCGACAGTCGATTCCGGAGCATGGTCAGGAACAGAGGCCCCGCACCCCAGTATAATTTGCCACAGGCCCACCAACAAAATTACTCTCACAATCCATATAGCCATCCACAACACTATTACCCAACACCAGATGCTCACTTTACCGTCCATCATGCCCAATCATATGCTCCACCTCCCGTCCAGGCACCATGGCGTGCGCCAAATCCACGGAATAATTACCCACCCCCAAGAGCCTATAGAAATCCCACGGGTGCGGGCTTTCGTCCGAATCAAGCCTTCAAGAATGACAGAGCACCAAGGACGAAGACTTTCACTCCCTTGGGAGAGTCTTACACCAGTTTGTTCCACCGATTGAAGCAAGTAGGGTTGCTGAATTCGGTCGAGGCTAAGCTACCAAACCCTCTTCCAACGAATCTCGATCATTCAATAGATTGTTCATATTGCTCAGGATGTCCAGGGCACGACACAGAAAAGTGTTGGAGGTTGAAAACAGCTATCCAGGAACTCATCGACACTCGCCGAATTGAAGTCCAGACTCCAGCGGAGCCCAACATCAACCAAAATCCACTCCCAACTAATCATGAGACCAACATGATCGAGTTGGTACGGGTAGAAGAGGGAAAGGAGAAAACCTCTCGGACTGTAATGATGATCAAGTCTAGTGGGGTAGGAATGAAAAAGGGGCCAAGCCTGGATGAGTCACTCATCTGCAAGAAGGACGTACAGGAGGGGTCGGAAGCAGAAAAGGGAAGTATGAACAAAGTGCCTATGAGGCCAGAGGGAGTAAAAATAGTTGTACCAGGGGCAGTAACCAAACCCGTCTTGACTATAGCAGGTGTTCGAGTGGATCCTTTCATCATCAAGACAGCAATACAGTTGCCGATAGCTGATAGCAAAGCTATTCCATGGAATTATGATCGGGTCACGACAACTTACAAAGGAAAAGAAGTTAAAGAGGAAGTCTGCGAAGCGCAAGGTTTGACCCGTTCAGGGAGATGTTTTGCCCCTGCGGAATTGAGGAAGACTACTCCGGCAACACTAAAAAAGCCGGTAACTGACGAAGAGGCAGAAGAATTCCTGAAAAAGATGAAGCTGCATGATTATTCTGTCTTAGAACAGCTGAAGAAAACTCCTGCGCAAATCTCATTGCTGTCCTTGCTGATACATTATGAAGAACATCGGCAAGCTTTGATGAAAGTTTTGAATGAGGCCCATGTACCCAATAAAATCTCTGTGAGTCATTTGGAAAAGATCACCAATAGGATCTTCGAAGCAAACAGGATCACCTTCACCGATGATGAGTAGCCTGAGGAAGGCACCGAGCACAACAAGGCTTTATATCTTACGGTAAAATGTGAAGAGTCGGTGGTTACCAAAGTCCTAGTCGATAATGGGTCTAATGCGAACATTTGCCCTCTCTCTACACTAAACAAGTTGAAAGTGGATATCGGCAGGGTACGCAAGAACAACATATGTGTCCGAGAGTTTGATGGAGGAGGCAAGGCATCGGTCGGGGACATAATATTAGTCTTGACAATCGGACCTGTGGAGTTCACCATGGAATTCCAAGTGTTGGACATTGTAGTTTCATACAACCTTCTGATAGGACGACCGTGGATCCATGCTGCAAAAGCGGTTCCGTCCAGCCTACACCAACTAGTCATGTTTGAATGGGACCGACAGGAGATCGTAGTCCATGGAGAGAATGATGTACAACCAGGCACCATCGTCCCCTTTGTTGAGACAGAAGAGGATGTGGGGCCATGGGTATACCAGGTCTGTGATGCGGTATTCGTCAATCGAGTTCCAGAAGGGGAATGCATTCTTAATGACAGAATAATTACTGCAGACATCATGGTGGCTCAAGAAATGTTGAGAAACGGTTTCGTACCCGGCAAAGGTTTAGGTGCATCTCTGCAAGGAATCATACAACCGGTATCTGTGGTCAAAAATGTGGGAACCTTCGGCTTGGGATTCAAGCCAACACCAGAGGACATCCAGCGAGCCAAGAGGAATAAGCAGAAGACATGGGTGCTCCCGAAGCCTGTTCCGTGCCTTTCCCGATCTTTTGTCAGGTCCGGAATAAGAAGACGTCCGACGAAAAAGGTTCCCAGTCCTATGATCAGGCTAGACGAAGAGTTCTTGAGAAGGTTCGAGGATTTATTCTCAGATGTATGCATGCTAGAGGATGGCGAAGGACACAGCCATGCCGAGATATAGTTTGTGGGATCGAAAGCAAAGTTGAATAATTGGAAGGCTACTCCTCTCCCTATCCGGAAGGAGTCTTGGTGGTTTGTTTTGGATTGTTCTCTTTCAAATTTTGTGTTGGGGCTGTCCCCGGAGTAAAATCCGTTTATTTTAGTTCGTTTTGGTTTGAGTATGCAAGCTTGTTTTTCCTTGTATTGCTCCCATTAATGAAATTTTGTTCCCTTTGTTTCTAATTTTGTTTATTTTCCTTCTTTTTACTTTTCTGAGCAGCTTTCTTTCAACTGATCTTAATGATATGGCGTGCTTAAAGATTAATCAACCCAGTCTAGAAAGTCAATCTGGTTTGGAAATAGTAACGCATGAAATAAGAAGTGACGAGAGTGAATCGGAATATGGCGATGATGAAGCCATAGAAGAAATCGGCGAAGAATTAAGTCACTTCGAGGAAAATCCCAAACCTAATTTGAATGATACTGAGGCTGTTAATCTGGGGGATACGAATGATGTTAAAGAAACCAGAATAAGTGTCCATATCGAACCCAACCTAAGAGAAGAATTGATCAAAACACTCATGGAGTTTAAAGACATTTTCGCATGGTCGTACGACGACATACCAGGACTCAGCACTGATCTAGTGGTTCACAAATTACCTACTGACCCGGCATGCCCTCCCGTCAAGGAAAAACTGCGAAAATTTAAGACGGAGATGAGTGTAAAGATCAAGAAGAAAGTAACCAAGCAGTTGCAGGCGAAAGTCATTCGTGTCACTCGATACCCTGATTGGTTGGCTAACATAGTACCGGTGCCAAAGAAAGACGGGAAGATCAGAGTATGCGTGGACTGCCGCAATCTCAACAAGGTGAGCCCTAAGGATAATTTCCCGCTTCCCAATATCCATATCCTGATTGATAATTGCGCCGGACGTGAGATCGGATCCTTTATGAACTGCTACGCGGGATATCATCAAATCTTGATGGATGAAGAGGATGCAGAAAATACGGCTTTTATCACACCATAGGGAACTTATTGCTACCGGGTAATGCCATTCGGCCTGAAGAACGCAGGGGCAACATACATGAGGGCGATGACTACGGTATTCCATGACATGATACACAAATAAATTGAAGTGTACGTGGATGATGTGATCATAAAATCTAGACGTCAATAAGACCACATTGCCGATCTCAGGAAGTTTTTCCAAAGACTTCGAAGATATGATATCAAGCTTAATCCGACCAAATGTGCATTTGGAGTTCCGTCAAGGAAGTTGCTAGGATTCAATGTTAGCCGACGGGGCACTGAGTTGGAGCCATCCAAAATCAAGTCCATCCAGGAGTTACCCCCGCCAAGGAATAAAACAGAGGTAATGAGTTTGTTAGGAAGGTTAAATTACATCAGTAGGTTTATTGCTCAGCTTACAGCAACCTGTGAGCCCATATTCCGTCTGTTGAAGAAAGACGCTGCGATAGAATGGACGACAAAATGTCAGGAAGCGTTTGACCAAATCAAAGGGTATCTGTCAAACCCACCCGTACTGGTTCCGCCTGAACCGGGTAGACCCCTGATTCTTTATCTAACGGTTTTGGAGAATTCGTTCGGCTGCGTACTGGGGCAGCATGATCTTACTGGCAGAAAGGAACGGGCCATTTACTATCTCAGTAATAAATTCACGGTCCACGAGGTTAAGTACACTCATTTGGAGAAGACCTGTTGTGCTTTGACTTGGGTAGCCCAAAAGATGAAACATTATTTGTCTTCTTACACTACTTACCTCATTTCACGTTTGGATCCATTGAAGTATATTTTCCAGAAGCCTATGCCTACAGGGAGGTTAGCAAAATGGCAAATACTACTTACAGAATTCGACATCATATATGTGACAAGGACGGCTATGAAAGCTCAAGCCCTAGCCGATCACTTAGCGGAGAATCCTGTAGATGACGGATACGAACCTTTGAGGACGTATTTTCCAGACAAAGAAGTATTGCAAATTGATGGGTTAGAATTAACCGAGGATCCAGGTGGAAGCTTTTCTTCGACGGAGCGGCAAACGCAAAAGGAGTCGGAATAAGGGCTGTGCTTATCTCTGAAACAGGACATCATTATCCTGTCACTGCTCAACTGCGTTTTCATTGTACCAACAATATGGCTGAGCACGAGGCATGCATCTTAGGGTTACAATTAGCGGTAGACATGGATGTACAGGACGTCTCGGTCTTGGGGGACTCGGACCTTCTGGTACATCAGATTCAGGGAGAATGGGAAACCAGAGATTTAAAGCTTATCCCGTATCGTCAATGTTTGCATGATCTGACCAAGCGTTTCCGATCAGTAGAATTCAGGCATATCCCAAGGATGCATAATGAGGTTGCCGATGCTTTGGCTATATTAGCATCGATGTTACATCACCCGAACAAGATTCATGTTGATCCATTACATATTCAGATCCGGAATCAGCATGCTTATTGCAATATGATAGAAGAAGAGATGGATGGTGAGCCACAGGTTTCATGATGTCAAGGAATACCTCAGGTTAGGAGTATACCCAGAGCAAGCAACTGGAGACCAAAAGCGAGCTATTCGGCGGTTGGCGAACGGATTTTTCCTTAGTGGAGGGGTGTTGTACAAAAGAACCCCGGATTTGGGATTGTTGAGATGTATAGATGCAAGTCAAGCCACAACAGTGATGACAGATATACACTCGGGAGTGTGTGGACCACACATGAGCGGATATGTATTGGCAAAGAAGATTCTTCGAACAGGATATTACTGGCTCACTATGGAGCGTGATTGTACAAGTTTCGTGCGAAGATGCCATCAGTGTCAGATACACGAAGATTTGATTCATTCTCCACCGACCGAATTGCATACAATATCAGCGCCATGGCCATTTGTTGCGTGGGGTATGGATGTTATCGGACCTATAGAACCTGCAGCTTCCAATGGTCATAGGTTCATTCTGGTAACGATCGATTATTTTACCAAGTGGGTGGAGGCCATAACGGTGCCAATCTTAATAGGGGATTGATGAAGGAGGTATGTCAACAGTTCAAGATTACACACCGAAATTCCACACCATACCGTCCCAAAGCAAATGGTGTGGTTGAGGCGACAAACAAGAATATAAAGAAGATATTGAGGAAGATGGTAGAAGGGTCTAGGCAATGGCATGAAAATTTATCATTCGCACTGTTAGGTTATCGCACTACTGTCCGGACTTCGGCAGGTGCAACTCCTTACTTGTTGGTGTATGAGACTGAAGCAGCAATACCAGCAGAAGTTGAAATCCCATCCCTCCAAATTGTCGCTGAAGCTGAGATAGACGACGATGAGTGGGTCAAAACCCGATTGGAGCAATTGAGCTTGATCGATGAGAAGAGATTGACAGCAGTATGTCACGGCCAATTGTATCAAAAGAGAATGGCGAGAGCATATAACAAGAAGGTACGTCCCGGGAAATTTGAAGTGGGACAGCATGTGCTGAAGAGAGTTCTACCACATCAGGCCGAAGCGAAAGGCAAGTTCGCTCCAAATTGGCAGGGACCATTTGTTGTGACTAGAGTATTATCCAACGGCGCTCTATGTCTAACTGATTTTGAGGGAACATGCACCGATATGGCTATCAATTCCGATGCAGTCAAGAGATATTATGTGTAATTGTTTAATGTATTTGTCAACACTTGGTTTCGTTTGTTTGTATTTGGCATTTTTCGGAGAATGAAATGACAGAGGCAATTTTTTCTATTACCCAAACACTTTAACCCTTGTTTTCCCCTTTGAGCCTAAATTATTCTTTCATATACCCTCTTCTGGAATCCTCAAGGAAGATGCATAATAAAATAGAAAAGGAAACAAAGAAGAGACACAGGAAAAAGTGAACTACGTTCGACCTGATTCCTCAAGAAGGATATGTAGGCGCCACACGGCTCGGTCATAATAAAATAAAAATCAAAGATTCCCCAAGCAACAAAACTGGGGCAGAAGTCATTGTTTCATTTGAAAAGATAGTGCGGATTCCAAAAGTTATAATGAGCTACCCGTTGAGCTTAAATCCCTTTGCTATAGCCTCACACACAAAAAACCACATTAATGACCAAAAGAGACCTCTCGATCAGTATTTGAGAAATGCTAAGTCATGCGAATGAAAGCCAAGAATGACACTCCGATCCTCGACTGAATCCAGGATGCACAAGCTGAAAAGGGATAATGCTTTAGAGGGAATCTCGTGGGTAATACCCCAGCCCACCACAGGGAAAGAAAGCAACATGAGAGAGTCTTAACGGTGAAAACCCTCGCGGGCACCTTAAGGCGAAGAAAGCTGAGAGAAATAAAATGAGAGAGTCTTACGGTGAAAACCTTTACAGGCACCCTAAGGCGACGGGAGGTCGAGAGAATCGAGAGAATCTCATTAGTGAAAACCCTTTGAAGGGCACTATGAGGTGACAGGGCGAGATGGTTGCAAGGTGTCTGCATGAGATGAGGTTGGGCCATTCGTTTGCTTCTAGCAAAATGCAGCCGTCAGAAAAGTGATTGACATAAATAGACTGGGTAGATTAATCTCGAAGGCATGGCATAACTATTGGATCAGTTATACATTCAGATAAGTTTTTCCCAATTTAAAGTTCAAAAAAGTTTTCCCTTTTTGTCTTTTGCGGTCCGCACTCTTTATTTCATTTTTATCTATCATTTTTCTCTCTTTTTAAAGATTTTTATATTTATGTCGAAAATTGACTTTTCAAAGCTTACTACCAAGTCTCCCAAAGCGGTACAATGAAGATGAATAGGCGTGGAACAAGGAAATAAGGCAAAAGTCGTTCCGATATTAAGATTGGAACGACAGGTTAATTGGAAGGTTCACAGGAATTACGGAGTAGGGTGGACACATATTACACATCCGGAAGATAGTTTCCCACAACAGATCATCGACTAAGAGGGTCGGACCACAATGAAGTTTGGAATAAAAAGGAGAGATAAGAGAACTTCTGGACAGAGCACCATCCACCAGCAAGTATCAACGTCGTCCCCAAAGTTCGAGGAATGCAAAGCAGCTAAAAGAGAAAAGAAAAATTGCCCCAGCAAGAGCGGCATGACCACTCACGACGTTTTGAAACTAACAATTTTTCTTTGATTTAAAGCAGGAAAAGAGGGTTCGTCGGCAGAAAAGCATGCCACGTAGAAGGTTATCAAACTGGGGCAGAAAATTTTCTCCCATTGCGAAAATTTTCTCGAAAGCAAATACCCGGTGGATAAGGATAGAAAGCAACGCAAGATTTTGGAAAATACCAGTTTCAAGCAGAATAGTTTTGAAAGAGGCCAGACAACACGAGGAAGTGATCTTTGAGCCTAGTATCATCCCCAGCAGTTTTTAGAGAAATGAAACACTGACTTCGAGATTCCCCCAGCAACATTATATCCCATAAGGTTTTCAAGGAAGCAAAAGCGTGAGTCCCGAAGGAGGTTTGGGAAGAGGAAAAAGGAAAAGGGGTTCCCCGCCAGGGTAATCCTTAGTTAATGACATTTCAATCCCTAGCGAGCCCGAGAGAGAATAAAGGTTGTAGGAAGTAGAAAAAGAAGAAATAAAGAATACTTCCCCATCAACATTATCTCCAGCAGGTGAGTAAACAGTTCCGAAGATATACCCAGCAGTCAAAGAAAAAAATAACACGACCCAGGAGGAAAGCAATCCCGAAATAAGGCAATTCAGAAGAAAGGGTGATCCAAGAGACGATGCAGGAAGAAGAAATGGTACAGGAAGCGAATGAAGGCGATATGGATGGGATGGAGTCAGTGAGTTGTAGTTAAAGTCAGGGAGCCCGCCTAAAGAATGGAGTGGCGATTTATTTTGAAGTTGTAGTTAAAGTCAGGGAGCCCGCCTGAAGAATGGAGTGGCGATTTATTTTAAAGTTGTAGTTGAAGTCAGGGAGCCCGCTTGAAGAATGGAGTGGCGATTTATTTTGAAGTTGTAGTTAAAGTCAGGGAGCCCGCTTGAATAATGGAGTGGCGATTTAGTTTTGAGTTGCAGTTGAAGTCAGGGAGCCCGCCTGAAGAATGGAGTGATGATTTATTTTGAAATTGTAGTTGAAGTCAGGGAGCCCGCCTGAAGAATGGAGTGGCGATTTATTTTGAAGTTGTAGTTAAAGTCGGGGAGCCCGCCTGAAGAATGGAGTGGCGATTTAGTTTTGAGTTGCGGTTGAAGTCGGGAGCCCGCCTGAAGAATGGAGTGGCGATTTATTTTGAAGTTGTAGTTAAAGTCAGGGAGCCCGCCTGAAGAATGGAGTGGCGATTTAGTTTTGAGTTGCAGTTGAAGTCAGGGAGCTCGCCTGAAGAATGGAGTGGCGATTTAGTCTTGAGTTGCAGTTGAAGTCAGGGAGCCCGCCTGAAGAATGGAGTGGCGATTTAGTTTTGAGTTGCAGTTGAAGTCAGGGAGCCCGCATGAAGAATGGAGTGGCGATTTATTTTGAAATTGTAGTTGATGTCAGGGAGCCCGTCTGAAGAATGGAGTGGCGATTTATTTTGAAGTTGTAGTTAGAAGTCAGGGAGCCCGCCTGAAGAATGGATTGGCGATTTATTTTGAAGTTGTAGTTGAAGTTAGGGAGCCCGCCCGAAGAATGGAGTGGCGATTTATTTTGAAGTTATAGCTGAAGTCAGGGAGCCCGCCTGGAGAATGGAGTGGCGATTTTATTTTGAAGTTGTAGTTGAAGTCAGGGAGCCCGCCTGAAGAATGGAGTGGCGATTTATTTTGAAGTTGTAGTTGAAGTCAGGGAGCCCGCCTAAAGAATGGAGTGGCGATTTATTTTGAAGTTGTAGTTGAAGTCAGGGAGTCTGCCTGAAGAATGGAGTGGCGATTTAGTTTTGAGTTGTTGTTGAAGTCAGGGAGCCCACCTGAAGAATGGAAGGGCAATTTAATCTTGAAGTTATAGTTTAAGTCAGGGAGCCCGCCTGAAGAATGGAGTGGCGATTTAGTTTTAAAGTTATAGTTGAAGTCAAGGAGCCCGCCTGAAGAATGGAGTGGCGATTTAGTTTTGAAGTTATAATTGAAGTTAGGGAGCCCGCCTGAAGAACGGAGTGGCGAGTTATTATTTTTGAATTTGTTGTTGAAATCAGGTGCCTGCCTGAAGAATGGAATGGTGATTTTTAATTAGAGTTTGTCGATAAAGTCAGAAGCCCGCCGGAAAAGCAGAACGGCGCCTCAATTTCCAAGATTTGATAAGGATAGTGAAGAATCGGAAAGTGACAGAGTGTAACGAAAATCCCCAGCATGAATCCAAGTTCATAATCGGAAGGAAGGCAATAAGGAGCAGAAAGATAGATTGAGACTTCGAAGGAGAATAGTTCGAAGATCACAAGGAGGGGACCAATGGTCGAAGTTCGACAATCAAGATAGGCCAAAATAACAATTGTCAGAAGAAAAGAAACATGTGAAGAAACATCAGAGCTAACAGAATAGCAAAGAACATGACAAAATCAAGTTGAAAAGATAGATAAGAATTTACAATACTGTAACTTAGTCTAGCTTCTTATTTTTCGTTTAGCACGGTGTAATAAGGAGATCAGTTAAGCAGTGGCATCAGCAGCAACAGCAGTAACAGCAAGATCACAGCAGTCAAGGTAGTCCCAGCTACCAAAACTTCCCGAACTACATTGACCTGATTCCCTTTTAGCCAGGGATATGTAGGAGACCTTCTGAAGCAAAGGTTCGGTCAAACTTTTCCAAAAAATGCTTCATACGGAGTGCTCAAACGAGCAAAAATCGCTCGTATCCGCTCACTTATCTTTGCACGAAAACTCTTCATGTTTCCGCGCAAAGAGGGGCAGCTGTGAGCACGTGATTTTTGCCCTATATGAGAATTACTCCCATAAAATTCAAAATAAACAATTTTTCTTTATTGTTTTTACAATTTGTGTGAATTTTGTTGAATTATGCATGTTATTTGCGCGTATTAATTCAAGTAAATAAATAAATAAATAAATGCAAAATAGGCATGAGAATTTAGGAGTTAATTTGGGCATTTTCATTAATTAGTAATCAAGTTATTTTATAAAAAGGGAAAATCACAAAAAATAGTTTAAATTGCACTCTATAAGTTTTACTTTGATTTTTGATATGTTTTCTTTTAATTTTATAGTTAATTAACTATGATAATTGTCATCTAGGTTTAATTAGTGTTTTGATGTGTTAATTAGGTATTAATTTTGAAAAAAAAAAGACACAAGAGGGAAAAGAATTTTGGATAGTATGTCTTGAAATGAAAAGGAGAAGAATAGATGTTGGGCCAACAACCCAAATTCCCTAGTCCAAATCGATAGAAAACACCCCTAGCCCAGTCCAAACTATCACACCCTTACCCGTCCAATTTCCCATTCAACCAAACGGTCCCGTTTCGTCCCGAACGGCACCGTATCTCTCCCCACAATCAATCTGGGCCATTGAGATCATTTGATCTAACGGCCTGGATCAACTGAACCAATTCAATACCCCGAAAAACCCCAATACCCCAAAAACAGCCCATTTTCCCCTTCACCCTTCATCACTTTTCTCTCTAACCCTAGAGACCCAGTAACGCCGCCGTGCCCCGTCGTGCCCCGCCTGCCGGAATTCGCCTCATGGCGGTTCCGGTAGGCTAATGACTTCCATTTTTAAACCAAACAACCTCCTCAACCTCCTCGTTCCAATCCTACTAACCATTTGTTTCGAATCATTCCATATCTGCTCGAATATTCATCCAAAGGTTCTAGCCCAAACCAAAACTATTCCTTTCACCCCCAAACTCACACACAACCTTCCCACTGTCCCTCTTACGACCGAAATGGCATTGGTTTGGTTCAAATCCAACCAAAAACCCAAAAGCCACAATCTGGACCCTCAAGAACCCTAGAATCCAAGAATTAGGGATTTCGTCTGAGTCGACGGCACTTGAAGGCAACAGACTCTAATTGGAGTGTTTTTCGTTTGAAAAACACTTCAATTAAAATCCGTTTACTTCAAAAGGTGTAAAATCGAATCCTTTGGAGCCGGGACCGTCCGATTTCAATTTCTTGTTTTGGAGGTATTCCATTCTTCTCTTTCTATATTATTGATGTGCTCATTACATTGGTGTAGTGTTCGTTTGTTTAATTTTATGTTTAATCGTAATTTTCTTTCTTCTTCTTCACCCGACCTCTTATTTGGTCAATTGTTCTTTCTGTTTTGTTCATTTGAATGTGTTTATGCATTCGCTTCGATTAGCATCGTCGAATAATTAGATTCGTATTTTTTCTGTTTTTGTCCGAAAACCATGAATTACGGGTATTATTCGTCGATTTGCTGTTTATCAATTCTCACATGTCATGATCGATTTAACAAATGTCGTTGTTTAAATTCACGAAGTTGTTGTTTGAAGTCCCGGGCAGTGGGTCATTGCTGTTTGAATAAACTTGATTTGATGATTTCTATTTTTGTGTGTTCATTTGGTTGGTTGATTTTGGATTCTGATTTAGCTGTGGAATTGAATATAGCTGTTAGAGACTTAAGCTGAATTAAATTTAGTTATATAAAGAACTTCAGAATTAGTGGAATGCCACTTTGAGCATATGTCAATCATTAGGGCATGTTTTTAGTTGAATTATACCATATCAATGACACAAAGTAGTGAAGGTCAGGAATTAGTCCTAGTTTAATATGCAATGCACATGGGAAGAGTATTAGGACTTGCTGGACAGCAAGATTTTCTACCATTTTTCTGCACTTTAGAGTTTTAAATAGTTGAAACCATACTTAGACAACTAAAAAGTGGGAAAAGGGGGAATAACAGGGGTTAGACAGATCTGAAACAATTAAAAATAGTCTTGTCTTTTGAGTTTGAAGGCTATAAAAGGAGACATAGACTTCATACATTGGGATAGACTGAAAAAAATACACATAAGAGTTGGGGAGATTCAAAAACAGGGAGAAAAAGAAAAGGATCTGAAATTAAGAGCCTTGAAAAAATAGAGTTTCATAATCTGAAAGAAAATTTGGAGAGTCCAGTGAAGGAAGAGAGACAAATACTTTTCTGGAAATCATCAATTATACACTGAGAGTATAGATATAGAGCGACGTGGACTATTTTATTGAGGGTTGTAGAACAACTTTGAGTGTTGGTCGATTCATTCATACCCTCTTGATTTAGTATTCAACCACTGGAACCCCAGAGAAGTATTAAGCTGATTCCAGTCATTTTTGGGTCCATTTGAACTATCTTTTGGTACAAACAATGGTCTGTTGATGTCTTCAAGTGTTCGTTAGGTATTTTGAAGTTAAAATTGGTCTATTTGAGCTGTTTGGTGTCGTTCTTGGGTCATTTGATATTGCTGGATATAACATTTAGTTGGTTTGGCTTTGAATCATTCCGGGGTTGATTTAAACACTAAGTTTGTTGCTGTTGGCATTCCTGGGCTTTACTTTGTCAAGTTGGTACTGTTTGGCCTTCTTAAAGTTGTCCCATTGCTGTGATTGTTTACTGCTGAAACTGCTGAATCATTTGTGCTGCTGCTGTTGTTAATTGGATCTAATAGATCTGTGTTTATTCCAGGTATATTTTTACCCTTTGGCAACTTGAAGTTTCAAACATTATAATCACATCATTGCAAGATTCAATTCAGCTGAAATTTTGAAACAATATACTGTTACTTTTTCTTTTAACTTTTAATTGCTATTTGTAGTATTGTAGTGATAGATTCGAAATTAATTTAGTTTTGATTACTTATGAGCTGAATCCTAGAATTTGATTGTAATAGTCTGTTAATTGGGAGGCATTGTCAAAATTGTTCACTAGGTTGTGCTTTAGTATAATGTAGTATATTCAATTGAGACAATACGGATTTCAAATGGTTGATAGGTATTAAGTAAAGTGCGATCTGCTGTATCTATTATTGATCTTAGTTTAGTTAGGTTTGTTGAAATTTAATCCTCCTACATAGGCATAAATCATCTTATCTGGAAAAGCTTGGAAAAACATAAGTAGTTTATCTCTCATTAGTTTAGAAGTTATAAATTCATCTATTTTTGTTTCACGTGTAGATCTTAGGTGTTAAGAATATATGTAAATTAAGGATCGTTAAGAAGCTAATGATAATTATTTAGTCACAATTTGATAGTATATTATTTGTGTTGATTCACGGTCAGTTCTGCGAATGAAATATATACAATTAGTCTATCAAGAATTTGACATATAATAGATTCAGTTATTCAAACAAAGAAACGATATACTGCTTCACGTCTGTAAATCCGTAGGACCTGTTTTGTTCTTATATTTGGGCCTGTCTCAGGCCCAGAATTTGAAAAGGAATTAATATAAGACAAATGTATAAATTGGAATCTTTTGGACCTAAGGTTAAAATGACACTTGGCCCATTAATATTTAATTGATAGGCTATGTCATTCCTTAATGAAAATAAATTAGGACCTTTTGTTTATTATTAGAGACCAACTAAATAAAAAATCATAGTTGTGTTAGGATTGACCTTTAATCAAAGTGTGATGAGCCTCGCTACACTAAATACACAAATTACGAGGCCTTCAAATGAATTGTTATGAAATATTTAGACTCGGAAGGATCGTTTAGCGAATTTCACGGTCTTTCCCGAAGTTAACAAAGACAGAGAATCTTTAGGCACGATTTGTAAATAAATTACTTTCCTAAATACTGGTGCGCATTTATGTGACCCAAATTTTACTCTCGGCGAAACTGAAACGCATTAAAGTCACAGGCGTACTGGTTACGGGTGACCCGAAATGTGTTTTCGTGACGTCGCAATTCTTCTAAAGTTGAAATGCGGAACATAAAAGCACATAATTAAAACATATAAAGAAATCAGATAAAAACAAAAATCGCAGTTGAGCGACCGTGCTAAAACCATGGAATCCGGGAGTGCCTAACACCTTCCCCCGGGTTAACAGAATTCCTTATCCAGGTTTCTAGTTTCGCAGATTGTAATACAGAGTCATAAATTTTCTCGGCTCGGGATTAAAATCGGTGACTTGGGACACCATTATTTTCCCAAGTGGCGACTCTAAAAATTAAATAAATTGATCCTGTTCCGACTGTCCTTTAAGTGGAAAAACTCCTTCCCTAATTATTATTATATATTCCTTCCCGGGGTGTAGTAGTAAACGGTGGCACATGTACGTATATGAAAAAAGGAGGTGTGACAACCCCGACTCTCCGGGCCAAATGGGAGGTTCCTTTGCGGATGCGGACCAGTTGGGCACCAAGTCCTGGATCGATAGGGTTTCCATGAAGAAGGTGAGGATGGTGCGGCCAGTGCGGAGGAGGGAGATGGGGGTCATGAGGGTTAGCTAGGATTTGTTTTCCTTGTAATAAAAACTCTTCTATAATCTTGTGATTTATTAATAAGACTTTTGGCAATTTCTCGAGAACTATTTATGCCTCCTTTGCGTCCCCACTTTTTTATTTCTGTTCTGCTCGGGGCGTAGCCCTTTATTTATCATGGTTTCTTCTTGCGTCGTTAAGGCCTTAGCCTTTCTCTTTTAATGGAGGAGACCGTGGTCTCTCCTTTCGCCATTAAGGACATAGCCTTTCGCTTTTAATGGAATAGACTGTGGTCTCTCCTTTCACCATTAAGGCCTTGGACTTTTGCTTTTAATGGAGGAGACCGTAGTCTCTCCTTTCATCGTTAAGGCCTTAGCCTTTTGTTTTTAATGGAGGAGACCGTAGTCTCTCTTTTCGCCATTAAGGCCTTAGACTTTTGTTTTTAAAGGAGGAGACAGTTGTCTCTCCTTTCGTCGTTAAGGCCTTAGCCTTTTATTTTTAATGGAGGAGACCGTAGTCTCTCCTTTCGTCATTAAGGCCTTAGCCTCTTATTTTTAATAGAGGAGACCGTAGTCTCTCTTTTCGCCGTTAAGGCCTTAGCCTTTTGTTTTTAATGGAGGAGACCGTAGTCTCTCCTTTCGTCATTAAGGCCTTAGCCTTTTGTTTTTAATGGAGGAGACCGTAGTCTCTCCTTTCGTTGTTAAGGCCTTAGCTTTTCTCACATTGGAGATGGCCGTAGCCTTTCTTATATTGGAGATGGTCGTAGCCTTTAATATATTGGAGATGGCCGTAGCCTTTCATACATTTAAGATGGCCGTAGCCTTTCTTATATTGGAGATGGTCGTAGCCTTTAATATATTGGAGATGGCCGTAGCCTTTCATACATTTAAGATGGCCGTAGCCTTTCATACACTTGAGATGGCCGTAGCCTTTCATACATTTGAGATGGTCGTAGCCCTAGTCCCTGTGATACGCCATTCGTGCCGATCGGCGGTATGTGTAAGGCCCCGTAAAAATTTTGTGCATAAAACCTAGTAGCTGTGGTGTCATGGTCCGAATAATGTGTTAGGAATGCGTAGAATTCTTTGCGGCGAGCTTGCGAGCCGCGGTTCGGACCCTTGGTAGTGATTTAAGTTTCAAAAATGTAGAGAATTAATTTTTCCGAAAAGTGTCCAATATGCGGTCAAGAATGCGATCGCAAACCTGACATGCGGACCGCATTCTTGCCGCAAAATGTTCCAGAGAGTTTCCCAAAAATCGTGTCAAAAGTGCGGTCGATATGCGATCGCATGTCAAATCCGCGGTGCACTTTGCGACCGCAGAATCAACATGCGGACCGCATTCTGGCCGCATTCCTTAACAGAACCTGTGTAAAAATTGGGGCAATTCTGTGGTCACTATGCGGACCGCATGTTGATTCTGCGGTCGCATAGTGCACCGCATAATTGACCCCGGCCCACATTTTTGTAACATTTTGACCCGATCTCTTCTTTAATATAACACACTTCTTCTTCATTTTTATCATATCATCTTACCAAAATTAGAGAGAGAAGAGAGGGTTTTTAGAGAGAGAAATCTTTCATCTTCAAAGATTGTTCCAACCATCTTAATTCCAAGGGATCTTAGGGCAAGGATTCAACATCCCCAATCTTTTCAAGGTAAAAACCCTAACTATTTTCTTTGATTTTCAGTTTTAATTGGGTAAAGAGAGGTTTGCATATAATAGCTTTTAAAAATAGAATTTTTACACTCATGCATGATTATTGAACTTGATTTTTAGTAAAAAGAAGTGAGTAGAAGTAAGAGTCTTCAAGAACAAGGTTGGCAAGAGTAAGATAGAGTGGGTAAGCATAAAGTAGGAAGTTAACGTAAGAAAACTCATCACCAGGTATGTATGGCTAATTTTGATTCTTGTAAAATCGCCCAAATGTGTGCGAATTGTTTTGGCATGTGTCAAATTGAGAAATTTTACGTAATTCTTTGATTTCCTTGTTGAGCATTTGATTGATGTTGAACTACGTGTGGTGTGGTATGAAATATGAATTGAAAGATAAAAAGGTAATCGAGATTGGTAAAGAATTGGGAACAACCATTGTGATGGCATATTTGGCTTATTGTGGAAGGAATTTGAAACACCTTAATTGTGGTAAATTGTTGAACATGATTATGTGGGCATTTTCGATTTTGGAATACTTGTAACTTGGTTTTGATATTGGCTTGAGAAGAAATTGAGAACATGAACCAATGTGTAAGTTGCTTATTTGAACTTGTTGAAATTGTGTGTAGTACCTTATCTGCTTTTTGAAATTGTTGTGTTTTCAACTGTAAGGCGGGGTTGTGTTGCGCGCCGCAACGTGGGGAAATAAGGTGTGGGTTGGGGTGATAAGGGTGGCCGAGGTAATAAGGGTGGTCAGGGGCAATAAGGATGGAAAGCGATCGAAATCGCTATTGAAAATTGATACAAAAATCAATAAATATGAAAATGTGAAAGGAGACAGCAGGAGAGTTTGCAGCCTGTGGGGCACTGATTCCCCCTTTGTTTGACTACTTGTGCTTTACGTGATTGATTGGTTATTGTTAAATTGGTTGATCGTAGAAAGTGCTTTGTGTGAGAATTATTTGAAATGAGGAAAATGTGGAAACATGGTTAGCTGGCTTAATTAATTGTTGATGTAATTTAATGGCTTGAGTTTACTTGGGACAAAGTTTGTCCATACATACCAGTACAATTCAAGTGTACTGACGTCCCTTTTGCCGGGGGCGCTACATTCGTGTCATGATTGTAGGTGGATCGGTAGCAGGCACTTCAGCTCATCGGCAGTAGTATCCTTCTCCTTCCACTGCCCGTTTTGGTGAGCCCCTTTCTTCCTCGGGGCCTTGTGTGGTTCATGCCACTCGGTTTAGATTTCATTTTCGTTTTGTAAGGTATAGCCGGAGCCTTGTTACCGGCAAGTATTGTATTTCCCTTTTTGTATCCTAGAGGCTCCATAGACATGTAAACCGTGGGATTGTGGCCTATGTATATGTATGGGGCGTTGTAAATATAAATTATGAACTTGTTAGTGAATCAATCACATGGTTATGTTTATGCATTATGAAATCTGTCATTATTGGTAAAATATTTGGTTAATGAGAAACAATCAACACAGGGTTAACGCGTGGGAATGAAAGGCACCCAGGTCCGCTTGACTGGGGCAACTCGGTCGGGCGCCGGTCATGTCCCTCGATTTGGGGCGTGACAGTTTTGCAGGAGGGGTCTCTATGGTTTTTAAAGTGTCCTAGGATGTCTCGGAGCCGTGTCTAGTAGTGCCCTTCTTATAGGTGTGTTGTCGACCACATCATATAAGTAGGGGGCTACACGGGCATTTAGGAATTTACCTACTTCTTTGTTAATCTATATCATGCGGTAAAGTGCAATGTGGAAATATCTATGTCTAATTCGCGCCTTGTTCCCAAATTTTCAGAATATGGCACCCAAGAAGAAGGCTAGACTCGGCCTTAGGGCCAATGCCGGCCCAAGTGCAGCTGTTAATCATGTACCCGATGCCGTGGGAGAGAATGACCCACCGGTCCCGAATTTGCCTGACCCATCTGTTCAAAACCCAAGTGTCCCTATTCCAGCTGCGGCAGAGGATGCCACCATTCCTCCTGCCAGTGTTCCTGACTCAGATACAGTTCCTGCTTCGGGCTCCGGTATCTCTAATGAAGATCTTAGGGGAGCCATTTATATGTTAACACAGTTAGTGGCTGCCCAGGCCCAGAGATCCCATGATGCCCCTGCATCCTCCAGCGGACAGAGAGATTCCTCCGGCTCCAGAGTCCACCAGTTCTTGCGGTTGGCCCCTCCAGAATTCTCAAGCACCAATCCAGAGGCTGACCCACAGGATTTCCTTGAGGAGATATACAAGACCCTCAGAGTGATGAAGGCTACAGATATATAGGGGTAGAGTTGGCCTCTTACAGGCTGAAGGGAGCGGCACGTTCATGGTTCGAAATGTGGGAGGATTCCCGCGAGGAAGGGAGCCCTCCGGCCAGATGGGATGAGTTCGTGGATGCATTTATGGACCACTTCTTACCTACTGAGGCAATGGCAGCCCGCGCCATAGAGTTCGAGGTCCTCAAGCAGGGCGGTATGAGTGTTTGGGAGTATCACATGGAGTTCGTAAGGTTGTCCAAGTATGCTCCTCATTTAGTGTCGACCATGGATGCCGGGTTCGACGGTTTGTTCAGGGCCTTAGCCCTTTGGTGGTGAATGAGGCCGCCACGGCAGCTTTGCACTCAGACATGAACTATGGGAGGATTGTGGGGTTTGCTCGGGCCACAGAGGCCAGGAAATTGAAGATTCGTGCAGAAAGAGAAAGTAGCAGCAGGGCCTGGTCAATGGGTCGTTCGGGGAGATCACTTCCCGGGAGAGGGTCATCAGGGCCATCCCAGTCATATGCTCGGTCCTCCGCGAGTGCACCGCCATCCGTGCACGGTCATCAGCAAGGCAGTTACTCGAGACCGGTTCGGACGCAGTAGGAGGTCTCGTCGGTCTGGTCATCCCGGGGTGAGATCCCAGCAGCAGAGGGGAGACCTACATGCCCCGAGTGTGGGAGATTTCATACGAAAACTTGCTACCTTGACATCCAGGTGTGCTTCGGGTGCGGGGTGAGAGGTCACATTCGGCGGGACTGCCGTGCACCCCGTCGTGGTATAGGTAGGGGATCCGCTCGGTCATCCGGTTCTTCGACTGCTACATCATCGGCGCGTACTCCAGCAGTAGCAAGGCGTGGTGCGGCTAGGGGTGGAGCTCGGGGTAGGGGTGGACCTAACCGATTCTATGCATTGAGTGACCGCCGGAATGCCGAGGCTTCTCCAGATGTTGTTACAGGTATCCTGTCTGTTCAAACTATTAATTGCTATACCCTTATTGATCCAGGGTCCTCCTTGTCTTATGTTACTCCATTCATTGCTTCAAGCTTTGGGATAGAACCCGAACAGCTTCATGAGCCGTTCTCTGTGTCGACTCCTATTGGTGATTCTATTACGGCCTCACGAGTCTATAGGAATTGTGTTGTTACAGTGGGTGGTCGTGATACCACAACTGATCTTATTGAGCTTGGGATGGTAGATTTTGATGTAATTATGGGGATGGATTGGCTCTATTCGTGCTTTGCCAAGCTTGACTGTCGGACGAGAGTTATGAGGCTCGAGTTCCCTAACGAGCCAATCATTGAATGGAGAGGAAATGGTGTGGTGCCAAGGGGTAGGTTTATTTCCTACCTTAAGGCTTCGAAGATGATTAAGAAGGGGTGTATCTATCACCTGGTTCGGGTAACGGACACCACCTCGGAGGTGCCTACCCTCGAGTCCGTGCCAATTGTGAATGAATTTCCTGAAGTGTTTCCAGATGAGCTTCCAGGCATCCCGCCGGATAGGGAGATTGATTTCGGAATTGATGTATCGCCAGATACTCAGCCAATATCCATTCCACCTTACAGAATGGCGCCAACAGAGTTAAGGGAGTTAAAGGAGCAGCTGAGGGATTTATTAGAGAAAGGGTTCATACGACCGAGTGTGTCGCCATGGGGTGCTCCGGTTCTCTTTGTCAGAAAGAAGGATGGGTCACTTCGAATGTGTATTGATTATCGGCAACTCAACAAAGTCACCATCAAGAATAAATATCCTTTGCCTCGAGTGGATGATCTGTTTGACCAATTGCAGGGAGCGAAGTTCTTCTCAAAGATTGATTTACGGTCCGGGTACCACCAGTTAAAAATCAGGGAGCAGGATATTCCTAAGACCGCCTTCAGAACTCGTTATGGTCACTTCGAGTTTTTGGTCATGTCTTTTGGGCTAACTAATGCCCCAGCAGGTTTCATGGACCTTATGAATCGAGTTTTCAAGCCATTCCTAGATTCCTTTGTAATTGTATTCATTGACGACATCCTCATCTACTCTCGGAGCGGGGAAGATCATGCCATTCACCTCAGAGCAGCATTGCAGACCCTTCATCAGCATCAATTGTATGCCAAGTTCTCAAAATGTGAGTTTTGGTTGAAGTCCGTAGCCTTTCTAGGGCATGTTATTTCCAGTGAGGGAATTCAGGTGGATCCTCAAAAGATTGTGGCAGTGAAAGATTGGCCTAGACCCACGACCCCGACAGAGATTCGCAGCTTTTTGGGTCTGGCAGGGTACTATCGGAGGTTTGTAGAGGGATTCTCAACCCTCGCCTCCCCATTGACTAAATTGACGCAGAAAGCAGTTAAGTTCCAGTGGTCCGAAGCATGTGAGAAAAGTTTCCAAGAACCGAAGTCAAGATTGACCTCGGCACCAGTATTGGCCTTGCCAGAAGGCACAGAGGGATTTGTAGTCTATTGTGATGCCTCCAGAGTCGGTTTGGGATGTGTATTGATGCAGCACGGAAAGGTTATAGCTTATGCTTCCGAGACAACTCAAGAACCATGAGAAGAATTATCCGACGCATGATTTGGAACTTGCAGCTGTTGTGTTTGCCTTGAAAATATGGCGACACTATCTTTATGGGGTTCATGTAGATGTGTTTTCAGACCACAAGAGCCTCCAGTATTTGTTCAAGCAGAAAGAGCTGAATCTGAGACAGCGGCGGTGGTTAGAACTACTCAAGGACTATGATATGGACATATTGTACCATCCAGGGAAGGCAAATGTGGTAGCCGACGCTCTTAGTCGGAAATCCATGGGTAGTTTGGCTCATTTGGGTGTGGATCAGAGACCCCTGGCTCGAGAGGTCTACCAATTAGCCAGCTTGGGGGTTCGTATTTCGGCGTCGGACGAGGGGGATATCTTGGTGCATAATGGAGCAGAATCATCATTGGTCGCGGAAATCAAGGAAAAACAGTTCATGGATCCAGCACTGGTTCGGGTGAAGGAAGCAGTCATGAATGACAAGACCTCAGCATTTGTACTCGGCAGCGAAGATGGTGTATTGCGGTGTCAAGATAGGCTATGTGTTCCGGATGTGGACGAGCTTCGGGAAAGAGTGATGGCAGAGGCTCATACTTCCAGGTATTCTGTGCACCCTGGTTCAACGAAAATGTATCACGATCTCAAGGAGATTTATTGGTGGAACGGTATGAAAAGGGATGTGGCGGGCTTTGTAGCTAAATGTCCGAACTGTCAACAAGTGAAGGCCGAGCATCAACGGCCTGGTGGATTAACTCAGCTTATAGAAATACCAAGGTGGAAATGGGAGATGATCAATATGGATTTCGTGGTGGGGTTACCTCGCACTCGGCGTAAGTTCGATTCAGTATGGGTGATAGTAGATCGACTCACCAAATCAGCTCACTTCCTGCCTGTCAAGTCCACTGATACTGCGGAGCAATATGCAAGATTGTACATCGAGGAGATAGTAAGACTTCATGGCACTCCACTTTCTATCATCTCAGATCGCGGGGCTCAGTTCACAGCTAACTTTTGGAAGAAGTTTCAGCAAGGTTTGGGAACTCGGGTGAATCTCAGCACAGCTTTCCATCCACAGACCGACGGCCAGGCCGAGCGGACCATTCAGACGCTTGAAGATATGTTACGGGCTTGTGTCTTAGATTTTAAAGGTAATTGGGATGAACACTTGCCACTGATAGAATTTGCTTACAATAATAGCTATCATGCTAGCATTCGGATGGCCCCATTTGAGGCATTGTACGGGAGAAGATGTAGGTCGCCAATCGGGTGGTTTGAGGTAGGTGAAGCGGAATTGCTAGGGCCAGATATGGTGTACGAAGCTATGGAAAAGGTCAAAGTTATTCAGGAGAGAATGAAAACAGCACAGAGTCGTCAAAAGTCCTATGCGGACGTTCGTCGAAGGGATTTGGAGTTTCAAGTCGATGATTGGGTGTTCTTGAGGGTATCTCCTATGAAGGGAGTCATGCGATTTGGAAAGAAAGGAAAATTGAGTCCTAGGTATGTCGGGCCATATCGGATCGTTCAAAGGATTGGTCAAGTTGCTTATAGGCTAGAGTTGCCTCCCGAGATGTCATCAGTGCATCCGGTATTCCATGTGTCCATGTTGAAGAAAGTGATTGGAGATCCATCCACCATCATGCCAGTCGAAGCTATAGAGGTTAATGAAAATTTGTCATATGAAGAAGTTCCAGTTGCCATTCTTGATAGGCAAGTCCGTAAGTTGAGAAATAAGGAAGTTGCCTCTGTTAAAGTATTGTGGCGAAGTCAACAAGTTGAGGAGGCCACATGGGAAGCGGAAAAAGAGATGAAGGAAAAGTACCCCTATTTGTTCGATCAAGCCTAGAATAAATTAGGTGACCCTCCTACTCCTAGTAACTGTCATCTTGCCTAAGTTGTTTCCCTCTTAGTATTAGTAAAGTCTCCTTCATTTTGTAATGAGTTAAATGTGTTGTTACCTTGGGTCACTTGAACCGTTCTTGACAAATGAAAGCTTTATAAAGATTTACGTGTTTAATAAACAACTAATAGTAAGTGTAGATTGGTAATGGTTTGTTAAGTGTACATGGTGTGTTAAAATGGTTAAATAAGGTAAGAATTCATTGAAGTGACTAGTTTATGTGCAATTGTAACAATGTGATAGAATATGTGCATTCGTTGAGGTAAGAAAGTGTATACCAGTTGTGAAAAGTGTTGTAGTTGTATATTGTTGTTTGGTAATGTGTTTCGGGGGCCCTCTGACAGGTGGATATGTCCATAATACAAAGGAAACTCCGGCGAAATTTTTCTAAAATATAAGAGTTAGTCAAAATTTTGATGGTTGCATATCATGTCTTTCAAAACCAACTCATTTATTTCAAAATCCTCATTCGAGGACGAATGATCTTAAGGGGGGAGGATGTAAGGCCCCGTAAAACTTTTGTGCATAAAACCTAGTAGTTGTGGTGTCATGGTCCGAATAATGTGTTAGGAATGCGTAGAATTCTTCCGAAAATAATGTGTTAGGAATTGGTAGTGATTTAAGTTTCAAAAATGTAGAGAATTAATTTTTCCGAAAAGTGTCCAATATGCGGTCAAGAATGCGATCGCAAACCTGACATGCGGACCGCATTCTTGCCGCAAAACGTTCTAGAGAGTTTCCCAAAAATCGTGTCAAAAGTGCGGTCGATATGCGATCACATGTCAAATCTGCGGTGCACTTTGCGACCGCAGATCAAGTATGCAGACCGCATTCTGGCCGCATTCCTTAACAGAACCTGTGTAAAATTTGGGGCAATTCTGCGGTCACTATGCGGACCGCATGTTGATTCTGCGGTCGCATAGTGCACCGCATAATTGACCCCGGCCCAGATTTTTGTAACATTTTGACCCGATCTCTTCTTTAATATAACACACTTCTTCTTCATTTTTATCATATCATCTTACCAAAATTAGAGAGAGAAGAGAGGGTTTTTAGAGAGAGAAATCTTTCATCTTCAAAGATTGTTCCAACCATCTTAATTCCAAGGGATCTTAGGGCAAGGATTCAACATCCCCAATCTTTTCAAGGTAAAAACCCTAACTATTTTCTTTGATTTTCAGTTTTAATTGGGTAAAGAGAGGTTTGCATATAATAGCTTTTAAAAATAGAATTTTTACACTCATGCATGATTATTGAACTTGATTTTTAGTAAAAAGAAGTGAGTAGAAGTAAGAGTCTTCAAGAACAAGGTTGGCAAGAGTAAGATAGCATGGGTAAGCATAAAGTAGGAAGTTAACGGAAGAAAACTCATCACCAGGTATGTATGGCTAATTTTGATTCTTGTAAAATCGCCCAAATGTGTGCGAATTGTTTTGGCATGTGTCAAATTGAGAAATTTTACGTAATTCTTTGATTTTCTTGTTGAGCATTTGATTGATGTTGAACTACGTGTGGTGTGGTATGAAATATGAATTGAAAGATAAAAAGGTAATCGAGATTGGTAAAGAATTGGGAACAACCATTGTGATAGCATATTTGGCTTATTGTGGAAGGAATTTGAAACACCTTAATTGTGGTAAATTGTTGAACATGATTATGTGGGCATTTTCGATTTTGGAATACTTGTAACTTGGTTTTGATATTGGCTTGAGAAGAAATTGAGAACATGAACCAATGTGTAAGTTGCTTATTTGAACTTGTTGAAATTGTGTGTAGTACCTTATCTGCTTTTTGAAATTGTTGTGTTTTCAACCGTAAGGCGGGGTCGTGTTGCGCGCCGCAACGTGGGGAAATAAGGTGTGGGTTGGGGTGATAAGGGTGGCCGAGGTAATAAGGGTGGTCAGGGGCAATAACGATGGAAAGCGATCGAAATCGCTATTGAAAATTGATACAAAAATCAATAAATGTGAAAATGTGAAAGGAGACAGCAGGAGAGTTTGCAACCTGTGGGGCACCGATTGCCCCTTTGTTTGACTACTTGTGCTTTACGTGATTGATTGGTTATTGTTAAATTGGTTGATCGTAGAAAGTGCTTTGTGTGAGAATTATTTGAAATGAGGAAAATGTGGAAACATGGTTGGCTGGCTTAATTAATTGTTGATGTAATTTAATGGCTTGAGTTTACTTGGGACAAAGTTTGTCCATACATACCAATACAATTCAAGTGTACTGACGTCCCTTTTGCCGGGGGCGCTACATTCGTGTCATGATTGTAGGTGGATCGGTAGCAGGCACTTCAGCTCATCGGCAGTAGTATCCTTCTCCTTCCACTGCCCGTTTTGGTGAGCCCCTTTCTTCCTCGGGCCTTGTGTGGTTCATGCCACTCGGTTTAGATTTCATTTTGGTTTTGTAAGGTATAGCCGGAGCCTTGTTACCGGCAAGTATTGTATTTCCCTTTTGTATCCTAGAGGCTCCATAGACATGTAAACTGTGGGATTGTGGCCTATGTATATGTATGGGGCATTGTAAATATAAATTATGAACTTGTTAGTGAATCAATCACATGGTTATGTTTATGCATTATGAAATCTGTCATTATTGGTAAAATATTTGGTTAATGAGAAACAATCAACACAGGGTTAACGCGTGGGAATGAAAGGCACCCAGGTCCGCTTGACTGGGGCAACTCGGTCAGGCGCCGGTCATGTCCCTCGATTTGGGGCGTGACAGTATGGTTGGGGTATCAGAATAACCTTGTAAATGTTTTCGGGTATCTCCTTCGTCGCCTCATTAAAAAGCTCTCCAAGAAAACCCAATTGGGACAAAACTCGGATGAGGGAAAAAAAGTGCGGCTTGGGGGATACCTTTCAGAAGTGGAAACGTTTGAGGTGTGAGATGTTCCAGTTATTTTGGAGTATCTTTCCGTTCATGGTTTCTAACTTGAAGGAGCCTTTATTTGCTGTTGCGATGATTTAATAGGGCCCGTCCCAATTAGTGCCCAACTTCCCTTCGTTAGGGTCTTTGGATGCCAGTGTTTTGGCCTTTAGCACATAGTCGCCTATCTTGAGCGGACGAATTTTTGTTCTTTTGTTGTAGTATCTCTCGACTTTCTGTTTTTGGGCCACTAGCCTGATGTGGGCCATTTCTCTTCTTTCTTCGGCTTCGTCTAAATCTTATAGTCGGCTCGCGTCGTTCTCCTCTCCGCTTGTGTGCGAGTATCTGAGACTTGGTTCACCGACTTCGACTGGTATGATGGCGATAGCCCAGTAGACTAATGAGTAGGGAGTCTCTCCTGTGGAGGATTTGGGGGTGGTCCTATGTGCCCATAGTACTTCTGGAAGCAGTTCGGGCCATAATCCCTTGGCGCCTTCGAGTTTTTTCTTCAAGATGTTTAGTATGGTCTTGTTGGACGACTCTGCTTTATCGTTAGCGGCTGGGTGATATGGCATTGAGAGTAATTCTTTGATACGCCATTTATCGAAGAAGTCAGTTGTCTTTTGTCCTATGAACTGTCGTCCATTGTCACATGCTATCTCTTTGGGGATGCCGAAGCGATATATGATGTTTTTCCAGATGAAGGCTATGACCTCTTGCTCGCGGATCTGGGTGTAGTCACCTGCTTCCACCCACTTAGAGAAATAGTTAGTTAAAACTAATAAGAAGCATACCTTCCCTCGTCCGATAGGTAGTGGTCCGACTATGTCCATTCCCCATTTGATTAAGGGCCATGGAGATGTGACCGAGTGGAGGGGTTCTCCTGGCTGATGTATCAGGGGGCGAACTTTTGACATTTTTTGAATTGGTGGACGTATTCTGCCGTGTCTTTTTTCATGGTAGGCCAGTAGTATCCGGCTCGTATTAGACATCACACAAGTGCTCGATTTCCCGTGTGGGCACCGTAATAGCCCTTGTAGACCTCTTCTAACATCAGCGTCGTCTGGTTGGGGTCTAGGAACTTAGCTAGGGGTCCTCCAAAAGTTCTTTTGTAGAGGTCATTATTCACCAAACAGTACCTTGGTACCTGTGTGTGAAGCTTTCTCGCTTCTTTTTTGTCGTGTGGCAGGTTTCCATCCTGCAAATATGATACAAATTGATTACGCCAATCCCAAGTTAGATGCAGGGAGAATACCTCGATGTGGTCGACTGCGGAGTGTAGGAGGGTGAAAGTGCTTTCTTTTTTCTGGTTGGTGGCTGTCGTGGCCAATTTAGCCAATTCATCTGCTTCAACGTTGTATACCCTACGAACTTGTTCGAAGCGGCATTCGTCGAATTAGGCCATCAGCTTGCAGATTTCTACTTGGTATTTTTACAACCTCAACTCTTTGACCTGATAGGTCCCGGTGACTTGATTTATCACAAGTTGCGAGTCGTAATATAGGATCAGCCGACGGGCCCCGTACCTGGTGGCTCGTTTTAAACCTGCAATAACAGCTTCGTACTCTACCTTGTTGTTAGTCATTTCGAGGCATCGTATGGACTGGCGAATGACTTTGCCCGTGGAGACTTCAAGGACGAGTCCTAGTCCCGATCTTGAAGCGTTCGCGGCCTTATTGGTGTGGAGTATCCAGGGGTCGGTGTTTGGAGTTGTTTGCAGGGCCTCCTTCTCTACCTCAGGCGAGATTCTTCCCGCACGGTGTAAAATCAGCCACTAAGTCGGCGAGGACTTGTGATTTGATGGCAGTTTTGGGGATATAGGTGATGTCGTGCTCGCTAAGCTCTATGGCCCATCTGGCAAGACGACCCGATAGTTTGGGCTTGTGGAGGATGCTTCTTAGAGGGAAAGTGGTTACCACTCGGATGGGATGGCATTGGAAATAGGGTCTCAACTTTCTGGAAGTCGTGACGAGTGCCAACGCCAATTTCTCGAGGTGTGGATACCGGGTCTCGGCATTAACTAGAGTTTTGCTAATGTAATAGATAGGTGATTGTGTACCTTTTTCTTCACGGACGAGTACTGTGATGATCGCGACCTCTGAGACGACCAGATATGTCAGTAGGGGTTCACCCGACTTTGCTTTCGTCAATAATGGCGGTGACGACAGATATGCTTTCAACTTTTGGAGGGCTTTGACGCATTCGTCATTCTAGTGGAATCCGTTGTCTTTTCTCAGCACACTGAAGAACTTATGGCATCTATCTGACGATCGGGAGATGAAGCAAGAGAGGGCGGCTATTCGGCCTGTCAACTTCTAAACCAGTTTCTTGCTGTTGAGTGCTTCGGGCATCGAGGCGATCAGCTTAATCTGGTCGGGGTTGACTTCGATCCCTCTTTGGGATATGAGGAAGCCAAGGAATTTCCCTGACGCCATGTCAAAGGCACATTTCTCGGGGTTCAACTTCATTCCGTATTTGTTCAATATCTCGAAGGCTTCTCGCAAATGATCGATATGATCCTTCTTCCTTGCTAATTTCACTAGCATGTCATCGATGTAAACCTCTATAGTTTTCTCAAGTTTCTCCTTGAACATCTTGGTGACTAGCCTTTGGTAAGTAGCCCCCGCATTCTTTAGCCCGAAGGGCATCACTTTGTAAAGTAGGTGCCTTGGTGGGTGATGAATGTGGTTTTCTCCCGATCTTCCTCGGCCATTAGGATTTGGTTATAGCCAGAGTACGTGTCCAAGAAACTTAGTAGTTCATGTCCGGCGGTGGCGTCGATTAGTTGGTCGATGTGAGGTAGGGGGAAGAAATCCTTAGGGCAGGCCTTGTTCAAGTTGGTGAAGTCTACGCACATCCTCCATTTCCCGCTTTTCTTTTTTACCATCACCACGTTGGCGACCCACTGCAGGTATTTCGACTCCCTGACAGAGCCGTTGGCTAGCAACTTGTCTACTTCTTCGTGGACCGCCTCATTGATAGCGGCGTTGAATTTTCTCCTGATTTGGTTTAGTGGCGGATGTAACGGGTCCACGTTGAGCCGGTGGGTGGCGATATCTGGCGAGATCCCTGGCATGTCTGCATGGGAAAAAGCGAACGTGTCTGCATGTTTAGTTAAAAATTCATGATACTTACCCGGGTCGGCGAGCCCGTGACCGATGTATGCCTTCTTTTCGGGGTCATCGTGATCTAGTTGAACCGGGTTGAGATCTTCGACCGTAGCTTTGCAGGCTTCCACGACGTCTGGGTTTCTTATGGCATTGGCTGTCGAGTCTGCTTAGGTCCCTGACATGGCTGATTTCTATGCTTCTGCGCTCGCCCCGTTCAATTGCTGGGTGTGGGCTCAGTCTTGAGTTATTTTATAGCACTCCTGCGCTGTGCGTGGCTCCCCTTTAATGCTGAATATTCCCCATGGGGTAGGGAATTTGACAACTTGGTATAAGCTTGAAGAGACCGCTCGCATGGCATGTATCCATGGGCGCCCAATGATGACGTTGTAGGCTGTCTCTTGGTTCATCACATGGAAGGTAGTCTCCAGGGTGACTCCTTCTGCGAGGACGGGTAGGGTCACTTCTCTCGATGTACGCTCTACTGCATTGTAAAAACTAGTTAGAGTTATGTAGTGAGGGGTTATCCTATCCTCAAGTCCCATATGTGAGAGGACTCTCGGATGGATGATGTAGGCGCCGCTTCCGTCATCGATCATGACTCTCCTGACATCCGTATCAATGATACGTAAAGTAATAACTAAAGCATCATAATGAGGGAAACACAAACTGTCGGCGTCTGACTTATCGAAGGTGATACTTCCTTCGAGGTCATCGTACCGTTGGTGGGTGATGTCCTCTTTAGACTGTGCGTGTTGGCAAACTTGACGTGATTAATGGCGACGTCGTTCCCTTCTCCGACGATCATGTTTTCCGTGCATGTCGGAGAGAGTGGTTTTGGAGGTCCCCAGGAGTGCTCTCGTCCGCGCGCAAAATTGGCTTTCCGTTTGTCACTGAGTAGCTCCTTCAGGTACCCCTGGCTTAGCATCCTGATGACTTCTTGTCGTAGGCCGATGCAGTCTTCGGTCCTGTGCCCTCGTTCTTGGTGGAACTCGCACAGAACATTTGATTTCCAGGTGGCGAGGTCTGATTTCATCTTTTGGGGTCACTGCACCTTGGTGCCAACCTTTTCCAGTGCGTACACTATTTCTGAAGGAGAGACATAGAAGTTATGCGAAGAAAGCAAAGGGGGCGTACCTCGTTCATTCTTGAGTGGGGCGAGGTGGCATTGCGGGGCATCCGTATGGCAAGGGGGCAGAAGTGGGGACCTCATATAAGGTTGGTATCGCTCTTTACTGGAATGAGGGGGAAGTTCCCAGCGTCTTTTATGTCGTCGATCTCTCCTTGTGTCCGGATGCCGGCGGCTAGCCGTCGGGTTGGTCCGTTGAGATCCTCCTTGTCTGCCCGTACCTTGGCGTAATAGGCATTGTGGATCTCGGTCCAGGTCTTGGGAGGATACTTCATGAGCCGGCTTAGTAGTGTTTTGGTAGCTCTAGAGCCGTCCCTGCTGAGTCCGTTCTGGAAGGCCGCTACCACCATTCCTTCTGACACGTTCGGCAGGCTCATTATTACCCTGTTGAACCAGGCGAGGAATTCCCTGAGGCCCTCACCCATGGTTTTTCTGACGGCGAAGATGTCGTTTTCCTTACTTCTGCTTTCTTGGCGCCGGCATGTGTTGTGATGAACTTATCCGCCATTTCCTCAAAGGTTGAGATTTCTTTGGCGGGAAGTTGGGAATACCAGGTCAAGGCTCTGCCGGTCAGTATTTCACCAAACTTTTTCAGCAGCATTGATGGTACCTGTTCTTTGGACAATTCATTACCTTTTACGGCGGTGACATAGTGGATGAGATGATCCTCAGGATCGGTGGTTCCGTCGTACACCTTCAGGTAGGGGGGCATCTTGAAGATCTTCGGGATGGTGTAGGGTGCGGCTTCTTCGCAGTAGGGTTGTTCTACAAACCTTTCTACGTCCCGTTTGGGTAGCAGTTTAGGTGCTCTGGGAATCTTGTCAACCCTATCTTGGTGCTCCTTCATTTGGTCACGGATGGCCTGATTTTCGCTTTCCATTTCTTCCATCTTCCTCAGGATGGAGGCTAACGTGTCATCATGTGTTTGTATTTTGACGGGTTGGCTGTTGGTTCGTGTTCCTTCCTGTTCATCTGTTGTGGTGGTGTTGCTCGTTGTTGGTGCTGCATTCTCGCGGCCTCGTGGTGGTTTTTCCACTAAGCTGCTCAGGGTACTGGTCAGCCATTCTTCCAGTAACTTCTTGACTGTTGGGGGTGCTTCTTTTGAAGTGGAGGTGTCCCTTTCATGTGGGGTTGCAAGGTTCCCAAAGGGGGGAGGTGAGGCTTCTGCCTCGGGTACGACGCCAGGGGTAGCGTTGATGGAAGAGCTACCTCCGACCTCGTTCATGGAACTCAGGAGGTTGGTGGTAACTTCTACCACAGCTTTGGATCGAGTGTCATTTTTGGCCATTTCCAGACTTTTATGATGATCGGATCTTGTAGATGTGTACTACGAGTTTGATTCTCGAAATTCCCACAGACGGCACCAAATTTTTTGACCCAAAAGCTATCGGTTGCTTTACCGGTTAGGGACAATCAAAGAATAAATGAAGGGTAAATCGGAATCAATGGTAATATATCTTAAAGATCGATCTTTGGATTTGCGTATGTATTTTTCTTATAAGAATGTGATGAAGCTTAATCAGGTGCTTGAACAAGTAAGAAATAAAGAGATAACAATAGAGAGAAAATGACAAAGAGAGAGAGAGAGAGAGAGTTGTATTATTAATGATCAATAATACTTCTCTTACAAATGAGGGGGACCCTTCCTTATATATAAGGATGACCCCCTCGCCGACATATTAGATCATACCAAAGCTATTGCTATTACAACGAAAGTATAGGGGAGGGGGATTCGGGATGTTTGCTCGGGCGAGCCTACTGGTATGCTACCATGGACGAGGGCATACCCTCTTCATCGTACGGACACGAAGGGGGATGTCATCCGATGTCAATGGCCGCATAAGGGGCGTGCTCGACCCGTATTGCATTCGAGTCGCCCCCATACAGTTAGTCCCTCCGCCTATTGGAGATGTACTCGAAGTGTATCTACAATGGGTGGATAAAGTCGACCCGTATTGGATCTATCTATAAGCATACACGTGGCATGTTCTTCTGAACCGTCGTTTGCTGATGGTGTGTGTCATAATTGCTGTTGATTTCGAGGCAGGCCATAAAGACGATTTGACGTTTTGGTTTCCCGCCTTTTTTCCGGTGCAAAACTCTTCGAATCTCGTATAATGACCTATTATAAATAGTGGACAGTTTCAAGACTTTCCACTCTTTGGATCATCAGAAAGCTTTCCGATATTTTCATTTCTTAGCTTTTCCTGATAGAACTGCAACTTTTCACATTGACCTCGTGTTCTTACCGTTGTATTTTTAGTGTAAAAACCCTCTAAAATGGCTAAGGGTAATCGCCGCTGGGGAGCAGAAGAGGGTGAGGCTGCCCCTAGAGTCCCCCGGCCGTCAAAGGATGGCAAGAAGGTTCGCAAACCCCTTGTCCCCTTGTCTATGGACAATCTTCTCCCTCGTGAATTATATGTTCGGATGGATTTCCCAACAAAAGTGAACACCCCTGCGTGGGAGAGGTCTACTTACACCGAACCTCTCTTAAATGACCTCCGGGCGTCTTGCCGGATTTCGGAGGCGGCCGTTATGCAGGCGGCTGGAAGGGACTTAGCCAATGTCCAAAGGTCGGGATTCTGCACCTTTTATGAGCATCCTTTCATAATGGGGTGCAAACTCCTTATCTACCCGTTGGCAAAGGAGCTGTGCCGATTCAACAATATATGCCCGGCTTAGCTTACTCCCTATACATGGAAGATATGTCAGATACTGACGACATATGCCGAGAGAGCCGGCTTGGACGTCACCGTATACCACATGCTGCAGTTGTTCAGCTCTGGCATCATGAGAGGGATAATGCTTCAGCTAAAAAATCGAGGGACGAATAGCCTAATCGTCGAGGCGGACGATAAGCCTAACCGTCAATTTTGGCTGAAGTACTTTTTCTTCCGCACCTCGAACTTGGTATCAGATCCGACCGGATTCCCTAAGGTGTGGAACGACAACCGTAAGTATCATTCCTTGTTTTTAGTGTCTTTATGTCTGTTCGACTTTTCGTCATCTTAAGATATTTATACTTATCGTATTTTTTTATGGATGCAGCGAGGGCGCTCACGCCCCAGTCCGTGTCGGACATAAAATTCTGGGTGGGGCGGTTGATCCTCTTCGCTGAGGAGTGCAGGACGTGGGTCGCCTTCACTAACAAATACGGCCTTCTATGTATGGCGGTTATATTGATTTGGCGAACTTGTCTTCCATTTGGACACCGTCGATGTTCTATCTGACATATTTATTCATTTATGTTTGGCAGCTCGGAATGTTCCGCGGAGACAGAGACACCATGCCGCCAATTCCTCGTCATCGGATTCTGGGCTCATATTCCTCGGGCGGGAGGGTCTCCCTGAGGCCGTTCATCCTGAGGATGATCGAGCGGACATGGGAGTGTCCGGTGACGATGTTGATGACACTGCCCGTTCGGAGGGTGACGCTATAATTCGGGAGTCAGTCTTCGTTGATGTTCCCGGGACTTCTCGTTCTGCCACTGACCCTGTGATTGACCCGGCGTCTGGAGCGGATGTTGCGCCTTCACCTCTTCCTATTAAAGAGGGCGCTCAATCGGACGATGACCCGTTGGAGCGAAAGAGCCGTAGGCTACTCCTTGGAAAAGGGGTGGCCGTAGAACAGAGGGAGGTGGTTACTCGCCGCCCTGAGTCGAGACCGGTCTTCATGGCTGACGCCATCCGGCCGGAGAGGACGACCTTCTTGAGGGCGGCCGCGGAAAATGTTGCTCCCCTGCGTGTCGAGGACGATAGTGCGCCGGCTGTCGCCGGTAGAGCTATAGGCGAGGAGGAGGCCGCTGCTGTGCTGGCCCCTGAACCTGCGGACGTGCCGCAACAGGAATATGCCCGGGTGGACATGGCAGTGACGGGTCCTAACCGCTAGATTATGATCCCCACGGGATACAACTTGTTGCTGAAGAGCGAGCAGGCCGCAGCGGACATGTCCTTGCTGTGCGCGGCTGCCGAGGCGGAGTCTTTGAAGTCTGTAGGGACACGAAGGGAGATGTCATCCGATGTCAACGGCCGCGTAAGAGGGCGTGCTCGACCCGTATTGCATCCGAGTCGCTCCCATACATTTATATTATGGTTATAATTTATTTTTGTATCACAAGTATAATTTATTGCAAACAATATTCAAACCCTTACTTCATACTATCAGTTTGTTAAATCAACACTTAAACGTTATTGTTCAATGTTAGCCATTAATACTGGCTAGCTAAGCATAATCAAAATACTATCTTTGTACTATATTTTACACCTAACACAATTACCATGCCACGTATATTCATACTCGGCAAGACGCTAAAGGGGTGATTATTTAGACAAAATGCATCTCTCTTCATAGCAAATATATCTCTCTTCAATTATAGCCATTTCTTATAGTATATGACATGAAGCATGAGAAGAAAGTCCAAAAATGGTGTAATCTGAAGTCACAAGTCACAAGTACAAAAGGAAACACCCACCCACACGCCTTGAATTTCAATTACAATTCACATGGTTTATGTTGTAATCTTTTGACAGAAGCAAGCCTTCAGTCATGTCCCTGTATAACTACATTCTGCTAATCTACTCCTCTTTTTCATTTTATTTTTTTCACTTGACTCCATTGAATTATAATCTTATTGATAGTTAATGTGGTTTAATTAGAGCTCTAGACTAAAGTTAATTGTAATTATAAGTAAAACTTATACACTGTAGTTCAAGAAATAAAAAGAAGATTTTTGAACTAATATACCATAAAAATTTCTGCGAATAGAAATCATCTTATTAAGAATAAAAAGGAAAACTGAAAGGTAAATTATTACAGAATATAGAAAGATATTTTTTTTTGGGGGTGATTAAAAAGGAAAAGAGTGTCACATAAATTGTGACAAAGGAAATACCATTAATTAAAAATATATAAAATAAAATACCAAATCAAGGTGAAAAAGAAACAAGCATATTCTTGGAATGAAGGAGCATCTATGGGTGTTCACGGTTTGACAGAAAATCGTTCCAAATTAAAAAACGAATCAAACCGATTAAGTACACCGATATATTTTTTTTATTTGGATTGGATTTGATTTTAAATTTTAAAAATCGATAATATTTGGTTTGATTTTGGTTCTATTTTAAATAACCAAAAAATAAACCGAACCAAATCGATTAATTATACACAAAAATTAATAATTATTTATATACAATATAATATCTTTTTGTTAATAATTTTAATTGTTATTTTGAATTATGGTTTAAGCCAAAACAGTATGATTCGACTAATTTTCTTTTCATTAATAGACTCTAATTCTCTAACCCTCCGCACATACTTTTGCCTAAAAGAATAGTTAAAAAAAAATCACTTCAATAGTAAAGAAAGCACATTCAAATTGCAAGAAAATAATGGCTAAAGCTTGAGAAAGCAAACTTTTAGTTTGTTTTTTGTTCATTCTTTTCATATAAACAGGTAAATAAATTTTTAGTTCTCAAAGAAATATATAAAAAGCATAATTTGGCAAATTATTTTCAGATTGTTGTCTAGCGTTGTTTTAAGATTATCGACTTGCCATTAGCTTACTAAGAACCGAAAAATCGAACCAAACCGAACCAAACCAGCAACAATCAAACCGATGGTTTGTATTTAATTTGGTTTGATTTTGATTTTAAAGTTTTAAAAATTAATTAAATTAATTTAGTTTTGGTTTTAATAAAAAAACTGACCAAACTAAATCGTGAACACTCCTAGGAGCATCCATGAAACAGGAGAATCCAAACGGTTAATCACAATATTAATTTTTCATGACCCAAAAAAAAGAACAATGTTAATTTCAGCGACAGACATTTCACCCCTTCCGCTGTATTATTCGAAAGATGTATTATTCGTTAATCTTGACAAACACAAAATTTAGAAAGGAAAAAGAATTTATAATATACTAGTACTGTATTTGTTTGTCAATCATTTAAACTTTGCTTGGATGTCGGTTCTATCAATTAGGTGCAATGACCTAATTCTAGACAATATTATAGACGTTTTCCTTCCAAACAAGTCTATATTTGAGACTCAACCAAAATAATGACCAAGAGGATCTGTAGCTTTTTCATTTTTTCCTGGGTCAAACATTGGATTTATTTCTTTCTCTCTCTCTTTTTTTTGGTTGAATCCGACTGTAGAGAAAATGACACCGGAAACAACAATAATTATAATATTAATAATATTGCAATAAAATAATTTGTGAGCAGAAATACACTAACTGGCTTGAGTCATGCTGTACACTGTCCTAAGAAACTATTTCAGCAATATGAAATGTTTCTTAGGATTAAACAAGCTTATCTCTAATTAGATAGAGAATACAGAAATCAGCAAAATTAAATATTACAAAAATTCACCAAGAAGGAAAAAAGAATAACAACTAATATTAAATATTAATAATAAAGGAAAATATTTTGAAGAGAGAAGAGAGAGGCTTATGAATGTCTCTGATGATTGAAGATGGACTTGTGGGAAGATCAATCTATAACCAAAATTACTCAAGCTTTGTCATGCCATTTGTCAAATTTTTTGACGTCTGTCAAAGTACTCTACCATTTGTCAAGACAATTACATGCATCTTGACAAGCATTTGTCTTCTAGAAGGCCAACTAATGTTTAAAATATTGCCACATTCCCCCATTATTTTAATGATTTTTAAAAATAAACTTGTTGGATTTGTATGGTCCAAATGTAATAGGTTTGGTGTCTTCTGGACTATGAACCAAATTAGACCAATAAAAATTAACTCACAGAATTATTGGTGAAATATATTATTTCTACGAACTAATAATTCTTATTGTAAGTCAGAGATTTTATCAATCATATTTTGACCCACGGTAATTTTGCAGTTCAACGCGGTTTTGCGCCCAATAGGCCATGCGCTGCCTGGTTATCCATGATTGTTCTAGAGACTAGGCCAAAATCTCATTGGAGCGGCCCACTCCACCCTCTTATAGGTGAATTCATCAAGTGTATACTGCTTTTAAATACACTATCCATAGGGACTATAAATTTCATTAGGAATTATAACTCATCCTCTCAATTAGTAGCAGTCAAGCACTCTCTTTTAGTGTATCAGTGCTAGTATCGACTTATTATTACCCATATGGACCTACTTCATGGGATCTCCAACACATAGGTTGTGTTAACATCTTTATTGACAACATGTCGGCCTTAACCCCATCTCTTTTGAGGTTTGAAGAATTAATTTTCTTCCCACGGCTTTAGTAAGAGGATATGCCAAATTTGTCTCTGACTTCACATAGTCAATGGAAATTATTCCATCTCTCAACAGCTGTTTTATGACATCATGTATCAGTTTCATATTTACTTTTACAATTATAAGATTTATTCTTTGTTATAGCTATTGCCGCTTGGCAATCACAGTGTATAGACACATGAGGCAATATGTCCTTTATTAGAGGGATATTAACTAAGACGTTTCTTAGCCACTCAGCCTCAAAACCAGCTAACTCCAGAGCTACAAACTCTCATTCCATAGTTGATCTAGCAATGATCGTCTGTTTAGCTGATTTTCACGATATTGCACCACCACCAATAGTGAATACATAACCACTAGTGAATTTAGTCTCTTCTGAATCAGAGATCTAGTTTGCATCACTGTATCCTTCTAAAATAGAAGAAAATCCACTATATAGGATACCAGGTTCCTCTCAAATATTTCATTAGTCTCTTTAATGCAGACCAATGCTCTTTGTTGGGATTATGAGTATATCTACTCAATCTACACACATCATAGGCTATATCAGGTCTTATAAAATTCATTAAATGCGTCAGACTCTCAATAATCTGAGCATCTTTATACTGAGCAACTGGGTCACCATTATTCTTTTTCAACTTAGAGTTAGCGTCAAAAGGAGTGCTCACAAATGTGACATTAAGATATTCAAACTTCTTAAGAAGTCTCTCAAAATAATGTTCTTGTGACAACATTATTCCATCTTCACTCCTTATAACTTTAACTCTCAATATAGTATTTACTTCACCCAGATCTTTCATATCAAAATTAGAAGAAAAGAATAATTTAGTACTTTGTACAATATCTAAACATGTACCAAATATAAGCATGTCATCAACATATAGACATATTATCACATAATTATTGTCTGCCACTTTAGTATAAACAATTTATCCACCTTAACTGAAGAAAAATCGTCTCTCAGTAAGACTTGTTCAAATTTCTCATATCATTGCTTAGGAGCTTGTTTTAGTCTATAAAGAGATTTAATTAATTTATAAATTTTATTTTCTTGTCCAGAAATGACAGCCTTCAGGTTGAGCCATAAAAATTTCTTCTTCTAAATCACCGTTTATAAAAGCAATTTTCACATCCATTCGGTGGATAAAAAGCTTACGGATTGATGCTAAGGCAATTAAAACCCGAATAGAAGAAATTCTAGTCACTAGTGCAAATGTATCAAAATAATATATATTTTGTTTTTGAGAAGAAACTTTTGCTACTAACCGAGCTTTATATTTATCTAAAGATCCATCTGGATTAAATTTTCTTTTGAAAATCCATTTACAACAAATAGGTTTTGTACCAGGAGATAAATTAGTTAAAATGCATGTATTATTTTCCATAATGGAATCAATTTCAACTTTTATTGCCTCTTTCCAATATTTAGCATTTAAAGAAGATATAGCTTCAAAATAATTTGATGGTTCATTATTAACAAGGAAAGTTGGAAAATCATTTCCATAAGAAAAATATTCTTTCCTAGGCCTTTTGCTCCTTCTTAGTTCCTCATTATTAGAGGTAATTTTATTATTTATTTCAACAGGTTTATGAGAAATTGTATCAGATAATGGATAAATATATTCAAAAAACTCAGCATTCTTTGTCTCAATTATAGTGTTGTAATCAAGCACATCACTTTTTAAAATAAGAAATCTATATGCAGCACTATGTTCAGCATATCCAATTAACATGCAATCAGCTGTTTTAGAACCTATTATTCTCTTTTTAGGCTCAGAAAAAAAGAACTTTAGCAAGACACCCCACACTTTTAAATATTTTAAATTAGGTTTATAACTCTTCCGCAATTCATAAGAAGTTTTGCATGTTCTTCTATACGGTATTCTATTTTGTAAGTGACATGCAGATAAAATAGCTTCACCCCACAAATTATCAGGAGCATTAGAACTGACTAACATAGAGTTCATCATCTCTTTCAATGTTCTATTTTTTCTTTCAGCTACTCCATTTGACTCAGGTGAATAAGGCAGAGTTAATTCATGAATAATTCCATTATTTTCACAAAATTTATTTAAAGATAAATATTCGCCACCTCTATCTGATCTAATTCTCTTGATTTTTCTACTAAGTTGATTTTCAACCTCAGTTTTGTAAGAAACAAAAGCATTAAAAGCATCACCTTTATTTCTAAGCAAATACAACTTAGTATATCTATAAAATCATCTATAAAAGTCACATAATATCTTTTACCACCTCTAGTCATAGTCTGTCACGAACCGAATTTTCCCCCGACAACGGGATCGTGATGGCGCCTACTCGTGGTAGCTAGACAAGCCAATTCATTCAACATGATCCTGTTCACATCATTATTTTTATACTCATACTTACTAGCAAGGAAAATACTTATTCAATTTAATAAACGCGGAAGACTTTCAAAATAGAGGTAAATAACACTAAGGTAACACACTGATAAAATCCTCTATCCATGACGTAGAGTCACCAACTCACAAGCTACTAATGAATACTACACATAATGGTCTGAAGGAAAATAACAAATATCTGTCTGTCTCGGAACAATGAGACCACAACAAATAGCATAAGTAAATAGAAGAGACGTCGGGCCTGCGGACACCTGCAAGCTACCTCAGTCTCGGAATGCTCAACTCCCACGAATACTCTACCGCTGCTGCTGCTCCTTCTCAACAACTGGACCTGTGCAAAAAATGCACAGAAGTGCAGTATCAGCACAATCCGACCCCATGTGCTGGTAAGTGCCTGGCCTATCCCGGTGAAGTAGTGACAAGCCTAGGTCCAGACACCCACGTAAACCTATGCAGTTCTATATATATGTACACCACAAAATAGCAAGAAATATCAAGTAACAAATCCGACAAGAAGTATCATAAAAGGGGAAACACAACGATTAGCAACAACTATTAAATCAATAATGAAAATCAGAATATGATGGAAAATAGTTAATATCAAACAAGGAATAGCAAATAGTTGCATGGCATCACCCTTCGTGCTTTTACTCTCATCCTCACATCCATGGCACAACATGATCCTTCGTGCATGGTTCAAATAACAACGGCACGGAATGTTCCTTCATGCATAATCAATATCACAAGGCACGGCATGATCCTTCGTGCATAATCATTAACAAGGCACGACATTACCCTTCGTGCATAATCAATAATATAAGCCACGACATTAACCTTCGTGCAAAATCAGTAAACAAGGCACGACATCACCCTTTGTGCATTACAACTCTTCCTCACCCAAATAACAATCATAGTTAAGGGCAAAAGAATGAAAACAATAATCATGAACCGTCCCGGCAAGGGACACAACAATCATCACAACAAGGTCCCGGCAAGGAAATACAATAATTCACTTTACAATAAGTATCGGCAAGGGAAAATAGTGTTAAATTTCACAACCCAGCAAGGGTTCTAGATTTCATCTTTAAAACATCTCACAATAAATATCAACAACGACTCCGGTTATGCTAGACGCCAGTGTATGGATGCTCATCACCACAGCCCATACACCGCACTCGATCACATAGCAAATAGCACATAAATCCTATTCCCTCAAGTTAGGATAGATCAAACACTTACCTCTAGACTTGAAGTCCAAATTATTCTTCAACTATAGCTTTACCTCGAATTTTAGCTTTCAACTTGCTCATATCTAATCACAATTGATTCAATTACATTAATAAGTACTATATAACTTAGTTTGGATGCTTAAAAATAGTTTTCCCAAAAATGCCCCTAGCCCCACGTGGTCGGAACTCGGGGTTCGGACCAAAATCTGGTTATCCATCCCCTCACGAGCTCAAATATATGATTTGTTTCAAAATCGGACCTCCATTCGAGGTCCCATTCCCCAATTCATGAAAATCCTAGGTTCAACCCAAAAACAAGAATTTCTACCATGAAAACCTTTGATTTCTCTTAAAAAACATGTTTAATGATGTTAGGAATTGAAAGAATTAAGTAAAAAGTAACTTACAAGTGTTTTGGAGTGATTTTGCTCTTGGTGGATCGTGTGTGGTGTGTTGGGTTTTGAAAGAATGAGGAAAAGAGGTCAAAAATTCGTTTAAGTATAAATTTGCACAGCTGCGGATATCGCAATTGCGAACACAACAGGTTTTGGTCTGTGGCTCTTGCAGTTGCGAGAAAAGGTTCGCATTTGCGAACTTGGCCCAAGGTCTGCCATCCTCGTATTTGCGAGACATTGTTCGCATTTGCGAACTTGGAGTGTTTCCTGAGTTCCTCGCATTTGCGAGATATACCTCGCATTTGCAATCCTGGGCATTTTCCTTCCATCTTCGCATTTGTGAAGATTGGTTTGCTTTTGCGAACCAAGGCTAATCTGGGTCCTTTCGCATTTGCGAGAATATCTTCGCATTTGCGAAGATACTAGCTGGGTGAAAAACCAGCTGTGATATTTTTCAAAATTTGCTCCAACGGCCTATCAAATCTTTATTTGAGTCCCCCGGGCTCCAAACCAATCATGTACACAACTTCAAAAACATATTACAAACTTGCTCGTGCGATCACATCGCCAATATAACATCGTTTTCATCAAATCAAGCCTCAAGTTCATGATTATCTTTCTTTTAATTTCATAACTTTCAAATTTGGAACTCAAGGTTCAAAACACATCAAACGACATCCAAATATCACCAAACTTTTCAGAAAGCACATATATAATATTTAAGACTTGTACCAGGCGTCGGAACCAAAATACGAGCCCGATACCAAGGTCATTTAATCCATTTTCCTTTAATAATTTCAGCAAAAATAATTTAACAAAAAAATTTATATCTAAGGCTCTAGGCCTCAGAATTCGACTCCGGACACATGCCCGAGTCCCATATTTGCCTACGGACCTTCCGGGACCGTTCGATCTCGGGTCCGGGTCCGTTTACCAAAAATGTTGACCAAAGTCAACTATATCAATATTAATATCATTTTTCTTCAAATGTTTCATAGAGTTCACATATTCTATCACAAAATCTTTTCGGCTACATGCCCGGATTATGCACGTACATCGAGGCAACATAAAATGAGGTTTTCAAGGCCTCGGAAGTGCGGAACAAGTGAGGAAAACAGGTGATGACCCCTTTGGGTCGTCACATCCTCCACCTCTAAAATAACCGTTCGTCCTCGAACAGACAAGAGAAGGAAGTACCTGAGTCGGGGAACAAATGTGTGTAGCGGCTCCACATATCCGACTCGGACTCCCAGGTCGATGCCTCAGGAGGCTGACCTCTCTACTGAACACGCACGGAAGGATAACTCTTCGACCTCAACTGTCGAACCTGCCGGTCTAGAATGGCCACCGGCTCCTCCTCGTAGGATAAATCATTGTCCAATTGGACAGTACTGAAGTCTAACACATGTGTGGGATTGCCGTGGTACCTCCGAAACATAGATACATGAAAAATTGGATGCACGGCTGATAAGCTAGGTGGCAGAGCTAGTCTGTAAGCCACCCCTCCCACTCGGTCCACAATCTCAAATGGGCCAATATACCTAGGGCTGAGTTTTCCCTTCTTCCCGAACCTCATCACGCCCTTCATAGGTGATACCCGGAGCAATACCCGCTCACCAACCATGAAATCTACATCTCGAACCTTACGATCCACATAAGTCTTATGTCTGGACTGAGCTGAACGCAATCTCTCCTCGATAGTCTTGACCTTGTCCAAGGCCTCATGTACTAAGTCTATACCTAACAACCGAGCCTCTCCTGGCTCAAACCATCCGATTGGAGATCGATATCGCCTACCATACAATGCCTCGTATGGGGCCATCTGAATGCTAGACTGGTAGCTGTTGTTGTAAGCGAACTCCGCTAATGGCAGAAACTGGTCCCACGAGCCTCCAAAATCAATGAGATAGGCTCGAAGCATGTCCTCTAGAATCTGAATAGTCCTCTCGGATTGGCCGTCCGTCTGAGGATGAAAAGCTGTACTCAACTAGACCTGGGTGCCTAACTCCTGCTGGACCGCTCTCCAGAAATGCGAGGTAAACTGCGTACCCCGATCTAAGATAATAGACACAGGAACCCCATGAAGACGAACAATATCCCTGATGTAAATCTCTGCTAACCTCTCCGATGAGTAAGAGGAAGATACTGAAATGAAGTGTGCTAACTTGGTCAGCCTATCAACAATGACCCAAATAGCATCAAATTTCCCCCGAGTTAAAGGAAGTCCAGTAATGAAGTCCATAGTGATCCGCTCCCATTTCCACTCGGGGATTTCGATTCTCTGGAATACACCACCAGGCCTCTGGTGCTCATACTTCACCTGCTGACAATTTAGACACCGAGCGACATACGCAACGATGTCCTTCTTCATCCTGCGCCACCAATAGTGGTGCCGTAAATCCTGATACATCTTCGCGGCGCCCGGGTGGATAGAATATTGCGAACTGTGGGCCTCCGCTAAGATCAACTCTCGAGTCCCCTCGACATTAGGCACACAAACTCGACCCTGCAATCTCAATACTCCGTCATCATCTAGAGTTACCTTCGTGGCACTTCCCCGCTGTATAGTATCTCTCAAGTCATGCAAATGAGGATCATAAAATTGACTTTCACGGATACGCTCTAATATGGATGAACGAGCGACCGTGTAGGCTAACACCCTGCTAGGCTCAGAAGTGTCTAGTCTCACGAACTGGTTGGTTAAGGCCCGGACTTCTAGAGAAAATGGTCTCTGACTGACCGAAATGAATGCGAGACTTCCCATGCTAGCAGACTTTCTACTCAATGCATCGGCCACCACATTGGCCTTACCTGGGTGATATAGGATAGTGACATCATAGTCCTTCAACAACTCTAACCATCTCCGTTGTCGTAAATTCAACTCCTTTTGCTTGAACAAGTATTGTAGGCTTTTGTGATCCGTGTACACCTCACATGTCACACCATATAGATAATGCCTCTAGATTTTTAAGGCATGAACCACTGCTGGCAGCTCAAGATCATGAATTGGATAATTCTTCTCATGTATTTTCAACTGTCTCAAAGTATAAGAAATAACCTTACCATCCTGCATCAATACCGCTCCAAGCCCTATACGGGATGCATCATAGTAAACTATATAAGGCCCTGCACCCGTAGGTAGTATCAGCACTGGTGTTGTAGTCAAGGCTGTCTTGAGCTTTCGAAAGCTCGCCTCACACTCATCCGACCACCTAATAGGAGCACCCTTTTTGGGTCAATCTGGTCAAGGGTGAGGTAATAGACGAGAAATGTTGAACGAACATGTGAGCACGTGATTTTGCCACGCTTAATTTACTCCTATAAATTCGAGGCCAATTCTGGACTGCCTCAATCTTCTTTGGGTCTACCCGAATACCTTCCACTGATACAATGTGACCCAGAAATGCTACCGAACTCAACCAGAACTCACATTTAGAAAATTTGGCATATAGCTGGTTATCTTTCAGAGTCTGAACAACCACTCTGAGGTGCTACTCGTGCTCTTCCTGGCTGCGGGAGTATACCAGGATGTCATATATAAAGACTATCACGAACAAATCTAAGTAAGGCCTGAACACCCGATTCATCAACTCCATGAACGCTGCTGGGGCATTGGTCAACCCGAAGGACGTGACCAAGAATTCATAATGCCCGTATCTAATGGGAAAGGCTTTCTTAGGAATGTCAGCCGCCCTGATCTTCAGCTGATGGTAGCTCGACCTCAAGTCTATTTTTGAGATCACCCTCGCTCCTTGGAGCTGGTCAAACAAATCATCAATCCTCGGCAGTAGATACTTGTTCTTTATCGTCACTTTGTTTAATTGCCGATAATAAATACACATTCGCATCGAGCCATCCTTATTCTTCACAAATAACACGGGTGTTCCCCAGGGGGAAACACTGGCCTGATAAAGCCCTTTTCTAGAAGGTCTTGCAACTGATCTTTTAACTCCTTTAACTCCGGCGGGGCCATACGATAGGGTGGAATAGAGATGGGTTGACTGTCCGGTGCCAGATCAATACAGAAATCAATATCCCTGTCGGGCGGCATGCCCGGTAGATCTGAAGGGAAAACATCGGGAAACTCTCGTACAATAGGAACTGAATCAATAGAAGGGATTTCTGCGCTGGAATCACGAACATATGCCAAATAAGCTATACACCCTTCTCGACCATGTGTCGAGCCTTAACATAGGAAATAACAGTGCGAACGGAGTGTCCCGAGGTCCCTCTCCACTCTAGTCGGGGTGATTCTGGCAAGGCCAAGGTCACTGTCTTGGCATGACAATCTAAGATATCATGGTATGGGGACAACCAGTCCATCCCTAATATGACATCGAAATCCACTATGTCTAATAGCAACAGATCAACAAGGGTCTCAAGTCCCCAAAAAATAACTACGCACGAACGATTCACCCGGTCGACTATAATGGAGTCACCCACTGGTATAGACACATAAACTGGAATATCCAGGGCATAACTAGGGACGGTGCAAAGTAGGAAGACACATATGAATATGTAGACCCAGGGTCAAATAATACCGAAGCACCTCTATCACAAACAAGAATGGTACCTGTAATCACGGCATCTGATGCCTCTACCTCTGGCCTGGCTGGTAAAGCATAAAATCAGGGATCAGCACCTCCCCTCTGAGCTACATCTCTGGGAGAGTCATCCACTGGCTGACCTCTACCTCTGGCTGGACGGTCTCCACCTCTACGATCTCGACCTCCACCTCTACGATCTCTACCCCCGCCTCTAGCTGGCTGGGTAGGCTGAGGGTCAGCTGGGATCTGAATCATGGGACGAGGCCCCCGCTACTGAGTGTTGCCCGTCGCTCGAGGGCAAAACCTGACAAGATGACCTAGGTCACCACAACCGTAGCAACATTTAGGCTGATGGGGCTGCTGGCCCTGACGACCTGAATAGCCCCCGCGAACACTTTGAAAAGGCTGAGCACTAATGGGAGGCTGATCTGAATACAACTCACGAAACCCACGATCACCTGGTCCACCCTGTGAAGCATGGAGGTCTGAATGAAAAGGTCTAGAAGACTGGCCCCTATCAAAAGATTCCCTGCCTCCAAAAGAAGAACCACTAAATCTGCCGGAATGACGAGGCCTCTTGTCTGACGGATAACCAACTCCCCGAGCAAGAGCCATCTCAACTTTACGAGCTGCATTAGGTGCCTCCTGAAAAGATATATCACTCCCTACTCTTATAGGCATCCGAAGTCTAATCGGCTGATTTAGTCCATCTATAAACATGCGGACCCTCTCCCGCTATGTGGGGAGTATCATAACTGCATGACGTGCCAGGTCTACAAATCTCGTCTCATACCTGTGTGACCGTCATAGTGCCCTAATGGAGGCGCTCAAACTGCCTCCGAAGTACATCCGGCTGAGTAGCAGGGATAAACTTCTCCATAAATAGTTTCGCAAACCGATCCCACGATAAAGCTGGGGACCCTGCTGGTCGAGTCAAGCAATAATCTCTCCACCAAGTCTTGGCAGATCCTGCAAGCCTGAATGTACAGAAGTCAACTCCATTTGTCTCCACGATCCCCATAGTCTTGAGAATCTCATGGCAACTAAATAAAAAGCTTGGAGAACCGATCAAGTCTCCATAGAGAATCAGAAGTCATGGCCACTCCATCTCCGGCCTGAGCTGTGGTACCTGACTGAGTGGCCACAGTTGTCTGAGCCACTGGTGCCTGCGGTTGGGGAGCTACTGGCTTCGGAGTAAGTGCAACAGGAGTCTGGGCCCCTCCTCCAGCCTGAGAAGCGGCTGGTGCAGCTGGTAATAAGCTTGCTCTGGCAACACTGTCCATAAAACCCGTTATCCTGACCAGAGCCTCCCGAAGATCCGGGGTAAATAAGGCCTCCCCCGGGACCTGAGCTGGGTCCACTGGAGCTTCTAGGACTGGAACCTCCTCACCAATCTCAACATGAGGCTCCACTTCTGGGATAGCTGCCTAGGGCTGAGCTCTGCCCCTACCACGGCCTCCGATACGGCCTCGGCCTCCACCTCTCACGGGAGCTGCCTGGGGCTCAGGCTGCTGATCAGCGGACCAAGAAGTGCGTGTCCTCACCATCTGCGAAAGGACAGAGTAGAAATTCAATAAGTATTTGAGGAACAAATCGCACGACAATAAGGAACAAATGAGAGACTCTTTCCTAACTCAATAGACTCTGGAGAACAAGTACAGATGTCTCCGTAGCTACCCCCCAAACTCTACTAAGCTTGTTCGTGTGTGGTGAGACCTATGTAACCTAGAGCTCTGATACCAACTTGTCACGACCCGGATTTTCCCCCAACATCGGGATCGTGATGCCACCTACTCATGGTAGCTAGGAAAGCCAATTCATTTAACATGATCCTGTTCACATAATTATTTTTATACTCATACTTACTAGCAAGGGAAATAATTATTCAATTTAATAAACACGGAAGACTTTCAAAATAGAGGTAAATAACACTAAGGTAAAACACTGATGAAATCCTCTACCCAAGACGTGGAGTCACCAACTCACGAACTGCTAATGAATACTACACATAATGGTCTAAAGGAAATAACAAATATCTGTCTGTCTCGGAACAATGAGACCACATCAAATAGCATAAGTAAATAGAAGAGACGACGGGCCTACGGACACCTACAAGCTACCTCAGTCTCGGAATGCTCAACTCCCATGAATACTTTACTGCTGCTGCTGCTCCTGCTCAAAACCTGGACTTGTGTAAAAATGCAGAGAAGTGCAGTATCAGCACAATCCGACCCCATGTGCTGGTAAGTGTCTGGCCTATCCCGGCGAAGTAGTGACAAGCCTAGGACCAGACACCCACGTAAACATGTGCAGTTCTATATATATGTACACCACAAGATAGCAAGAAATATCAAGTAACAAATCCGACAAGAAGTATCATAAAAGGGGAAACACAACGATTAGCAACAACTATTAAATCAATAATGAGAATCAGAATATGATGGAAACAGTTAATATCAAACAAGGAATAGCAAATAGTTGCACGGCATCACCCTTCGTGCTTTTACTCTCATCCTCACATCCATGGCACGGCATGATCCTTCGTGCATAGTTCAAATAACAACGGCACGAAATGTTCCTTCGTGCATAATCAATATCACAAGGCACGGCATGATCCTTCATGCATAATCATTAACAAGGCACGGCATTACCCTTCGTGCATAACCAATAATATAAGGCACAGCATTAACCTTTGTGCAAAATCAGTAAACAAGGCATGTCATCACCCTTCGTGCATTACCACTCTTCGTCACCCAAATAACAATCACAGTTAAGGGCAAAAAAATGAAAACAATAATCATGAACCATCCCGGCAAGGGACACAACAATCATCACAACAAGGTCCCGGCAAGGGAAAACAATAATTCACTTTACAATAAGTCCCGGCAAGGGAAAATTGTGTTAAATTTCACAACCCGGCAAGGGTTCAAGATTTAATCTTTAAAACATCTCACAATAAATATCAACAACGACTCACAATCATGCAAGACACCAGTGTATGGATGCTCGTCACCACAACCCCTACACCACACTCGATCATATAGCAAATAGCAGATAAATCCTATTCCCTCAAGCTATGATAGATCAAACACTTACCTCTAGCCTTGAAGTCCAAATTATCCTTTAACTATAGCTTTACCTCGAATTTCAGCTTTCAACTTGCTCGAATCTAATCACAATTGATTCAATTACATTAATAAGTACTATATAACTTAGTTTGGATGCTTAAAAATGGTTTTCTCAAAGTTTATCCCAAAATTTCCAAAAAATGCCCCTGGCCCCACATGGTCGAAACTCGGGGTTCGGACCAAAATCCGGTTACACATCCCCTCATGAGCTCAAATATATGATTTGTTTCAAAATCAGACCTCAATTGGAGGTCCCATTCCGCAATTCATGAAAACCCTAGGTTCAACCCTAAAACAAGAATTTCTACCATGAAAACCTTTGATTTCTCCTGAAAAACATGTTTAATGATGTTAGGAATTGAAAGAATTAAGTAAAAAGTAACTTACAAGTGTTTTGGAGTGATTTTGCTCTTGGTGGATCGTGTGTGGTGTGTTGGGTTTTGAAAGAATGAGGAAAAGAGGTCAAAAATTCGTTTAAGTATAAATTTGCACGTTCGCAATTACGAACACAACAAGTTTTGGTCTGTGGCTCTCGCATTTGCGAGAAAAGGTTCGCATTTGCGAACTTGGCCCAAGGTCTGCCATCCTCGCATTTGCGAGACATTATTCGCATTTGCGAACTTGGAGGGTTTCCTGAGTTCCTCGCATTTGCGAGTTATACCTCGCATTTGCGATCCTGAGCATTATCCTGCCATCTTCGCATTTGCGAAGATTGGTTCGCATTTGCGAACCAAGGCTAATCTGGGTCCTTTAGCATTTGTGAGAAAATCTTCGCATTTGCGAAGATACCAGCTGGGTGAAAAACCAGCTGTGATATTTTTCAGAATTTGCTCCAACGGCCTATCAAATCTTTATCCGAGCCCCCGGGCTCCAAACCAAACATGTACACAACTTCAAAAACATATTACAAACTTGCTCGTACGATCACATCGCCAATATAACATCGTTTTCATCAAATCAAGCCTCAAGTTCATGATTATCTTTCTTTTAGTTTCATAACTTTCAAATTTGGAACTCAAGGTTCAAAACACATCAAACGACATCCAAATGTCACCAAACTTTGCAGAAAGCACATATATAATATTTAAGACTTGTACCGGGCGTCGAACCAAAATACGAGCCCGATACCAAGGTCATTTAAGCCATTTTCCTTTAATAATTTCAGCAAAAATAATTTAACAGAAAAATTCATATCTTAGGCTCTAGGCCTCAGAATTCGACTCCGGACACATGCCCGAGTCCCATATTTTCCTACGGACCTTCCGGGACCGTCCGATCTCGAGTCCGGGTCCGTTTACCAAAAATATTGACTGAAGTCAACTATATCAATATTAATTTTATTTTTCTTCAAATGTTTCATGAGCTCACATATTCGAGGCAATATAAAACGAGATTTTCAAGGCCTCGGAAGTGCGGAACAAGTGAGAAAAATAGGTGATGACCCCTTTGGGTCGTCACATAGTCTGCTTCAAGTCGCCCAAATCAGTGTGAATTAAAGATAACAATTTAGTTTCTCTATTTACGAAAAAACAAGTCTTTCTAGTACTTTTAGCTTAACACATATCACATTTTTTAATATTATTTGAGTCTAAACCAGATATTAATCCTAGTGACTGTATTTTCTTTATATACTTTAACATGTCTTAGTCTAGCATGCCACAAAGAAATTGACTCAACAATATAAGCAGAAGAAGATTCATTTTCATTGCTAGTATCAGAAATATTTAGCACAAAGAAACCATGATTACAATATCCATTGCCTACAAAATTATTATTTTTGGTCAATACGACCTCATTAGTTTCAAATAAAATCTTCACTCCAACTTTTCCTAATAATCTCACAGAAACCATATTGGTTTAGATATTAGGAACATGCAATACATTACTCAATGCTAGAGTTTTATCAGATGTGAGTTTGAGAAGAGTTTTTCCTTTTCCAAGAACACAAGTTGTTCTTGAGTCACCAAAATAAATAATTTCTTCTCCTTTCTCAACTTGGGTGTAAGCCAAAAATTTATTTTTATTTGCATAAACGTCCCTAGTAGCATCAGAGTCTATCACCCAATCTCTCACACTGACCGCATTATTTATATGAAAAATGATCGCAATAATTATATTATCCGCTTTAGTCAAATTTAATTTTGACTTAGCGAGATTATCATTTATCCCAACTCTACTATTGCATTGAGGTGCATTTTTCATGAAGGTTTTAATATTAGCATTGGATATGTAACCATGTCTATTTACATACTTGTACTTCGACATTAGTGTCTGTCGAGGTTGTGGATGCAATAACGTATTTGCAATACCACGGATATCTGGCAAGACAGCTGTAACACTAGCAGTAGAGACAACACCAAAATTGGTAGCACCATCAAAAATTTCTGTAGTAGTATTACTTGAACTGGTTTCTTAGATTGTAGGAAAAATGACACCGGAAATAACAATAATTATAATAATAATAATACTGCAATAAAATAATTTGTGAGCAGAAATACACCAACTGACTTGAGTAGTGATGGGCACTATCCTAAGAAATTATTTCAGCAATGTAAAATATTTCCCCAGGATTAAACAACCCTATCTCTAATTAGATAGAGAATACATGAATAAGCAAAATTAAATATTACATAAATCCAGCTAGAAGGAAAAAGAAATAACAACTAATATTAAATATTAATAATAAAGGAAAATATTTTGAAGAGAGTAGAGAGAGGCTTATGAATGTCTCTAATGATTGAAAATGGTCTTATGGGAGGATCAATTTATAGCCAAAACTACTCAAACTTTGTCATGCCATTTGTCAAATTTCTTGATATTTGTCAAAGCACTCTACCATTTGTCAAGACCATTACATGCATCTTGACAAGCATTTATCTTCTAAAGCCAACTAATATTTAAAATATTGCCACACGGACTATGTAACTGTAATAATGGTGATGAATGTTTATAATTTGCTCAAATGTTCTTATTAGTAAAAACGAAAAAATGTGAATATTAATAGGGCTCCTAACAGAACATCGTGGCCGAGAATTAACAAGCCAAAAATGTTACTCCTACTGCAAGTCTACAACCGCTCTGCTACCTAACCCCTAGTATCCCCTACGTCTCTATCTATCTCTATAGAGGGACCAAAAAGGTTCAATTTATTTTGAGTAGTATACTATCCATACTTAAATCCATTCCTTACTTGTTTTACAAATCTAAGATTGTATATGTCATAATTCTGTGATGATCCGGCCCGTCATCATGTGAGTTATCACCCCGTTTTTCCCGTTATATACTTGTACATATTTTCATATGTGTGTTTGGTGAGTTTGAGTCAATTCGGATCGAGTTTGGTTGGAAATGAGACAAACGGCCTCTTAGAAGAAGGAATAGTTGGGAAAAGTCAACCGGATATTGACTTGTGAGTTAGAGAGCTTGGAATCGAATTCAGGTGCATCGGTTAGCTTCGGGGGGTGATTTCTGACTTAGGGGAGCGATCCGAATTGAATTTGGAAGTCCGGTGTAGAAATAGGCTTGAATTGGCTAAGTTGGAATTTTGGCGGAATCCGGTTGATAGGTGCGATTTTAATTCAGGGGTCAGAATGGAATTCCGACAGTTTCAGTAGCTTCGTTAGGTGATTTTGGATATGTCTGCAAATTTTCAGGTCATTTGGACATCGTTTGGTCGGGTTTTTGATAGAATGTAGGTTTCGAACGTTTTGGTTGAATCTTAGGCTTGAACCGGCCTTAATTTAATGATTCGTGTATTTGAGGGTATGTTTTTATGGTTGGAACAAGTTCGTGTGATGATTTAGAGTGGTTTTGTATTTTTGGTTGAGGTCCCGGGGGCCTCTGGATATTTCAGAAGGTCTAACGGAAGAAGTTTGGCATTTTTGGACTGCTGTCATGAATTGCAGCAGGAGTTCCGCTTCTGCGGATGGGGAACCGCAGAAGCGGCTCTGCAGAGGTGAAATGTATATCGTAGAAGCGAGTTCGAGCAGGGTCAGGCAATTCCGTAGAAGCGGTTAGGAACTCGCAGGGGCGGGCTCGCAGAAGCGAGCCCTTGGCCGCAGAAGCGAGTTTGGTCGATTGAGGCTGTTTCGCAGAAGCGAAGGATTATTCACTTAAGCGGTCTTGTAGGTGCGAGACCCGGGCCACAGAAATGATGTTGGGCGGTTAAGTGTAATGTCGCAGAAGCGACAAAAAGGACGTAGAAGCGGACTCGCAGGTGCGAGTCCAAGACCGCAGAAGCGGAAATTGTGTCAGTGATATAGAAAACAGAAGGGTTGAATTTCAGAAATTATAACACTATTGGGGCTTTGTTCTAAGAGGCGATTTAGGCGATTTTGAGGAGAAAATCAAGAGGATTCTTCAGGTAAACAACTATGGACTAAATTTTTGTTATTTCATTGTTAAATATTTATTTAACACCTAAAATGAGTGATTGGAGGTGTATTTATGGCGGTTTTTGCTGTAAGCGTGAGTTATTGAAAATTATCAATTTGAATGGCCAAACAGAGTCCAATTTTGATAAACTTTATATGAATGGACTCGTGGCGAGATAAAGAATCTGAAAATATGACGTTTGTAATTTTTTGATAAGCGGGCCAAAGGGTCGGATTTTGGCAACTTCGTGGGTTTTGGTGTAATTCAAGTCATTTCGATTGGGTTATGTTCATTTAGCCTATTTTGATGTATTCTTATTGATTTGATCAGATTTGGCATCTGAGGAGGTTGATTTGCGAGACAAGTGTAAGGCGAGCTAGGACTTTTGCCGATTCGAGGTGAGTGGTCGTAATAAATGATGCACTGAGGGTTTGAAACCCCGTTTTTGCAGTATACTGTGCTATGCTGAGATGGAACACGCGTCATGTGACGAGCATGGTAGTATTGTGACTGGGGATTCGGACATGGTCCTTCCCGACTGATAGTTTACTGTGTATAATGACCGAGATTAGGCTTATATCTATGTATTTGGGCTAGTAGCCGTGTTTGGGGCCTTGTGCCGATCTGTAGAATATTAAGGAAGCCTGTAGAGCTAAGTGACCCCTATATCGTGTTGAACACATACACTCAGCTGTATTCATAGATGTATAGCAAGACATGAGCAAGTACTAGATGTGTACTCTTAGTGAGACTACCTGGGGTTGAATACACTGTTCTAGCTAAGTGGGCCCGAGGGGCCAAGTCTATATTGACTGAGATAGGGTCGAGGACTCATTGTGAGGTATTGATATATATATATATATACCGGATCGGGCTGCACGCCACAGCAGTATATATATATACATATATTGGATCGGACTGCACGCCGCAGTAATATATATGGATCGGACTGCACGCCGTAGTAATATATATTTGGATCGGACTGCACGCCACAATATCATAGCGCTCGGGCTGAAGGAGCCTCTCCGAAGTCTCCACACACCCCTAGTAAGCGCACTATATATATTGGATCGGACTGCGCGTCGCAGCAGTATATCTATATATTGGATCGGGCTGCACGCCGCAGCGCTATATATATTGGATCGGGCTGCAGCTGACGACATTATATATATATATATATATATATATTCCACTACTTTCTCACAATGATCCAACACCGATCTAGTATCGTCGCGGCGTGCAACCCGATCCTCACTCATACTGCTACGGCATGTAGACCGATCCAATATATACATGTATATTGGATCGGTCTGCATGCCGTAGCAGTATGAGTGAGGAGTGGTGGACTGGAACTGGACGTTTCATTGTAGAGATGACTTACATGTATGGTTATTCTTAGAACTGTTTAGTGATAGTACATGTGTTCTTACTTTCAGTTATTACGTATTATTGTTACTCACTGAGTTGAAAGATACTCACCCCACTCCCTGCACTTTATGTGCAGATACAGGTGTTCAGGAGGGTAGTTGAGCTATCCGCAACTGCTATTTTTACAGTTATCTAGGAAACATCGAGATAGCTGCCGGCGTCCGCAGGACCCGATCTCTCTCCTTCCTTTCATTTATGTCTATTACTATTCTGTCTAGACTTGGATTGTATAGGATGAGTTTTTCCTTCTGTAGAGGCTCAGACTTGTGACACCGGATTTGTTGGGCAGTATTTCGTGTATTTTGCTTCCGAACTTGTTGTTTCTGTTATGAAAACAATCTATTAACTTTAATTGATCAGTATTAATAAATAATTGGCTGGTAATATGGAAACATATGGTCGGTCTTGCCTAGCAATGTGTTGGGCGCCATCTTGACCGAGGTTTGGGTCATGACAAATTCGATTCCACGACAATCAATAAGACTAATCGTACCTTTTGACTAATGTAAGCGTAATAGGCGCCATGATCACCTCTGATTAAGGGAGCTTTCCGTATCCGCCTAAAATGGCTATTGACGTCACGACTCATCTGATATGTCCGAAATAACCTCCTAACATGGGCCCGGCCCCAAATGGTCAATTCATACAGCAATATCTATAAATACCAAAGGAGGAGCCAGAGAGACAGGTTCCACTCTCTCCCCATGGGGACTCTAAAAATACAGAGTAAAACAGAGAGTGAGAATCCAAGACAAAAGGCAGAAAGAGGGTAGATCGAAGGAAACATGAATGTAAAGTTCTGAACCTCTCTATGGGGAGGCAAACTACTATATTATCATGAATAAATATCACCGATATTTTCTGTTACTAATACAAATATTTCCATTATCTTTTCCTTTGTTGAATTTTGGATATGTTACGAATTGCTATGATTGGCCTTCCATTTACATTGATTGTTTTGAATTCATAAATGCTCATTAACATTTTGAGTCAAACAATTTGACACCGTGTGTGGGGATTTCCTAGAATGATCGCGTAGCCCTTCATGAAATCACAAACAAGAGGAAAATACCAAGGAAAGGGAAAATAACCCAATCAGAGCAAGCCTGATTCGTCTTGTCCGCACGCAAGAATTCAGGCTACGCGCCCTCGACTCAAATTAATCAATGATTGTTCAATGACAGTTGAACTCAGACTCAGGCCATGAGCCTTCGCCAAATTATTTCAACCATAGTTGAATTAGTATTCGGGCTACGCGCCCTCGACTAAAATTAATCAGCGAATGTTCAACGACAACTGAATTGGGACTCAGGCCATGAGCCTTCGCCAAATCATTTCAACCATAGTTAATCAGTATTCAGGCTACGCGCCCTCCTCAAATTAATTAGCGAATGTTCAACGACAATTGAACTGGGACTCAGGCCATGAGCCTTTGCCAAATTATTTTAACCATAGTTGAATCAGTATTCGGGCTACGAGCCCTCGACTATAATTAATCAATAAATGTTCAACGACAGATGTACTGGGACTTAGGCCATGAGCCTTCGCCGAATTAATTCAACCATAATTGAATCAGTACTAGGGCTACGCGCCCTCGACTCAAATTAATCAATGAATGTTCAATGACAGTTGAACTGGGACTCAGGCCATCAGCCTTCGCTGAATTAATTCAACCATAGTTGAATCAGTACTCGGGCTACGCGCCCTCGACTCAAATTAATCAGCGAATGTTCAGCGACAGTTGAACTGGGACTCAGGCCATGAGCCTTCACCGAATTAATTCAACCATAGTTGAATCAGTACTCGGGCTACACATCCTCGACTCAAATTAATCAACGAATGTTCAACGACAGTTGAACTAGGACTTAGGCCATGAGCCTTCGCCGAATTAATTTGACCATAGTTGAATCAGTACTCGGACTACGCGCCCTCGACTAGAATTAATCAGCGAATGTTCAACGACTGTTGAACTGGGACTCCGGCCATGAGCCGTCGGCGAATTATTTCAACCATAGTTGAATCAGTATTCGGGCTATGAGCCCTCAACTCAAATAGATCAATGAATGTTCAACGACAGTTGAACTGGGACTCAGGCCATGAGACTTCGCCGAATTAGTTCAACCATAGTTGAATCAGTACTCGGTCTACGCGCCCTCGACTCTAATTAATCAGCGAATGTTCAATGACAGTTGAATTGGGACTCAGGCCATGAGCCTTTGCCGAATTATTTTAACCATAGTTGAATTAGTATTCAGGCTAAGAGCCCTCGACTCAAATTAATCAGCGAATGTTCAACGATAGTTAAACTGGGACTCAGGCCATGAGCCTTCACCGAATTATTTCAACCACAGTTGAATCAGTATTCGGGCTACGCACCCTCAACTCAAATTAATCAGTGAATATTCAACGACAGTTGAACTGGGACTCAGGCCATAAGCCTTTGCCGAATTATTTCAACCATAGTTGAATTAGTATTCGGGCTACGAGCCATCGACTCAAATTAATCAATAAATGTTACACGACAGTTGAACTAGGATTCATGCCATGAGCCTTCACTGAATTAATTCAACCATAGTTGAATCAATACTCGAGCTAAGCGCCCTCGACTCAAATTAATCAGCGAATGTTCAATGACAGTTGAACTGAGAGTCTTGCCATGAGCCTTCGCTGGATTAATTCAACAATAGTTGAATCAGTACTCGGGCTACGCGTCCTCGACTAAAATTAATCATAGAATGTTCAACGACAGTTAAACTGGGACTCAGGCCATGAGCCTTCGCCGAATTAATTCAACCATAGTTGAATCAATACTAGGGCTACGCGCCTCAACTCAAATTAATAAATGAATGTTCAACGATAGTTGAATTAGGACTCAGGCCATGAGCCTTCAGCCATGGGACTCAGGCCATGAGCCTTTGCCGAATTAATTCAACCATAGTTGAATCAGTACTCGGGCTACGCGTCCTCGACTCAAATTAGTCAATGAATGTTCAACAACAGTTGAACTGGGACTCAGGCCATGAGCCTTCGCCAAATTATTTCAACCATAGTTGAATCATTACTCGGGCTACGCGCCGTCGACTCAAATTAATCAACGAATGTGCGACGATAGTTGAACTGGGACTCAGGCCATGAGCTTTCGCCGAATTAATTCAACCATAGTTGAATCAGTACTCGGGCTACGCGCTGTCGACTTAGATTAATCAACGAATGTGCAATGACGGTTGAACTGGGACTCAGTTCAAGAGCCTTCGCCAAATTATTTTAACCATAGTTGAATCAGTACTCGGGCTACGCCCCATCGACTCAAATTAATCAACGAATGTTCAATGACAGTTGAATTAGGACTCAGGCCATGAGCCTTCGCTGAATTGATCCAACAATAGTCGAATCAGAACTCGGGCTACGTGACCTCGACTCAAATTAATCAGCGAATGTTCAATGACAGTTGAACTGGGACTCAGTCCATGAGCCTTCGCCGAATTAATTCAACCATAGTTGAATCAATACTCGGGCTACGCACCCTCGACTCAAATTAATCAAGGAATGTTCAACGACAGTTGAACTGGGACTCAGGCCATGAGCATTCGCAGAATTATTTACACCATAGTTGAATCGGTATTTGGGCTACGCGCCCTCGACTAAAATTAATCGGCGAATGTTCAACGACAGTTAAATTGGGACTCAGTCCATAAGCCTTCGCCGAATCATTTCAACCATAGTTAATCAGTATTCGGGCTACACGCCCTCCTCAAACTAACCAGCGAATGTTCAACGACAATTAAGCTAGTCCATGAGCCTTCGCCTAATTATTTTAACCATAGTTGAATCACTATTCGGGCTACGAGCCCTAAACTCAAATTAATCAATGAATGTTCAACGACAGTTGTACTGGGACTCAGGCCATGAGCCTTCGCCGAATTCATTCAACCATAGTTGAATCAGTACTCGGGCTACGCGCCCTCGACTAAAATTAATCAGTGAATGTTCAACGACAGTTGAACTGGGACTCAGGCCATGAGCCTTCGCCGAATTAATTCAACCATAATTGAATCAGTATTCGGGCTACAAGCCCTCAACTCAAATTGATCAATGAATGTTCAACGAGAGTTGAACTGGGACTCAGGCCGTGAGCCTTCGCCGAATTAATTCGACCATAGTTGAATCAGTACTCGATCTACGCGCCCTCGACTCAAATTAATCAGCGAATGTTCAACGACAGTTGAACTGGGACTCAGGCCATGAGCCTTCGCCGAATGATTTCAACTATTGTTGAATCAGTATTCGGGCTACGAGCCCTCAACTCAAATTGATCAATGAATGTTCAACGAGAGTTGAACTGGGACTCAGGCCATGAGCCTTCGCCGAATTAATTCAACCATAGTTGAATCAATACTCGGTCTACGCGCCCTCGACTCAAATTAATCAGTGAATATTCAACAACAGTTGCACTGGGACTCAGGCCACGAACCTTTGCCGAATTATCTCAACCATAGTTGAATCAGTATTCGGGCTGCGAGCCCTCGACTCAAATTAATCAATGAATGTTCAACGACAATTGAACTGGGACTCAGGCCATGAGCCTTCACCGAATTAATTCAACCATAGTTGAATCAGTACTCGGGCTACGCGCCCTCGACTCAAATTAATCAGCGAATGTTCAATGTCAGTTAAACTGGGACTCTTGCCGTGAGCCTTCGCCGAATCAATTCAACCATAGTTGAATCAGTACACAGGCTACGCGTCCTCGACTCAAATTAATAATGTTCAACGACAGTTGAACTGGGACTCAGGCCATGAGTCTTCGCCGAATTAATTCAACCATAGTTGAATCAGTACTAGGGCTACGCACCCTGAACTCAAATTAATCAAAGAATGTTCAACGACAGTTGATTTGGGACTCGGGCAATAAGCCTTCAGCCATGGGACTCAGGCCATGAGCCTTCACCGAATTAATTCAACCATAGTTGAATCAGTACTCGGGCTACGCGTCCTCGACTCAAACTAATCAATGAATGTTCAACGACAGTTGAACTGGGACTTAGGCCATGAGCCTTCACCGAATTTTTTCAACCATAGTTGAATCAGTACTTGGGTTATGCGTCGTCGACTTGAATTAATCAACGAATGTGCAACGATAGTTGAACTGGGACTCAGGCCATGAGCCTTGGCCGAATTAATTCAACCATAGTTGAATTAGTACTCGGGCTACGTGCCATCGACTTAAATTAATCAACGAATGTGCAACGATTGTTTAACTAGGACTCATGCCATGAGCCTTCGCCGAATTATTTAAACCATGGATGAATCAGTACTCGGGCTACGCACCCTTGACTCAAATTAATCAACGAATGTTCAATGACAGTTGAATTGGGACTCAGGCTATGAGCCTTCGCTGAATTGATCCAACCATAGTTGAATCAGTACTCGGGCTACGCGCCCTCGACTCAAATAAATCAGCAAATGTTCTACGACAGTTGAACTGGGACTCAGGCCATGAGCCTTTGCTGAATATTTTAACCATAGTTGAATCAATACTCGGGCTACGCAACCTCGACTCAAATTAATCAATGAATGTTCAACGACAGTTCAACTGGGACTCAGGCCATGAGCCTTCGCCGAATTAATTCAACCATAGTTGAATTGGTATTCGGGCTACGAGCCCTCGACTCAAATTAATCAATGAATGTTCAACAATAGTTGAACTGGGACTCAGGCCATGAGCCTTCGCCGAATTAATTCAACCAAAGTTGAATCAGTATTCGGGCTACACGCCCTCAACTAAAATTAATCGGCGAATGTTCAACGACAGTTAAATTGGGACTGAGTCCATGAGCCTTCGCCGAATCATTTCAACCATAATTAATCAGTATTCGGGCTACATGCCCTCCTCAAACTAATCAGCGAATGTTCTACGACAATTGAGCTGGGACTCAGGCCATGAGCCTTCGCCTAATTATTTTAACCATAGTTGAATCAGTATTCGGGCTACGAGCCCTCAACTCAAATTAATCAATGAATGTTCAATGACAGTTGAACTGGGACTCAGTCCATGAGCTTTCGCCGAATTATTTCAACCATAGTTGAATTAGTACCCGGGCTTCGCCCCCTCAACTCAAATTAATCAACGAATGTTCAATGATTGTTGAATTGGGACTCAGGCCATGAGCCTTCACTGAATTGATCCAACAATAGTTGAATCAGTACTCGGGCTATGCGCCCTCGACTCAAATTAATCAGCGAATGTTCAACGACAGTTGAACTGGGACTCAGGCCATGAACCTTCGCTGAATTATTTCAACCATAGTTGAATCTGTACTCGGGCTACGTGACCTCGACTCAAATTAATCAACGAATGTTCAACGAAAGTTGAACTGGGACTCAGTCCATGAGCCTTCGCCGAATTAATTCAACCATAGTTGAATCAGTATTCGGGCTACGAGCCCTCAACTCAAATTGATCAATGAATGTTCAACGAGAGTTGAACTGGGACTCAGGCCATGAGCCTTCACCAAATTAATTCAACCATAGTTGAATCAGTACTCAGGCTACGCACCATCGACTCAAATTAATCAGCGTATGTTCAACGACAGTTAAACTGGGACTCAGGCCATGAGCCTTCGCTGAATTATTTCAACCATAGTTGAATCAGTACTTGGGCTATGCGCCCTCGACTCAAATTAATCAGCGAATGTTCAACGACAGTTGAACTGGGACTCAGGCCATAAGCCTTCGCCGAATTATTTCAACCATAGTTGAATCAGTACCGGGGCTACGCCCCCTCGACTCAAATTAATCAACGAATGTTCAATGACTGTTGAATTGGGACTCAGGCCATGAGTCTTCACTGAATTGATCCAACAATAGTTGAATCAGTACTTGGGCTATGTTCCCTCGACTCAAATTAATCAGCGAATGTTCAACGACAATTGAACTGGGACTCAGGCCATGAGCCTTCGCTGAATTATTTCAACCATAGTTGAATCAGTACTCGGGCTACGTGACCTCGACTCAAATTAATCAACGAATGTTCAATGAAAGTTGAACTGGGACTCAGTCCATGAGCCTTCGCCGAATTAATTCAACCATAGTTGAATCAGTATTCGGGCTACGAGCCCTCAACTCAAATTGATCAATGAATGTTCAACGAGAGTTAAACTGGGACTCAGGCCATGACCCTTCGCCGAATTAATTCAACCATAGTTGAATCAGTACTCGGGCTATGCACCATCGACTCAAATTAATCAAGGAATGTTCAACGACAGTTGAACTGGGACTCAGGCCATGAGCCTTCGCCGAATAATTTCAACCATAGTTGAATCAATATTCGGGCTACGAGCCCTCAACTCAAATTGATCAATGAATGTTCAACGAGAGTTGAACTGGGACTCAGGCCATGAGCCTTCGCCGAATTAATTCAACCATAGTTGAATCAGAACTCGGGCTACGCACCATCGACTCAAATTAATCAGCGAATGTTCAACGTCAGTTGAACTGGGATTCAGGCCATGAGCTTTCTCCGAATGATTTCAATCATTATTGAATCAGTATTCGGGCTTCGAGCCCTCAACTCAAATTGATCAATGCATGTTCAACGAGAGTTGAACTGGGACTCAAGCCAAGAGCCTTCGTCGAATTAATTCAACCATAGTTGAATCAATACTCGGTCTACGCGCCCTCGACTTAAATTAATCAGAGAATATTCAACAACAGTTGAACTGGGACTCAGGTCATGAACCTTTGCCGAATTATTTCAACCATAGTTGAATCAGTATTCGGGCTACGAGCCCTCGACTCAAATTAATCAATGAATGTTCAACGACAATTGAACTGGGACTCAGGTTATGAGTCTTCACCGAATTAATTCAACCATAGTTCAATCAGTAATAGGGCTACGCATCCTGAACTCAAATTAATGAATGAATGTTCAATGACAGTTAAACTAGGACTCAGACAATAAGCCTTCAGCCATGGTACTTAGGCCATGAGCCTTCGCCGAATTAATTCAACCATAGTTGAATTAGTACTCGTGCTACACATCCTCGACTCAAATTAATCAATGAATGTTCAACGACAGTTGAACTGGGATTCAGGCCATGAGCCTTCGCCGAATTATTTCAGCCATAGTTGAATGAGTACTTGGGTTATGCGTCATCGACTTGAATTAATCAACAATTGTGCAACGATAGTTGAACTGGGACTCAGGCCATGAGCCTTGGCCGAATTAATTCAACCATAGTTGAATTAGTACTCGGGCTACGTGCCGTCTACTTAAATTAATCAACGAATGTGCAACGATAGTTTAACTAGGACACAGGCCATGAGCCTTCGCCGAATTATTTCAACCATGGATGAATTAGTACTCGGGCTACGCACCCTCGACTCAAATTAATCAACGATGTTCAATAACAGTTGAACTGGGACTCAGGCCATGAGCCTTCGCCGAATCGATCCAACCATAGTTGAATCAGAACTCGGGCTATGTGCCCTCGACTCAAATTAATCAACGAATATTCAATGACAGTTGAACTAGGACTCAGGCCATGAGCATTCGCTGAATATTTTAACCAAAGTTGAATCAGTACTCGGGATACGCAACCTCGACTCAAATTAATCAATGAATGTTCAACGACAGTTCAACTGGGACTCAGGCCATGAGCCTTCGTCGAATTAATTCAACCATAGTTGAATTGGTATTCGGGCTACAAGCCCTCGACTCAAATTAATCAATGAATGTTCAAAAATAGTTGAAATGGGACTCATGCCATGAGCCTTCAGCCGTGGGACTCATGCCATGAGCCTTCGCCAAATTTATTCAACCATAGTTGAATCAGTATTCGGGCTACGCGCCCTCAACTAAAATTAATCGGCCAATGTTCAATGACAGTTAAATTGGGACTGAGTCCATGTGCCTTCGCCAAATTATTTCAACCATAGTTAATCAGTATTCGGGCTACACGCCCTCCTCAAACTAATCAGCGAATGTTCAACGACAATTGAGTTGGGACTTAGGCCATGAGCCTTCGCCTAATTATTTTAACCATAGTTGAATCAGTATTCGGGCTACGAGCCCTCAACTCAAATTAATCAATGAATGTTCAACGACAGTTGAACTGGGACTCAGTCCATGAGCCTTCGTCGAATTATTTCAACCATAGTTGAATCAGTACTCGGGCTACGTCCCCTCGATTAAACTTAATCAATGAATGTTCAATGACAGTTGAATTAGGACTCATGCCATGAGCCTTCACTGAATTGATCCAACAATAGTTGAATCAGTACTGGGGCTAGGCGCCCTCGACTCAAATTAATCAGCGAATGTTCAACGACAGTTGAACTGGGACTCAGGCTATGAGCCTTCGCTGAATTATTTCAACCATAGTTGAATCAGTACTCGGGCTACGTGACCTCGACTCAAATTAATTAGCGAATATTCAACAACAGTTGCACTGGGACTCAGGCCATGAACCTTTGCCGAATTATTTCAACCATAGTTGAATCAGTATTCGGGCTACGAGCCCTCGACTCAAATTAATCAATGAATGTTCAACGATAATTGAACTGGGACTCAGGCCATGAGCCTTCGCCGAATTAATTCAACCATAGTTGAATCAGTACTCGGGCTATGCGCCCTCAACTCAAATTAATCAGCGAATGTTCAATATCAGTTAAACTGGGATTCTTGCCGTGAGCCTTTGCCGAATCAATTCAACCATAGTTGAATCAGTACACAGGCTACGCGTCCTCGACTCAAATTAATACTGTTCAATGACAGTTGAACTGGGACTCAGGCCATGAGTCTTCGCCGAATTAATTCAACTATAGTTGAATCAGTACTAGGGCTACGCACCCTGAACTCAAATTAATCAAAGAATGTTCAACGACAGTTGAACTGGGACTCGGGCAATAAGCCTTCAGCCATGGGACTCAGGCCATGAGCCTTCACCGAATTAATTCAACCATAGTTGAATCAGTACTCAGGCTACGCGTCCTCGATGCAAACTAATCAATGAATGTTCAACGACAGTTGAACTGGGACTCAGGCCATGAGCTTTCGCCGAATTTTTTCAACCATAGTTGAATCAGTACTTGGGTTATGCGTCGTCGACTTGAATTAATCAACGAATGTGCAACGATAGTTGAACTGGGACTCAGGCCATGAGCCTTGGCCGAATTAATTCAACCATAGTTGAATTAGTACTCGGGCTACGTGCCATCGACTTAAATTAATCAACGAATGTGCAACGATTGTTTAACTAGGACTCATGCCATGAGCCTTCGCCGAATTATTTAAACCATGGATGAATCAGTACTCGGGCTACGCACCCTTGACTCAAATTAATCAACGAATGTTCAATTACAGTTGAATTGGGACTTAGGCTATGAGCCTTCGCTGAATTGATCCATCCATAGTTGAATCAGTACTCGGGCTACGCGCCCTCGACTCAAATAAATCAGCAAATGTTCTACGACAGTTGAACTGGGACTCAGTCCATGAGCCTTTGCTGAATATTTTAACCATAGTTGAATCAATACTCGGGCTACGCAACCTCGACTCAAATTAATCAATGAATGTTCAACGACAGTTCAACTGGGACTCAGGCCATGAGCCTTCGCCGAATTAATTCAACCATAGTTGAATTGGTATTCGAGCTACCAGCCCTCGACTCAAATTAATCAATGAATGTTCAACAATAGTTGAACTGGGACTCAGGCCATGAGCCTTCGCCGGATTAATTCAACCATAGTTGAATCAGTATTCGGGCTACGCGCCCTCAACTAAAATTAATCGGCTAATGTTCAATAACAGTTAAATTGGGACTGAGTCCATGAGCCTTCGCCGAATCATTTCAACCATAATTAATTAGTATTCGGGCTACATGCCCTCCTCAAACAAATCAGCGAATGTTCTACGACAATTTAGCTGGGACTCAGGCCATGAGCCTTCGCCTAATTATTTTAACCATAGTTGAATCAGTATTCGGGCTACGAGCCCTCAACTCAAATTAATCAATGAATGTTCAACGACAGTTGAACTAGGACTCAGTCCATGAGCCTTCGCTGAATTATTTCAACCATAGTTGAATTAGTACCCGGGCTCCGCCCCCTCGACTCAAATTAATCAACGAATGTTCAATGATTGTTGAATTGGGACTCAGGCCATGAGCCTTCACTGAATTGATCCAACAATAGTTGAATCAGTACTCGGGCTATGCGCCCTCGACTCAAATTAATCAATGAATGTTCAACGACAGTTGAACTGGGACTCAGGCCATGAGCCTTCGCTGAATTATTTCAACCATAGTTGAATCAGTACTCGGGCTACGTGACCTCGACTCAAATTAATCAACGAATGTTCAATGAAAGTTGAACTGGGACTCAGTCCATGAGCCTTCGCCAAATTAATTCAACCATAGTTGAATCAGTATTCGGGCTACGTGACCTCGACCGAAATTAATCAACGAATTATCAACGACAGTTGAATTGGGACTCGTGCCATGAGCCTTCGCCAAATTAATTCAACCATAGTTGAATCGATACTCGGGCTACGAGCCCTCGACTCAAATTAATCAACGAATGTTCAATGACAGTTAAACTGGGACTCAGGCCATGAGCCTTCGCTGAATTCTTTCAACCATAGTTGAATCAGTACTTGGGCTATGCGCCCTCAACTCAAATTAATCAATGAATGTTCAACGACAGTTGAACTAGGACTCAGTCCATGAGCCTTCGCTGAATTATTTCAACCATAGTTGAATTAGTACCCGGGCTCCGCCCCCTCGACTCAAATTAATCAACGAATGTTCAATGATTGTTGAATTGGGACTCAGGCCATGAGCCTTCACTGAATTGATCCAACAATAGTTGAATCAGTACTCGGGCTATGCGCCCTCGACTCAAATTAATCAATGAATGTTCAACGACAGTTGAACTGGGACTCAGGCCATGAGCCTTCGCTGAATTATTTCAACCATAGTTGAATCAGTACTCGGGCTACGTGACCTCGACTCAAATTAATCAACGAATGTTCAATGAAAGTTGAACTGGGACTCAGTCCATGATCCTTCGCCGAATTAATTCAACCATAGTTGAATCAGTATTCGGGCTACGAGCCCTTAACTCAAATTGATCAATGAATGTTCAACGAGAGTTAAACTGGGACTCAGGCCATGACCCTTCGCCGAATTAATTCAACCATAGTTGAATCAATACTCGGGCTATGCACCCTCGACTCAAATTAATCAAGGAATGTTCAACGACAGTTGAACTGGGACTCAAGGCCATGAGCCTTCGCCGAATAATTTCAACCATAGTTGAATCAATATTCGGGCTACGAGCCCTCAACTCAAATTGATCAATGAATGTTCAACGAGAGTTGAACTGGGACTCAGGCCATGAGCCTTCGCCGAATGAATTCAACCATAGTTGAATCGGTACTCGAGCTACGAGCCCTCGACTCAAATTAATCAACGGATGTTCAACGACAATTGAACTGGGACTCAGGCCATGAGCTTTCGCCGAATGATTTCAATCATTGTTGAATCAGTATTCGGGCTACGAGCCCTCAACTCAAATTGATCAATGCATGTTCAACGAGAGTTGAACTGGGACTCAAGCCAAGAGCCTTCACCGAATTAATTCAACCATAGTTGAATCAATACTCGGTCTAAGCGCCCTCGACTCAAATTAATCAGAGAATATTCAACAACAGTTGAACTGGGACTCAGGTCATGAACCTTTGCCGAATTATTTCAACCATAGTTGAATCAGTATTCGGGCTACGAGCCCTCGACTCAAATTAATCAATGAATGTTCAACGACAATTGAACTGGGACTCAGGCCATGAGCCTTCGCCGAATTAATTCAACCATAGTTGAATCAGTACTCGGGCTACGCGCCCTCGACTCAAATTAATCAGCGAATGTTCAATGACAATTAAACTGGGACTCTTGCCATGAGCCTTCGCCGAATCAATTCAACCATAGTTGAATCAGTACTGAGGCTACGCGTCCTCGACTCAAATTAATAATGTTCAACGACAGTTGAACTGGGACTCAGGCTTTGAGTCTTCGCCGAATTAATTCAACCATAGTTGAATCAGTACTAGGGCTACGCACCCTGAACTCAAATTAATCAATGAATGTTCAACGACAGTTAAACTAGAACTCAGACAATAAGCCTTCAGCCATGGTACTCAGGCCATGAGCCTTCGCTGAATTAATTCAACCATAGTTTAATTAGTACTCGTGCTATGCGTCCTCGACTCAAATTAATCAATGAATGTTCAACGACAGTTGAACTGGGACTCAGGCCGTGAGCCTTCGCCGAATTATTTCAACCATAGTTGAATGAGTACTTGGGTTATGCGTCGTCGACTTGAATTAATCAACGAATGTGCAACGATAGTTGAACTGGGACTCAGGCTATGAGCCTTGGCCGAATTAATTCAACCATAGTTGAATTAGTACTCGGGCTACGTGCCGTCGACTTAAATTAATCAACGAATGTGCAACGATAGTTTAACTAGGACATAAGCCATGAGCCTTCGCCGAATTATTTCAACCATGGATGAATCAGTACTCGGGGTACGCACCCTCGACTCAAATTAATCAACGAATGTTCAATGACAGTTGAATTGGGGCTCAGGCCATGAGCCTTCGCTGAACTGATCCAACCATAGTTGAATCAGTACTCGGGATACGCGCCCTCGACTCAAATTAATCAGCAAATGTTCAACGACAGTTGAACTGGGACTCAGGCCATGAGCATTCGCTGAATATTTTAACCATAGTTGAATCAATACTCGGGATACGCAACCTCGACTCAAATTAATCAATGAGTGTTCAACGACAGTTCAACTGGGACTCAGGCCATGAGCCTTCGCCGAATTAATTCAACCATAGTTGAATTGGTATTCGGGCTACAAGCCCTCGACTCAAATTAATCAATGAATGTTCAAAAATAGTTGAAATGGGACTCATGCCATGAGCCTTTAGCCGTGGGACTCATGCCATGACCCTTCGCCAAATTTATTCAACCATAGTTGAATCAGTATTCGGGCTACGCGCCCTCAACTAAAATTAATCGGCGAATGCTCAACGACAGTTAAATTGGGACTGAGTCCATGTGCCTTCACCGAATTATTTCAACCATAGTTAATCAGTATTCGGGCTACACGCCCTCCTCAAACTAATCAGCGAATGTTCAACGACAATTGTCGGGACTCAGGCCATGAGCCTTCGCCTAATTATTTTAACCATAGTTGAATCACTATTCGGGCTACGAGCCCTAAACTCAAATTAATCAATGAATGTTCAACGACAGTTGAACTGGGACTCAGTCCATGAGCCTTCGCCGAATTATTTCAACCATAGTTGAATCAGTACTCGGGCTACGTCCCCTCGACTCAAATTAATCAATGAATGTTCAATGACAGTTGAATTGGGACTCATGCCATGAGCCTTCACTGAATTGATCCAACAATAGTTGAATCAGTACTGGGGCTAGGCGCCCTCGACTCAAATTAATCAGCGAATGTTCAACGACAGTTGAACTGGGACTCAGGCTATGAGCCTTCGCTGAATTATTTCAACCATAGTTGAATCAGTACTCAGGCTACGTGACCTCGACTAAAATTAATCAACGAATGTTCAATGACAGTAGAACTGGGACTCAGTCCATGAGCATTCGCCGAATTAATTCAACCATAGTTGAATCAGTACACGGGCTACATCCCCTCGACTCAAATTAATCAAGGAATGTTCAACGACAGTTGAACTGGGACTCAGGCCATGAGCATTTGCCGAATTATTTACACCATAGTTGAATCAGTATTCGGGTTACGCGCCCTCGACTAAAATTAATCGGCGAATGTTCAACGACAGTTAAATTGGTACTCAGTCCATGAGCCTTCGCCGAATCATTTCAACCATAGTTAATCAGTATTCGGGCTACACGCCCTCTTCAAAGTAATCAGTGAATGTTCAACGACAAATGAGCTGGGACTCTGGCCATGAGCCTTCACCTAATTATTTTAACCATAGTTGAATTAGTATTCGGGCTACGAGCCCTCAACTCAAATTAATCAATGAATGTTCAATGACAGTTGAACTGGGACTTAGGCCATGAGCCTTCGCCGAATTATTTCAACCATAGTTGAGTCAGTACTCGGGCTACGCCCCCTCGACTCAAATTAATCAACGAATGTTCAATGACAGTTGAATTGGGACTCAGCCAATGAGCCTTTTCTGAATTGATCCAACAATAGTTGAATTAGTACTCGGGCTATACGCCCTCGACTGAAATTAATCAGCGAATGTTCAACGACAGTTGAACTGGGACTCAGGCCATGAGCCTTCGCTGAATTATTTCAACCATAGTTGAATCAGTACTCGGGCTACGTAAGCTCGACTCAAATTAGTCAACAAATGTTCAATGACTGTTGAACTGGGACTCAGTCCATGAGGCTTCACCAAATTAATTCAACCATAGTTGAATCAGTATTCGGGCTACGCACCCTCGACTCAAATTAATCAAGGAATGTTCAACGACAGTTGAACTGGGACTCAATCCATGAGCATTCGCCAAATTATTTACACCATAGTTGAATCAGTATTCGGGCTACGCGCCCTCGACTAAGATTAATCGGCGAATGTTCAACGACAGTTAAATTGGGACTCAGTCCATGAGCCTTCGCCGAATCATTTCAACCATAGTTAATCAATATTCGGGCTACACGCCCTCCTCAAACTAATCAGCGAATGTTCAACGACAATTGAGCTGGGACTCAGGCCATGAGCCTTCGCCTAATTATTTTAACCATAGTTGAATTAGTATTCGGGCTACGAGCCCTCAACTCAAATTAATCAATGAATGTTCAACGACAATTGTACTGGGACACAGGCCATGAGCCTTCGATGAATTAATTCAACCATAGTTGACTCAATACTCGGGCTACGCACCCTCGACTCAAATTAATCAATGATCTTTCAACGACAGTTGAACTGGGACTCAGGCCATCAGCCTTCGCCGAATTAATTCAACCATAGTTGAATCAATACTCGGGCTACGCACCCTCAACTCAAATTAATCAGCGAATGTTCAATGACAGTTGAACTGGGACTCAAGCCATGAGCTTTCGCCGAATTACTTCAACCATAGTTGAATCAGTACTCGGGCAACGTGCCCTAGACTCAAATTAATCAACGAAAGTTCAACGACAGTTGAACTGGGACTCCGGCCGTGAGCCTTCGCCGAATTAATTCAACCATAGTTGAATCAGTACTCAAACTATGCGCCCTCGACTCAAATTAATCAGCGAATGTTCAACGACAGTTGAACTGGGACTCAGGCCATGAGCCTTCGCCGAATTATTTCAACCATAGTTGAATCAGTATTCGGGCTACGAGCCCTCAACTCAAATTGATCAATGAATGTTCAACGAGAGTTGAACTGGGACTCAGGCCATGAGCCTTCGCCGAATTAATTCAACCATAGTTGAATCAGTACTCGGTCTATGCGCCCTCGACACAAATTAATCAGCAAATGTTCAATGACAGTTGAACTGGGACTCAGGCCATGAGCCTTCGCCGAATTATTTCAACCATAGTTGAATCAGTATTCGGGCTAAGCGCCCTCGACTAAAATTAATCAGCGAATGATCAACGACAGTTGAACTGGGACTTAGGCCATGAGCCTTCACCGAAATATTTCAACCATAGTTGAATCAGCATTCGGGCTACGCGCCCTTGTCTCAAATTAATCAGCGAATATTCAACAACAGTTGAACTGGGACTTAGGCCATGAACCTTTTCCGAATTATTTCAACCATAGTTGAATCAGTATTCGGGCTACAATCCCTCGACTCAAATTAATCAATGAATGTTCAACGATAATTGAACTGGGACTCTGGCAATGAGCCTTCGCCGAATTAATTCAACCATAGTTGAATCAGTACTCGGGCTACGCGCCCTCGACTCAAATTAATCAGCGAATGTTCAATGTCAGTTAAATTGGGACTCTTGCCATGAGCCTTCGCGGAATCAATTCAACCATAGTTGAATCAGTACTCAGGCTACGCGTCCTCGACTCAAATTAATCATAGAATGTTCAACGACAGTTGAACTGGGACTCAGGCCATGAGTCTTCGCCGAATTAATTCAACCATAGTTGAATCAGTACTAGGGCTACGCACCCTGAACTCAAATTAATCAATAAATGTTCAACGACAGTTGAACTGGGACTCAGGTCATGAGCCTTCAGTCATGGGACTCAGGCCATGAGCCTTCGCCGAATTAATTCAACCATAGTTGAATCAGTACTCGGGCTACGCGTGCTCGACTCAAATTAATCAATGAATGTTCAACGACAGTTGAACTGGGAATCAGGCCATAAGCCTTCGCTGAATTGTTTCAACCATAGGTTAATCAGTACTTGGGTTATGCGTCGTCGACTTGAATTAATCAACGAATGTGCAACGATAGTTGAACTGGGACTCAGGCCTTGAGCCTTGGCCGAATTAATTCAACCATAGTTGAATTAGTACTCGGGCTACGTGCTGTCGACTTATTAATCAACGAATGTGCAACGATAGTTTAACTAGAACTTAGGCCATGAGCCTTCGCCGAATTATTTCAACCATAGATGAATCAGTACTCGGGCTACGCACCCTCGACTCAAATTAATCAACGAATGTTTAATGACAGTTGAATTGGGACTCAGGCCATTAACCTTCGCTGAATTAATCCAACCATAGTTGAATCAATACTCGGGCTACGCGCCCTCGACTCAAATTAATCAGCAAATGTTCAACGACAGTTGAACTGGGACTCAGGCCATGAGCCTTCGCTGAATTATTTTAACCTTAGTTGAATCAGTACTCGGGCTACGCAACCTCGACTCAAATTAATCAATGAATGTTCAACGACAGTTCAACTGGGACTCAAGCCATGAGCCTTCGCCGAATTAATTCAACCATAGGTGAATTGGTATTCGGGCTACGAGCCCTCGGCTCAAATTAATCAATGAATGTTCAACAATAGCTGAACTGGGACTCAGGCCATGAGCCTTCAATTGTGGGACTCAGGCCATGAGCCTTCGCCGAATTAATTCAACCATAGTTGAATCAGTACTCGGGCTACGCATCCTCGATTCAAATTAAATAATGAATGTTCAACGACAATTGAATTGGGACTCATGCCATGAGCCTTCGCCGAATTATTTCAACCATAGGTTAATCAGTACTCAGGCTACGTGCCGTCGACTCAAATTAATCAACGAATGTGCAACGACAGTTGAACTGGGACTCAGGCCATGAGCCTTCACCGAATTAATTAAACCATAGTTGAATCAGTACTCGGGCTACGCATCGTCGACTTAAATTAATAAACAAATGTGCAACGACAGTTGAACTAGGACTCAGGCCATGAGCCTTCGCCGAATTTATTCAACTATAGTTGAATCAGTACTCGGGCTACGGGCCCTCGACTCAAATTAATCAACGAATGTTCAGTGACAGTTGAACTGGGATTCAGTCCATGAGCCTTCGCCGAATTAATTCAACCATAGTTGAATCAGTACTCGGGCTACGCGCCATCGACTCAAATTAATCAACGAATGTTCAACGACAATTGAACTAGGACTCAGGCCATGAGCCTTCGACGAATTAATTAAACCATAGTTGTATCAGTATTCGGGCTACGAGCCCTTGACTCAAATTAATCAACGAATCCTCTACGATAGTTGAATTGGGGGGAGCACAAATGAAACAAGCAGTAATCGAGCAATGCAAAAAGGGAAGCTCCCTCTTGATTCCAAGGTACAATCACGGGCCACGCCCATCCACACCAAACCAAACATTATCCAAAGAGAAAACAAAAACAAAACCAAATAAAAAAAAAGAGGAACAACAACATACGGCAACAACAGTTAGAAAGGAGAAAAGATCACTCTTTTTCACTCAAGACCATCCGCACCGCCGCCCGCGCCATCCGCATCGTCTCCTGCTCTTGCCGTTTCGCCACTCGTTCCGCCTTTTCCACCACTCGCAATTTCATACCATTGCCAGCTCCCGCCAGACTCCCACCAGTGCGATCATCAATACCGGGCATCGCAACATCGAAAGCGCATTCCACGTGAGCCTCCCGCGCCCTCTCGCGCGCTCCTTCAAAAGCCGCTTCGAAAATGATGTCGGCATCAAACAGGTGCTTGTATACGTCCCACTGGGCCTCGGCATAAACCTAAACCTCACGGGAACAACCCATAAAAGCAGATTGCTCTTGGATGCGCCTGTTCTCTTTGCCCCACCACATCCTAAGCGCCCTGCTCTAGAACCCTAATCCGCTCCTCAAGGCTGCTCTCCGTGAAGGCGGCAGCAGCTCTCACTAATGACAATTGGGAATCGTTAGCACGAATAACACCCTGTAATTCGTCCGCCCGGGCTGAGGCCTCGTCCAACCTTCACTTCAAAGAGGCCATTTATCCTTCCAGTGCAACAACCTTCCCGCTCCATTTTGAGGTCAACCTCCATCACCTTGGTCTAGCATAAACGCTCACACTCTATCGAAGCCCTCCACCCAGCCTCGAGTTCGTCATACATCCGATGCAACCGATCCTCCAAGGCTCTTATGCGACCAAGCGCTTGGTTCGCCTGCAACTCCATCCTCGCCAACTCTTCAACTAACGCCCAGTTACGGGGATCAGTCCTTATACGCTCACTCATCTCCCTACACTTGTTCTGGTAACGATGACACCTGTCTAGCACACATAAAAGTACTCTAGACCGAACATTAGCCCAATAAAGTCTCTCCACCTGCAACAAAAGTGCTTGCAAAATGAAGAACGAGAGGTCAGATAGGGAAGTAGAAGCTTGTAAGAAGAGGGGAAAAAATAGCGAGCAAACAAGTGGTCACCCCGGAATACGTACCCTCATCCCCATCACTGCTACCTCGTTCATCAAGCTAACGTCTGGCACCCCCCTCAATGATTCATTCTCAACCGCAGAACACAACTGACCAAGCTGCGACACCAAAGCAGAGTCCAGCAATAACAAATTCTTGTTCAAAGGAATTTCAACAACACGTGGCTTCCCATCCGGATGGACCACCGCATTCGTGATCCCATCACGAAACATGCGAACGTCCTCAGAGTCCACGTCAGAATCAGACATAGAACCCTCTCCCACTGCCGCCACCTCCATCGAAGGATTGCTTGAGCCGCCAATGTCCACGACCACCCGAAAAGGTTCCCCCAACTCAACCATATGGGTCGAAGACTGAGTAGTAGGGGCGGCACTTCCCTCTCGATACTCTCGAGCCCGAGCCTCATTTTCTCCTGTCCTGTCGTCTGGAGCATGCGTCGCGTACGCATCCTCCCTCGCCCCAGAAGGGGGGGAATCCACATTTATCATAAAATAAGGAATGGGTCGAACTGCCGCTGACGGAACCGAAGGGAAAATAATCCTGTGCCTCACCAATGGTCTCTCTTCCTCATCACAAGAAGACGAGCCGCCTTGAGGGCGAACGGTTCCCGACAGACCTTCGCCACAAAGAAAGGGATGTGAAGGGGACGGCACCGCAGAAGACACGACCAATGCGGCCCTGGGCACCCGGCATGGCACCGGTGCAGCAAAGAACCTGGAAATCGCACCAGGCCGCCGAAACACCAATTGAGGGGCTCTGCCTCGATACACCTTCCCTGCACAAAAAGGACCGAGTCAGTCCCAGGTTTTATTAGATTCAAAATAAACCACACACGGATAATGTAAACCTCTTACCTACAGTTGGCCCCCGGCCATATTTCCCCCAAAAAGACGGCCACGAGCGGATCCCCTCGGAGTGCAGAACAACGGATTCGAGCCACCCACGCAAACCGGTGAACAAAGACGGAGGCGACCTATCAGCTACAGAAATGATAACGTAAACAGGGATTACCCAAACATAAGAAGAGGAAGAGAAGCAATCCTACTGCTTAAAAAGGACAACTTACGTCTGTAATTCCAAGTCTCCGTGAATCCTAGAGAGGGCACCACCAGATGCTCTGTCCGAATGTAGAAAAATTGTTCAAACGGGCAAGGTTCGACCTTGTCGTCTAGAGCAGCCATCAACCCCTTCGAACCACACGGGCTCATCCGAAGCATACTCCCCCGTACTCGCTGAGGAGCGTATAGAGCAAGCACATGTTGCAGCGTGATAGTCCTTCAAGCTAACTCGGCAAACTTTAAAAACATCGCCAGAAGTTTGTATAGAGACGGGGTGAGTTGCCCCAGACACACGTTGTAGTATCGACAAAAGTCAACCACCAAATTGGAGAGTGGGACCCTGAATCCCAGCCTAACAGGATATGAGTAAAAAACACAGTACCCATCATGGTCGGTGTGGACCCTCTCCTCTGGCCAGGCGAGCATGATGTCAGCATGAGAAGGCATGAGCCCTTGTTCCCGTAATTGGGTCATACCCACTTCCCCCATCAACGGGGCTTCATCCACTGGGTCATCCCCACCGTCGACAATGAAATCCACCGCCAGGCTCCCAGCTGCGGGAAGTATTTCATCCACCAGTGGAGCTCTCTCAACTTTATTTTGCCCATCATCCCCGAGCACCAGAGACAGGCCTTCAATCACCGAAAGACTAACCGGCACCACCGTCGGGGAATTTCACGAGAGGAAGAGCCAGCCATTGATCAAGTTGCTTAAAAATTAAAGAAGGGTATTGGAATCAACTAAGAACGGGGAAGAACTTTTCGCAAAGAAAAAAGATCCTAAAAGCTCACAAGAAATAAGAGCTGCAAATAAACCAGAGATATCATGCATCAAGTATCCCAAACCGTCTTATAGGCAACGAAATCAATTTTCGGGAAAACCGACGGGTGCCATTAAATGCATAATCCAACCGTCAAAAAACGGTTCGATTCTACCAAAACGGGTGTCACCACGATTAAGGTCATAAAGTATTTGTTCAGCCGCGATCGATGCCTCGCTCATTATGAAAAATCCGATGAATTACCACCAAGGGCAGTTAGATCCCCCCTCAAAGTCCATATGGACAGAACGAACCCTAATTCACGTTGCAGCGTACCGACTGTTCCCCTTCGCCAATAATACTCATATACGATATCGGACCTTTATTATGCGAGAGGAAGAGGGGACGAGATGCCATGACCACATCACGAGCAGTCATCATTCCCCCTCTCGCCCGAAAAGGGTCTACTCCTCGACCGTTAAAATCTGCTCATCAGGTTCGACCTCGAGGCGACCATGATAAGCGGAGGGACTAACTGTATGGGTCATAATTCTATTCCACGACAATCAATAAGACTAATCGTTCCTTTTGACTAATGTGAGCGTAATAGGCGCCATGATCACCTCTGATTAAGGGAGCTTTCCGTATCCGCTTAAAACGGCTATTGAGGTCACGACTCATCTGATATGTCCGAAATAACCTCCTAATGTGGGCCCGACCCAAAATGTCAACTCATACAGCAATATCTATAAATACCAAAGGAGGAGCCAGAAAGAGGGGTTCCACTCTCTCCCCATGGGGACTCTAAAAATACAGAGTAAAACAGAGAGTGAGAACCCAAGATAAAAGGCAGAAAGAGGGTAGATCGAAGGAAACACGATTGTAAAGTTCTGAAGCTCTCCATGAGAAGGCAGACTACTCTATTATCATGAATAAAGATCACCGGTATTGTCTGTTACTAATACAAATATTTCCATTATCTTTTCCTTTGTTGAATTTTGGATATGTTACGACTTGATATGATTGGCCCTCCATTTACATTGGTTGTTTTGAATTCATAAATGTTCATTAACATTTTGAGTCAAACACATGATGTTTTATATATATATATATATATATATATATATATATATATATATATAGTTTTCTTACATATTTATAATTTTCTTATTGGTCATGATTTTTTTATAAAGAATATCCACTTGATCATTCTTCACGTGTCTATGCACCTGATAATGGTGGTTGTACCATGATGGGTTGTTGAAGATAAAGGCGATGATAAATATGCAATAGAGGGTGATTGTTTATCTCCATAAAGGCAATGGTAAATTATAAGGACATGATATACAAATAGCACAGAAATAACAGTGTCTTTGTCGTGGATAAAAAGAAATATATTTAAAAAAAAAAACTCGATTGGTATTTAATTTAAAGTTTTAAACCACCAATTCGTTATTATCATTAAAATAAATTCGTTTTTGATAAATATTTTCCTAATTTTTGTCCAAAAAAATAATCATAAAGAAAGGTTTCATGACTTGTATGTTGTAACTTGGTGAATGTTGTAGCTAATGAGGTCACCATCATTATCTCTTTTCACTTTCAAGCATATTAGCCACAGCTTTAGAGGATAAACAATATGATAAAATTCCATCCAACACTATATGAAGAAAAATTATTTTATTACGTATGATTCATATGTGTTTGAGTTATATCCAACACTTGATTATTGTTATTATTAATACTAACTATTTAGACTACCAAATACTAAATAGATGACCTAAAAACGCACCAATCTGTTGGCTTGGCTCCCATTAGATCACGAAAGAACACACCGACACACACTAATGCGTTTCACACTGATTTCCAGAAATACTTTTTAAAGTATTTAATAGGCAAACGTTAGTATTGGCAAACACAAAGAAATTTCGATATATACAGGTATTGTTTTTTTTATTATAAATAAATTATGTGAATGTTTTCAAAAGGTTTTTTCACAAGTGCACTTTTCAACCAAAAACGAATCTTTTTTCCATGTAAACCTTAGCCAGGCAAGGCAAGTTTGGTAATTAATTGACTTAACAAGAAAAGAGATTTTTTTATTCATATACCATATATAAAACTTTATGTACATAGTTTTATATTTATCCGTTATATTCATAATTTTTCTATAAAATATGTACCATTCATTAAATATCAATTATTAGCAGTTGATTCCTTCCTAATTAGGCACGTTACAAATCTGAAACTAAATATTCTTCCAGATATTCTTATTTAGGCATGCTACAATTATGAAAGTAAATATTCTTCCAAATATTTTCCATCATTGACAGCTATTAAAAAACTTGAAAGCTTTGAATTTAAATTTAGGTTTTCAAAAATCATTATTTGTTTGGATTGGATGTTGTTGAAAATAATCGAGAAAAGGTTTAGAGTTTATATCTCAATTTTGAGGGGTTTTGGTGAAGATTAGACTTTGTTTTGGTTTTGATTGAATTTCAGATTGAAACACGAAGAAGAAGAAGAAGACATATTGTAGAAATTGTAGATAAATTGTAGATTATTTGTATTCTGATTGTAGATGCTTTATTTTCTGTTTTCACGAATAAAAACTGCTAAAACTTCTACCAATCTTCTGAAATTATAAAATTATATAAAAAATCACAATTATGCTACAATTGATAGAAATTGGGATATAAAAATTTATGTACCAGTTTATAGATATTTTGTAGATAAATTATAGATTATTTGTATTCTAATTGTAGATGCTTTGTTTTCTGTTTCACAAATCAAAAACAACTAAAATTTCTACAAATCTTCTGCAAAAAATACAATTATGTCAAAAATTTCAATTAAACTATAGTCGAATGGGAATCGGGATATTAAAATTCAATATACCCAATTTGTAAATATTTTGTAAATGAATTGTAGATTATTTGTATTATAATTGTAGATGCATTATTTTATGTTTTCAAAATTCTAAAACGACTAAAATTTCTACAAAATTTTCTGAAAAAATGCGATTATTGTGATAAAAATAAGAAATATTGCATTAGATTATAGCATTTGATATTGTTTGAGAATTGAGACTATGAAATTGATGGCATGTGTCATGTATGCACGTGCCTTACAGCTACAGAAAGAAGAGGAAGAACGAAGTAAACAACAGAAAGCCAAAGCTCTTGCTAAATTGGAGGAATTGAATCGTCGTATGCGGGCAGGCAGAGGCGTAGCTAGGATTTCAACTTTGTGGGTTCATGATTATAATTTTTTTAAGCTACTGGATTCTAAATTGACAATTTGTATATATTCATTAAATCTTTCAATGCAAATACAAGGTTTAAACAAAAGCTACTGGGTTCTGCCGGACTCGCAGCTACTATCGTGTCTCCGCCCCGGTAGGCAGGTGGTGCTTTGTCTCAGAAGGCTATGAGGGATTCGTCACCTCATGTTATGATATACATAAACGTGGATGAGGGTGAGGGTTTGGGAGAGAGAAACGTAGGAGGGGTGGGATATACGGTACCTTGAATTAAGGAGGGATATACGCTGTATTAATTGTATCCTTAAAATACACTATTGTATATAATTGATAATTTAGTATACTAAATGTAATTATACCAAACCTTAAACATTGAAGGTAATAAAATTTCTTATGTGGCATAGACTTCCATAAGGAAAGTCCCTAGTTAAGGATGTTTATATAAGGAAAATTATGCTACATACTTTGTAAAATATTCCTTTTAAAGTAATAGTCCACATATAAACGTTGAATTTTATTTAAGTTCAATTAATAAAGTTAATCCACACTTCTAACTAATCTTGAAGAAAACTTCTTTCTATTAATCGAATGTACCAACTAGTTATAAAATTATATTATTCAATTTTAAAGTAAGTGTTCACAAACAAACGTTGAATTTTTATTTAAGTTCAATTAATAAAGTTAATCTAGACTTCTAACTAATTTTGAAGAGAATTTTCTATTATTCGAACGTACCAACTAGCTATGAAATTATGTTATCCGACCATCTAGATTTGCCTTAATTTTTTGCCTCCTTCTTTTAGTCTTTTTCCCATTAACTTCCGCTAGTTCAAAAGTATATTAAGCTTCTCGTGAATTAATGTCATTACTCTTTTCCGCATCATTAACTAAAATAGTGATTTTATTATTGCATATTCTAGCAAAACCACCCACTGAAGTCATCGTTAACCATTGATGTTAAGACATATTCTCAAAATCTCTAATCAACACTAATTAATAATGACTATTTAAGTACACGACAAGTTGCCTATAAGTCATTTAATTCCCAATTTGCAAACATACTAAAGGTTACTTCCCAAATTAGTAGTTAGATACTACATTATTTATACTGCTGAATTTATTAAGACTAAATTGATGTTAAAATATTAACTGCTGAATTTATTAAGACTAAATTGATGTTAAAATTTTAAAACCAACATAACTTTCTCGTACTCCAACAAATATTAAATCTCAACCTTCTCTTGTCCAAACAAATACTGAAAAAAATTTTCGTAACCCACAACTAACATTGGGAAGTGTGGAAACACTATAGATCCTCCTAATTTGGGAGGGAAAAAAAAAAAAAAAAAAAAACATTTAATAGTTTGCCCATGTCACAATCTTTGTTATATTATTTCATTATAATATCTAAGATGCAATGTATGGGCGTGTGTATGTATTTCCATTGTGTCTGAATACGCACGTATATATCTTAAAGATGTCAATTGATTAGATATAATCCGAAAAAGAAAAATTAAGGTGAAGTTAATTAGTCTATGTAACACTATAGACACGCCATAGACATTTTGGCAAATTCCCAAAACTAAAACCCAAATTCCAAAACCATATCAATGTTACGATCCGGATTTCTTATCTCGGGAGTCGTGATGACGCCTACTAAAGTGAGTTAGGCAAGTCAATCCTTTAACTACTTACCTCATTATCCAATTATTTCCTTTTTAACAGTTATAAGGTGATAACGTGATAACATCGAAAATTCAAATTTAAGCGGAAGACAATGATAAAATATATGAAAACTATATAAATAACAAATACTTAAGCCTTAACCACCCACAACCTGACGTCACAGACGGTCTAAGATTTACTACATACAAAGTCTAAAGAAAATATCAATATACTGTTTGTTTCTGAATATAAGGAAAATTGTCACGACCCGGATTTTCCATCATCGGGAGTCGTGATGGCGCCTACTATCGGAGCTAGGCAAGCCAAATACCAAATCTTTTGAAAAGCAACACAACAGTAATAGTAAACCTTTAAATGAAAGTGGAAGTCTATATCACGTAAGTAAATGAAAACTCAAAATGCGGAAGTTTAATATATCACTACCCAAGACTGGAGTTTCTATCTCACGAACTGCTAAAGAAAATTACAACCAACTCTGAATAGAAAGAAAATACATATGTCTGTCTCGGTACAATGAAAACAAACAGAAATATAGGAAGGGACTCCAGCCTACGAACGCCAGCTAGGCTACCTCGTAAGTTCCTGGACTGAAGTCAGCTCCAACTCAGTGCGATACTGCTGTGGTCCAAAAGTTGCTCCAGTACCGTGATCTGTGCAAAAAGCACAAAAGTATAGTATCAGCACAACCGACCCCATGTGCTGGTAAGTGCCTGGCCTAACCCCGGCGAAGTAGTAACGAGGCTAGACATGACTACCAATTCAACATGTGCGCTTTAATATATATATATATATATATATATATATATATATATATATATATATATATATATATATATATATATATATATATAAAATAAAGGTTCGTAAAGACATACTGAAACTATACAGTCAAAAGGGAGGGAAACATACAATGGGAGAGTACAATCCGAATATAAAAGTCGTCAACGTAATTAAGAAACAAGACATAATAATAACAATAAAAGAACAAAAAAATCAATAGTTGCACGGCATCAACCTTCGTGCTTTTACTCTCATCCTCACCCAAAGCAATCAAATAAAATGCACAGCATCACCCTTCGTGCTAATATAATCAAATCAGAGCACGGAATGTCCCTTCGTGCGTAAATAGTCAAAATATGGCACGGAATGATCCTTCGTGCAAATGTAAATAAAAAATGGCACGGAATGACCCTTCGTGCATATATAATAAAAAAATGGCACGGAATGACCCTTCGTGCATTATCACTTTTCCTCACCTAAACAACAATCACAACCAAGCGGGCAAGGGAAATAAACATTAATAAGAAATATCCCGGCAAGGAAAAACACAAATAAACAACTAAATCCCGGTAAGAGAGCAATAACAACAACTTTCACATCCCGGCGAGGGAGATATTCACATCTCTTTCCAATGCCTTTATTTTTTACTCAATAGTATTTTTATTGTTCGAGCAAACGCTCCAAAGTATTCACAATTTATAATTTATCCTCAAAATCTTCATATTATGTAGAATTATTAATTAGCTTGGAAGAGTCCCAAAATATATATCAAAAATAAGTACAAACTAATACTCACAGTCATGCTAGACACCGGTGTATAGATACTCGTCACCATACCTATACACTGCATTCGATCATTAGCAATTCGCAATTAATAACACTCTAATCTTATTCCCTCAAGCCAAAGTTAGATCAAACACATAGCTCGATCCAAACGATAGCAATCAACTCTCCAATACCACCTTTCCTCTAAAATTCGACTCCCAAACAATAATATCTAGGCATAATTACTTCAATGGTATCAATTAGGGCTCAACAACACAATCATATAGCCTAGAAATGAGTCTTCTAGCATTCTTCCAAAAATAGCAAAATCTGACATCGGGCCCACATGGTCCAAACACGAGGTTCGGACCAAAACCCAATCACCCATGACCCCACGAGTTCAAATATGTAATTTGTTTCAGGATTCGACCCCAAATTGAGGTTGAATCACCCAAAATTTCCAAAACCCTAACTCTACCCAAACCCCTTAATTTCTACTTTGAATTCATGATTTAGGGCTAGGAAATTAGTGTTTAGGTGAAAAATTTAAAAGAGAATAAGGTTAAGAATGCTTACCCAAGAAGCTATGGAAGAAGAGAAGCTTGTAAATCGTTTATGAAATGGTTTGAAGGATCAGTTCGTGTGAAATAATGAAAACATCCCGAGATGGGTAATGTTTTTAAGCTTTAAAATCACTGGGCGCTTTTGTGCTATGTGTTCGCAACATAGAGTCATGTTCGCGAAGGAGTCTGGTCAGGTACTCATCGCGTTCGTGACGGACTTATGCGAACGCGTAGAAGGACAGTAGGGGGTCCAAGTATTGGCTTATGCGTTCGCGAAATAGGCATGCGAACGCGAAGGAGGGGCTGGCAGAACAGTGCGAACGCGATGAGCTTCCACAAACGCGAAGAAGGCTGGGGGCACAAGGCATTGTGAACGCGGGACAATTTCGCGTTCGCATAGAACAACATACCTGTAAAAAAATTGCAGAAAATCTGCTAAGTTTTAAGTGCAAAACCACCAAGAACCACCTCCGAATCACTCCCGAGCCCTCGGGTCTCCCAATCAAACACACATACTAACTCAAATACATCCTACGAACTTAGTCAAGTGATCAAATTCCCAAAATAACATCAAAATCAAAGAATCAAATCCCAAAACTGATGATTTTCATTTCAAACTTCATAAACCTCTAACTTTAGATAATTAGGTCCGAAACACGTCAAACGACGTTCGATTTCGACAAAACTTCACAGAAAGCACTTAACGTATATTTAAGACTTGTACCGAGCATCAGAACCAAAATACGAGCCCGACACCTTCATCTTTTAATTAATTTTCATTTCCATTTTCCTTAGTAATTTCAAAAAAATAATTTAACAGAATAATTCTTTTACTCGGGTTCTAGACCTCGGATTTCGACTCTGGGCACATGCTCGAGTCCCATATTTCTCTATGGACCCTTCGAGACCGTCAAATCATGAATCCGGGTCCGTTTACCAAAAAAGTTGACCGAAGTCAACTTTAATCATATAAATATCAAAATTCTTCAAATGTTTCACAGATTTCACATATGTCAACAAAAAAGCTTTCCGGCTACGCGTCCAGACTGCACATGCAAATCAAGGAAACCATAAGTGAGGTTTTCAGGACTCGAAAGCGCAAAAAAATGGAGGAATCCAGTGATGACTCTTTCGGTCGTCATATTCTTCACCTCTAAAACAACCGTTCATCCTCGAACAGACAAAAAAAGAAGTACCCGAGTCAGGAAATAGATGAGGATAACGACTCCGCATATCAGACTCGGACTTCCAGGTTGATGCCTCAAGAGGCTGACCTCTTCACTGGACACGCACTGAAGGAAAACTCTTCGACCTCAACTGTCGAACCTGTCGGTCTAGAATGGATACCGGCTCCTCCTCGTAGGACAGATCCTTGTCCAACTGGATAGTGCTGAAATCTAACACGTGGGTAGGATCACCGTGATACCTCTGAAGCATAGACACATAAAACACTGGATGCAAGGCTGACAAGCTAGTGGAAAGTCAAGTATGTAAGCCACCTCTCCCACACGATCAAGAATCTCAAATGGGCTAATGAACCTAGGGCTAAGTTTGCCCTTCTTCCCAAATCTCATCACGCCCTTCATAGGTGATACACGGAGCAATACTCGCTCGCCAACCATGAAAGCTACATCTCGAACATTGCGATCCGCATAACTCTTTTACCGCGATTGAGCCAAATAAAGCCTGTCCTGAATGATTTTGACCTTATCCAAGGCCTCCTGGACTAAATCTGTACCCATTAACTGAGTCTCTCCTGGCTCAAACCATCCGACTGGAGACCGACATCACCTACCATACAACGCCTCATAAGGAGCCATCTGAATACTGGACGGGTAGTTGTTGTTGTAGGCGAACTCTGCTAAAGGTAAAAACTGGTCCCAAAAGCCTCCAAAATCAATAACACAGACTTGAAGCATATCCTCCAAAATATGAATAGTCCTCTCGGACTAAACTGAACCTGAGTGCCAAACTCCTACTGCACTGCTCTCCAAAATTGCGAGGTAAACTGCGTACTTCGATTCAAAATAATAAATGTCGGCACCTCATGAAGGCGAACAATCTCTCGGATGTATATCTCAGCTAATCTCTCTGATGAATAGGTGGTGGCAACATGAATGAAATATGCTGACTTGGTCAGCCTATCAACAATGACCCAAATAGCATCAAACTCCTTCCGAGTCACCGTAAGTCCAGTAACGAAGTCCATGGTAATCCTCTCCCACTTCTACTCGGGAAGCTCAATCCTCTGAAATACACCACTAGGCCTCTGATGCTCATACTTGACCTGTTGACAATTCAAACACCGAGCCACATATGCAACAATCTCCTTCTTTATCCTACGCCACCAATATTGCTACCGCAAGTCCTGATACATCTTCGCGATGCCCGGGCGAATAAGATACCGAGAACTATGGGTCTCCGCTAAGATCAACCCTCGAATCCCGTCAACATTGGGCACACAAACTTTCCCATGCAACCTCAAAACACCATTATTAGCTAAAGTCACCTTTGTGGCACCTCCACACTGCATCATGTCTCTCAGGACACACAAATAAAGATCATCAAACTGTCGATCACAGATACACTCCAATAATAAAGAACGAGCGACCGTGCAAGCTAAAACTCGGCTAGGATCAGAAATGTCCAACCTCACAAACTGATTAGCCAAGGCCAGAATATCTAAAGAAAGCGATCTTTGGCTTACCGAAACATAAGCAAGAATACCCATGCTGATTGTCTTCCTACTCAATGCATTTGTTACCAGATTGCCTCTCCACGGGTGGTACAAAATAGTAACATCATAATCCTTCAATAGCTCCAACCATCTCCGCTGCCTCAAGTTCAACTCTTTCTGCTTGAACAAGTATTGCAAACTCTTGTGATCAGTGTACACCTCACACGTTACACCATATAAGTAATGCCTCCAAATTTTCAAAACATGACCAATGGCTGCCAACTATAAATCATGGACTGGGTAATTTTTCTCATGGATCTTTAACTGCCTTGAAGCAAAAGCAATGACCCTGCCATCCTACATCAATACTACGCCAAGCCCAATACGGGAAGCATCACAATAAACTGTATAAGTCCCTTAACCTGTAGGCAAAACCAATATCGGTGTCGTAGTCAGAGTTGTCTTGAGCTTCTGAAAGCTCTCCTCGTACTCGTATGACCACCTGAACTGGGCACCCTTCTGGATCAACCTGGTCATCGGGGCTGCTATAGAACCTCCACAAATTGACGGTAATAATCGAATAACCCCAAGAAACTCCGAATCTCCGTAGCTGAAGCTGGTCGAGGCTAATTCTTGACTGCCTCAATCTTCTTCGAGTCTACCTGGATGCCCTCTACTGATACTACATGACCCAGAAATGCAATTGAACTCAACTAAAACTCGCACTTCGAGAACTTGGCATACAACTGACTATCCTTAAGAGTTTGAAGAACCACTCTGAGGTGATACTCGTGCTCCTCCTGAATGCGGGAGTACACAAGAATATCATCAATAAAGACTATCACGAACAAGTCTAAATAAGGTCTGAACATTCGGTTTATCAACTCCATAAATGTTGCTAGGGCATTGGTCAACCCAAATGACATGACCAAAAACTCATAATGCTCGTACCGAGTACGAAATGTTGTCTTAGGGACATCAGACACCCTAATCCTCAGCTGATGGTAGCCAGATCTCAAATCTATCTTTAAAACACCTTCGCACCCTGCAACTAGTCAAACAAATCATCAATCCTCAGCAGTGGATACTTGTTCTTTATTGTCACCTTGTTCAACTGCCGGTAATCAATGCCCATCCTCATCGATCCATCCTTTTTCTTCACAAAGAGAATTGGGGCACCCCAAGAAGGAAACCAGGCTTGATGAAACCCTTCTCTAGCAAATCCTGTAGCTGGTCCTTTAACTCATTCAACTCTGGCAGGGCTATACGATGCGGCGGGATAGAAATGGGCTGCATGCTTGGAGGTAGATCAATAAAAAAATCAGTATCCATGTCGGGCGGCATACCCGACAGGTCTGAAGGGAAAACCTCTGGGAACTCCCGAACAATAGGAATTGAGTCAATAGAAGGAACCTCTGTGTTGGAATCACAAACATATGCCATATAGGCTAAACACCCCTTCTCGACCATGCGTTGAGCCTTAACATATGAAATAACACTGCGGGTGGCATGTCCTGGGGTCCCTATCCACTCCAATCGGGGCAAATCCGGTAAAGACAAGGTCACGGTCTTGATGTGACAATCTAAGATCGCATGATATGGGGACAACCATTCCATCCCCAATATAACATCAAAATCCATCATGTCTAGAAGTAATACATCAACACGGGTCTCAAGACCCTCAAATACAACTACATAGGAACGATGTACTCGTTCGACCACTATAGAATCACCCAATGGTGTAGATACATATACAGGAATACCCAAGGTATCACTAGGCATAGCCAAGTAGGGCACAAAATAAGATGACACATATGAATATGTAGACCCAGGGTCAAATAGCACAGAAGCATCCCTATCATAGACCAGAATAGTACCTGTTATAAGACCCAGAAAATTTCGCTAAGTAATATAGGATTCTGTGGTGCCACGTAGGCTAATTATAATATTTTTATATACTATTAATATGGTGGACATCAATTAGACTTAGTAAATATGAGTATAAGTCTTATGGTAAGTTATGTGAGGTCTAAATGGAAGCCTAGGTGTACGCCAAATGGAAAAATTTTCAAAATAGGCCAAAATTCCAAATGGATTCACACAAGGCACCCCTTTGAACGATCATATCTCCAATTATATAAGGAGTTGTGTGAGGTCAACCTATCAAATTAAAGCACTTTGAATCTAGTTTCCAACGCAACAAACCGTTCGTCATTTGGAGGTGTATACATAAAGTTATGATCATTTTACTCGTCAGGTGTCAGATGCGCGAAATCCTGCACGAAACGGACTTCGCGCAAACTTCGCGCATCTGAGGCAGAATGCTCAGGAAAATGCATGAAGTAATGTCAGAAGCTTGCACACTTCGCGTATCTGGGCAACACTTCGCGCACCCGGGTAGTTTTAATACCCCAAAGACCGGCCAGAGTGTTCCCAACTCAGTTTTGGGGTTCTGACTTGCTCTCTCAAGAGGGTTTCATCCCATACTTCATCCCTATGATCTAAGGTAAGGTTTTTATAGTTCTTTGAGTAATTTCTACCCCTCAAAACACTTTTACTAACAAGGATTAATCTTCAAATTCCTTAGATTTTCCTTCTAATTCTTGAATTCTTCAAGAACACCTCAAGCGGGGATTCTTAAAATTCTTACTACAAGAGGTATGTCTATCATCTCCAACTACTCTATGGTGATTATTTATGTAAGATACATACATTAGAACTCATGGGAGGGTCATTGGGAGCCATGGGCTCCTAACCTAGGTTATGTTAGTATTGTAGAGGTTGTGAGATGTGTTATTGAGGTATGATTCTTGGTATGGTAGTGTTATGCATGCATGCTTGTGCAAATAGAGTTGTGGGAAGATTGATGAACATAAATAAGTAAAGATAGGTTTAGGGAATGAAAAAATTCTTGAAAAGGGGATTTGAAATCAAGATGCGCAACTAGTATTTGATAAAATGCTCAAATGAATATCTTTCTAATATATGTTTAATTTTGTTATGTCTCATAGTAGATTGGAATTGCTAGAGTTTTTGGAGTGTTGTAGTAACTTAAGGAAAGCTCAATCGAGGTATGTATGTTTAATTTTGATTCTTGTAAAATCGCCCATATGTGTGAAATTGTTTGGCATATGTTAATTTGAGAAATTGTATGTGATTCTTTGATGTCATTGTTGGGTATTCAATTGATGATTGAACTACATGTGGTGTGGTATGAAATATGAATTGAAAGATGACAATGGAATTGGAATTGGTAAAGAACTGAGAACAATTGTTGTGGTGGCATATATGGTTTCTTGTGGAAAGAGGTGAAACACTTGAATTATGGTGAATTGTTGAACATACTTGTGTGAGTACTCTCGAATATGGAAACATATTAACTTGGTTGTGATATCAGTTTGAAAAGTAATTGAGAATATGAATCGAATTGTAAGTTGCTTATTTGAATTTGTTGTAATTGTGTGTAGTGCCTTATTTGCTATTTGTAATTGTTGTGATTGAAACTGTACGGTGGGATCGGGTTGCACGCCGCAACATAAGGTAATAAGGTGTGGGTTGGGGTGATAAGGGTGGCCGAGGTAATAAGGGTGGACGAGGTAATAAGGATGAAAAGCGATTGAAATCGCTATTGAAAATTGATATAAAAATCAATGATGTGAAATTGTGAAAGGAGACAGCAGGAGAGTTTGCAACCTGTGGGGCACCGATTGCCCCTTTGTTTGACTACTTGTGTTTTACGTTATTGATTTGTGGTTGTTCTACTTGTTGATCTTAAACGTGCTTTGTGTTGAGAATTATCCGAAATGAGGAAAAATGTGGAAAACATGGTTGGCTGGCTTAATTGATTCTTGATGTAATTCATTGGCCGTATTATCATCGTGATTTCTTGTTAATGGCTTGAGTTTACTTGGGACAAAGTTTGTCCATACATACCAGTACAATTCTAGTGTACTGACGTCCCTTTTGCCGGGGACGCTACATTCGTATTATGATTGTAGGTGAATCAATAGCAGGTACTTCAGCTCATCGGCAGTAGCATCCTTCATCTTCCACTGCCCGTTTTGGTGAGCCCCTTTCCTTTCGGGGCCCTACGTAGCTCATGCCACTCTTGTTTAGACTTTATTTTGATTTGTGTAAGGTATAGCCGGAGCCTTGTTACCGGCAAGTATTGTATCGTCCTTTGTATCCTAGAGGCTCCGTAGACATGTAAACTGTGGGGTTATGGCCTATGTATAGATATATATATGTCGGGTGTTGTAAAAATTATAAACTTGTTAAGATGTAATGTGTGTTGTTATGTTGTTAAAGGTATGATTCCTTATTATAGAGTGGTAAAGTCCTTGGTTTTTGAGTAATAAACAACACAGGGGTAACGCGTGGGATAGAAAGGCACCCAGGTCCGCTTGACTGGGGCAACCCGGTTAGGCGCCGGTCATGTCCCTCGAATTGGGGCATGACAAACTTGGTATCAGAGCCTAAGGTTTTAAAGTGTCCTAGGATGTCTCGGAGCCGTGTCTAGTAGTGCCCTTCTTATCGGTGTGTTGTCGACCACATCATATAAGTTGGGGGCTGCACCGGCATTTAAGAATTTACCCATTTCTTTGATATTCCAGATCGTGCGATATGGCTCAAGATATGGAGCTAATTTCCTCTCTAAGTATTACCCTCTGTTGACCCGAGGGAAGGTGTTAGGCACCCCCGGGTCCCGTGGTTCTGGCACGATCGCTTCAATTATTATAAATGGCTAAAAATTCCTGATTTTATACATGCTTATAAATTATATGCTCTGATTAAAACTTTGAACCGCTCTATTAATTTGAAACCATACCAAAAGAAAGATTAATTACAATATAGACTCAGATTTTAACAGATAGGTAAATAATAATAAAAAGAAAAAGTATCCGGATTACTTATTTGAAACCATGCCGATTTAGAGCCATTGTAAAACTAAACTCAAAAATTAATTTATTTAAAAGCGTATCCCTTACAATTATTTCCAATTAAAGAATCGTACCAAATGATGTGTGATTTCCTAGCTTTGACTTATGGCCGGAGATTGAATGAAAAGATGTGAACTAATGAGAAAATTGACCAAAATATACGAAATAGAATTAATTCGCCTTGGTTAATTATTTAGACGTGAGGTTGTCTACTTTGGATTTCGCTATCTTCAATCTGACATTAATTGACGAAATCGAAATTATATGATTAAAGTGACTAACATTGTTATCTAAAAGCATTGGCTAACTTATCTTGCTTGCTTAATTATAAATAGACCTCAAAAGAAAAATCAAAGTAAAGGAAAATTTGAAATGATTCCAAACATCTTATATTAATAGCTAAGCTTTAACCGAACCAACATCTTGAACATGCTTAAACTACTTAACTTTAACAAATTACCTATGTAAAATATCAAAGGGAATCCCAATCCGAATTGGCTAGTTTTACTTACACAAATCCAATCGTATACTAAAAATATAGAAACTAATTAAGTATAAATGAAAACTGATATCTATTTTTATCAATAGTCCAAAATAATCCAAGTTTACAAATACAAGCCTAGCAAGTTTTATTTCAATTCGTATATAATGAAAGTATGAGCTAAGTAGACATACAAGACTAATGCACCTTCAATCTTCTAATGAATAACTGTACGATATCTATTTTAACTAACAGTCCTTAATAAGTAGTTAAACAAGATCATTTATGTAATGACTTCAAACAAAGGATTCAAAGTGGTCTTCTAATTCATTTCCAATTCATTTCTGGTACAAGAATGATCAAGCTCAAAAAGATGTGTACCTGGAATGGAACACAATGAAGCAGGAGAAAAGATCAGCAGCAGCAGTGTATATCAACAACATTACAATAACAACAGCAAATGACAGCAGTGACACCCAAATTCCAACGAGAGAAACTCGAAGAAACAATGACCAAGAATAACAGGAGGTTCCAGGAATGGTGTAAACCAAATAAGGAGTTTAAAACAAACCAACGACAGTCTTCAGAAAAACCAAACAGCAACAATAGACCAAATCCAGACAAACCAACAGAACCTTTAGTTAACTTGAACTGCTTAAAGCATGGGGAAAGCAAAAGAGACAGACTCGAATTGACTCTGATTTCAAGCAATGAAACAGGTTTATACGAGAGGGGATTGCTTAAAACGGATTTTGAAATCTCTAAACAATCCTTTCAAGAGTTCTCCCAATGATAGTAAGAAGAAAACTTAGACAGAAAATTGATAACTAAAAGAGGTTTCAAAACTGATAGTTCCAGTAATGTTTTCAAAGTGTGTATTAGCTTCGAAATTTGTTCTGTGTGTGCACCAGAGGTATCTAATACATGTCTTCTCTTTGTGAGTCTCCTGCCAGTTTTATAGCCAAACTTAACAGAACTTTACATTTCCTGAATAATCAAATTTACTGCCTCTCTCATTAAACACATGGGTACCTTTAACTTTTGAATCATTTTCCCCATGTGAGCTCTCATTTCCAGCTCTTAAGAGCACTCAACAGCATTAGTAAACTAATTTCTTCCATGACATTCTCTGCTCATCCCATTACCTAATGTCTAATCCCCTTTTTAGTTTAAAAGTGTTCTGGCAGCCCAAATTTAAAATTCAGGCATGCCCTGACAAACAAAATGCCTTCTACTTTAGTCTCAACCACAGCCTGTTAATTCTTAACACTTTCCCTAATCAATAAATCCTAGGTTGGTTAACTAATCCACAACAGGTTTGCATAAACCATTTAAATCCCACATTCAAACAAATTCAGACCAATTTCAACTTGTCAACAAATACCACTGTCCATTACTATAGCCAATAGACTTCTGAAATTAATCAACGACATTCACTTAATCAGTTTCGTGTAGTCGACAACAAATAATTGACATACGGTTTAATACTTCAACAATTTTCAGTCAAAAATACAGGGGGAGTACGAAACTAATTATTCTACGAGACTAATCGAAACGAATGCATATTTCATAACAAGCACATTCAAATGAACAAAACAGAAAGAACAATTGACCAAATAAAAGGTCGGATGAAGAAGAAGAAGGAAAATTAAAATTAAACACAAAATTAAACAAACGAATGACTAAACCAATATAATGAGCACATTAACAACACAGAAAGAGAAAAATGGAATACCTCCATAAGAGAAATCGAAATCGGACGGACCCGGCTCCAAAGGATTCGAGTTTGCACCTTTTGAAGTAAACGGATTTTAATTGAAGTGTTTTTCAAGCGAAAAACACTCCAATTAAAATCTGTTGCCTTCAAATACCGTTGACTCGGACGGAATCCCTAATTTTGGATTCTAGGGTTCTTGAGTCCATTTTTTGGGGCTTGACTGGTTCTGGCATGATTCGAGCAAGGCTAAAGCTGCTAGGGGTATGAGGGAGGTCTGGGGAGCAATTGGTGTGAATTTGAGGTGGTTTGGGGTAAAAGTTCAAATTCCGGCAAACTTCAATCTAATATTTGAAGCGTTCGAGTAAGATTCGAGACTAATGATTGCCGGATTTGTGTATATGGGGCTTGGGAGGTTCTATGGTGTTAATTTGGGAAGGTTTGGCCTACCGGAACCATCGTGAGGCGATTTCCGATGGGCGGCGGACGGCGGAATACGGTGGAGTGAGACTTGGTCTCTGAAGGATACGAGGGGTATGAACGGGTTGAGCTTGGGGGGGCTGGGCTGTAGGGTTGATGTTATATACGGGGTATGAGATGAGATCCTGGCCGTTGGATTGATTAATTTTGATGGCCAGGATCTCTTGGTGCATATCACACGACACCGTTTCATCAAATGAGGCTGGGTCGGTCTCAAAGTGATCAGGTCACTGTAAAACGGGTTGGGGCGATGGAATGAGGGCCGTCTGATCAACGAAGATCAACGGCTGGGATGAAGGTATCGTTTGGCTGGTGTTGGAGACGGCATGGATTGGGCTAATGGGGAGTTTTGGGCCTGTTTTGGTGTTTGGTTGGCCTCAAATGGCCCAAATCCGATTTTGCTTCAATTTCTTTTGTTTTCTTCATTTAAAATCCTAAATAATTAAAACACAAAAGATCTAAACTAAATAATTCCTAATTGTAAAATTGAGTCCTAATATTTTTTGTTTTTTTTTTAATTAATTCAATAATGACACGCATAGACAAAGGACATAAATAAGAAATTAAGACATGGCACAAAATTTATGGAAAATCCCACGCAATGCAAAAACTATTTTATTTTTGAATTTGGGAGTGATTCTCACGTAGGGCAAAAATCATGTGCTCACAGCTGCCCCTCTTTGTGCGTAAACACGAAGAGTTTTTCGTGCAAAAAATAATGAGCAAATACGAGCGATTTTTGCCCGTTCGAGCACTCCGTGTGAAGAATTTCAAAAAGATCTTGACCGAGCCTTTGCTTCGGGAGGCCTCCTACATATCCTGGGCTAAACAAGAATCAGGTCAATGAAGTTCGGGAAGTTTTGGTAGCTGGGACTACCGTGGACTAACACTCTGTTGTTACTGTTGCTATCGTTGCTGCTGTTGCTGCTTACTGCTTACTGACCTCCTTATTACACCAAAAGAGAAATTAAAGCTGAACTAGCTATGCTATCAAACTATGAGTTACAAGATTCCTATCTATGATTCTCTTGAAAACTTGATCTTGAATCTTAGCTGATTTGCTGTAGACCTCGATCTGAATCTTGATGCTCAACAAGCTGTACGTGCTTGTTTATTTCTGTAACATTGAGTGAAACGGAGTCGGCGAGCTTGTTACTTCAATCATCTTCTGAGAAATCCGCGCCTTTGTTTACTCCAACGTTTGAAATCTTTTCTTTTGGTTCTTTTCTTCTTTTCTTCACTCTGGATTGATGTTCCATTTGTGGGTTATCTCGATCCTTGTGTCCCGAGGTCAAACCTATTTAGACAACAAAACAAACAAACGAACGAAAATTTTCTGCCCCAGTTTTGCTAGGAAAATTGCGTGAGTTAGTTGTGACACAGAAAGTGATTAAAAAAAAACTCTTTGGTATTGGGTAAGAAAATCATGGTTTCACAAATAAACGTTCCACGGCTTTCTGGCCGGGATTTAGAAGAAGAGTTTTGCGGCTTTCTGGCCGGCATTCAAACAATGTCTAACAGTTTTTTGGCCGTAAGACCCTCGGTTTTTGGCCGGGGCTAAAATAAATGGCTCGGCAATTTTCTGACTGGGAGATCCTCGGTTTTCTGACCGGGGATAAAAGTTTCACGGCTTTCTGGCCGGAATTCAAACAATGTCTAACAGTTTTTCGGCCATCAGACCCTCAGTTTTTTGGCCGGGGTTAAAGTAAATGGCTCCGCAGTTTTCTAGCTGGGAAATCCTCGGTTTTCTGACCGGGGATGAAAGTTTCAACGGCTTTCTGGCCGGAATTCAAACAATGTCTAACGGATTTTTGGCCGTCAGACCCTCGGTTTTTTGGCCGGGGTTAAAGTAAATGGCACCGCAATTTTCTGACTTGGAGATCCTCGGTTTTCTGACCGGGGATGAAAGTTTCACGGCTTTCCGGCCGGAATTCAAACAATGTCTAACGGTTTTTTGGCCGTCAGACCCTCGGTTTTTTGGCCGGGGTCAAATAAACGTTCCACGGCTTTCTGGCCGGGATTTCGCAGAAGAGTTTTCACGGCTTTACGGCCGGAATTCAAACAATGTCTAACGGTTTTGGCCGTCAGACCCTCGGTTTTTTGGCCGGGGTAAAAGTAAATGGCTCCGCAGTTTTCTGACTGGGAGATCCTCGGTTTTCTGACCGGGGATAAAATTTTCACAGCTTTCCGGTCGGAATTCAAACAATGTCTAACGGTTTTTTGGCTGCAAGACACTCGGTTTTTTGGCCGCGGTTAAAATAAATGGCTCCGCAGTTTTCTGATTGGGAGATCCTCGGTTTTCTGACGGGGGATAAAGGTTTCACGGCTTTCTGGCTGGAATTCAAACAATGTCTAACAATATTTTGGCCGCCAGACCCTTGGTTTTTTGGCCGGGGTTAAAATAAATGGCTCCGCAGTTTTCTGACTAGGAGATCCTCGGTTTTCTGACCGGGGATAAAAGTTTCACGGCTTTCTGGCCGGAATTCAAACAATGTCTAACGGTTTTTTGGCCGTCGGACCCTCGGTTTTTTGGCCGGGGTTAAAGTAAATGGCTCCGCAGTTTTCTGACTGGGGAGATCCTCGGTTTTCTGACCGGGGATAAAAGTTTCACGGCTTTCTGGCCAGAATTCAAACAATGTCTAACGGGTTTTTGGCCGTCAGACCCTCGGTTTTTTGGCCGGGGCTAAAGTAAATGGATCCGCAGTTTTCTGACTGGGAGATCCTCAGTTTTCTGATCGGGGATAAAAGTTTCACGGCTTTCTGGCCGGAATTCAAACAATGTCTAGCGGTTTTTTGGCCGCCAGACCCTCGGTTTTTGGCCGGGGTTAAAGTAAATGGCTCCGCAGTTTTTTGACTGGGGAGATCCTCGGTTTTCTGACCGGGGATAAAAGTTTCACGGCTTTCGGGCCGGAAAGACCCTCGGTTTTTCTGACCGGGGTCCAAACAGATATTGGACTCTGATATGATTTGATTCTCTTTTTTTGGAGTTTTCATTTTCTTTTCTTTTATTCTTCCTTTTGGGCCTTCTTTTAGGCTTTCTTTTTAACCATCAACAAATGCATAAGATAAAGCTCTAAAAAGAAACTTCCTTTTTATGTGTTTTCCTTGTTCCAAAGTCATTTCAATGCTTGCGTACTTCACTTCTTTGAGTTGTACCTTCTTCTTGCATAATTAAACAGACATGCTTTCAACAAAGAACATTTTATCAGTTGAAAAAGTGGTTGACTTTGTGGCCTTGATTATCTTCATTGCTTGATCGTTTCTCCATTTCCATTGAGAAGTTTGCTACCAATTGTCTTTGGGGTGACTTCCTTTCAAACTGACCGGGTTCATTCCCGGAATTCCACGAGGATTTTCCGTGTGGGTTCTATCCTTCTGCCTTATTCCGTCTCTTCTAAGACCTTAGCCTTTGATTTCCATTTCCTTTCTAAACTCCGTTTCTTTGGAAACAATCGATCATTACGATCCAACCGGGGATTGTATCAATACACCACTGAGGCTGTTTTTCTTTTCTTCTTTACCATGCGGAGTCCTATAAAACCGGTCCTGTCGCCTTCCTTTGTAATAGTTTCATAATTAAAATTAAACCGAAAGGGATTCAAAGAAATATGAACAAAGAATGGAAAAGCGTATCGAAGATAGAGGAGTCCCTTTCGGGGAAAAAGAAGGACTTATCTGAGGTATATGCTGACTTTAACCAACATGACATGCTTCTCGGACTAGATGCTTGATCGTCACAAACTCCCAATTTATTATGAACCAGAACGGGTCTATATTTCCGAGCTAAGGAGCCGTGCCGGGATCTCTTGTGGTGAAAACAACCTTTTCGGTTGATAGCGCCCTTTTGCGGGTTTTCGCCAATCGACCTCTCTCATTTCTCTTCTTACCATCGCCAGATAGCACTCTTTGCGAGTTTTTACCAACAGACTCTCTCATTTTGTATTTCTCTACTTCCATCGTTTTATGGTGCCAGAAGATTTTCACCAATAAGACTCTCTCATTTTATTTCTTTTCATTCCAGGAACTTCGGACCGCAATAATGATGTTTTCACAGCTTCTAATCGATCTTGAAGGACTTGTACTCGGTTTGGGTAACAAGAATTATGGACAAAATTACAACTTTGGAATCATCTTGACGGATCTTAAACCGAATCAACAATATCATCTGCCCCAATTTCATTTTTTGGGGAAATTGGGATTTTTGGTTTGGTGTGACTGAACCTCAGGGAGAGGTTGCCTACGTATCCTTTCGAAATCAAGTCAGAACGTAGTTCAGGAAGTTTTGTTTTGTTTTGTTTTGTTTGGTATTTTTTTTTATTTGGTTTGCATTCCAAAGAGGGTAGCCAAAGAAAGGTAACCGACTCAAAGGGTTTACAAAAGGGTTGGTAGTGTTTGGATAGCGGGAATAAAAGCCTTCAATCATTTCGACTTGTAAGGACATCATCGAAGAAATTCAAACATAATACCTTTTCACAGCATCTGCATTCACAGCTGTTTCAGGGTCTTTTCCTTCCATGTCTCCCAAGTATAACGCTCCTCTCGGCAGTATCTTCCTGATGATGTATGGTCCTTTCCAATTAGGAGCGAATTTTCCTTTCGCTTCCTGGTGATGTGGAAGAATGCGTCTTAAAACCAACTGACCTACTTCGAAATTTCTCGATCGTACTTTCTTGTTGTAAGCACGAGCCATTCTTTGTTGGTACAGTTGTCCGTGACAGACTGCAGCCATTCGCTTTTCATCGATCAAAGTTAATTGCTCTAATCGAGTCTTAACCCACTCGCTATCTTCAATCTCTGCTTCAACAATTGTACGAAGTGAAGGAATTTCTACCTCTGCTGGTATCACAGCCTCGGTTCCATAGACTAGCAGGTATGGAGTTGCTTCTACCGATGTGCGTACGGTAGTACGGTATCCCAGTAAGGCGAACGGTAATTGTTGATGCCATTGTCTAGAACTTTGGATTGTCTTTCTCAAAATCTTCTTAATGTTTTATTTCGCTGCTTCCACGGCACCATTGGCTTTGGGCTGATAAGGAGTGGAGTTCATATGCGTTATTTTGAATTGCTCGCATATTTCTTCCATCAAACGACTATTCAAATTCGCAGCATTGTCTGTGATGATAGTTGCAGGTATACCAAAATGACAGATAAGATTTGAGTGTACGAAATCCACCACAGCTTTCTTAGTGACTGATTTGAGAGTGATGGCTTCGACCCATTTTGTGAAGTAATCGATAGCCACCAGTATAAATCGGTGCCCATTCAAAGCTTTCGACTCAATCGGGCCGATGACATCCATTCCCCAAGCGACAAATGGCCATGGTGCTGACATAGGATGTAGGTCAGTTGGAGGTGCATGAATCAGATCTCCATGTACCTGACATTGATGGAATTTTCGGTCAAAACCGAAACAATCTTTCTCCATGGTCATCCAATAATAACCTGCTCGAAGGATTTTCTTGGCTAAAACATACCCATTCATATGAGGCCCGCATACTCCTGCGTGTACTTCGTGCATGATTCTTCCTGCTTCTTCGGTATCAACACACCTTAAAAGGTTAAGATCCGGGATTCTTTTATACAGAACCTCGCCGCTCAAAAAGAAACCACATGCATGTCGCCTAATGGTCCTCTTTTGATCTCCAGTAGCATGTTCAGGGTATTCTTGCATTTTCAAAAATCTCCTGATATCATAGTACCATGGCTTGATGCTTGGTCCTTCTTCGATTGCATTGCAATAACCGTGGATTTCCCTGATTTAGATTTCCAAGGGATTGACATGGGCATTGCCCGGATACGGTAGCATTGAAGCTAAAGTGGCAAGTGCGTCGGCTAGTTCATTGTGACATCGTGGGATATACCTGAACTCTATTGATGCAAATTGCTTGCCAAGAATATTCACGTGCTGTCGGTAAGGGAGGAGTTTAACGTCCCGAGTTTCCCATTCACCTTGAGATTGTTTGATAATTAGATCCGAATCTCCCATGATCAACAAATCTTCGACGCCCTGATCAATTGCCATGTTCATGCCCATGATACAAGCTTCATACTCAGCCGTATTGTTCGTGCAAAAGAAACGAAGCCTAGCCGTGGCTGGGTAATGCTGACCAGCGGCAAGATTGCCCCAATCCCTACACCTTTAGCGTTTACCTCCCCATCGAAAAACATTTTCCAAGCATGACTGTCCTCCGAAACAACTTCTGCCGTATTTACCTCTTCATCAGGAAAGTAGGTATTCAATGGTTGATACTCTTCGTCGATCGGGTTCTCAGCCAAATGGTCTGCCAATGCTTGAGCCTTCATTGCCGTGCGAGTGACATAGATTATGTCAAACTCGATGAGCAGGATCTGCCATTTTGCCAATCTTCCGGTGGGCATTGGTTTCTGGAATATATACTTCAAAGGATCCAACCGAGTAATGAGGTGAGTTGTATGGGCTTGGAGGTAGTGTCTCAATTTCTGAACGACCCAACTTAAGGCACAACACGTTCTTTCCAGCAAAGTGTACTTGACCTCATAACTAGTGAACTTCTTGGTCAGGTAGTAAATCGCCTGCTCTTTCTTCTTTGTCGCATCACGTTGTCCGAGGATACAACAAAAAGAGTTTTCCAAGACAGTTAAATACAAGAAAAGAGGTCTCCCTGGCTCTGGCAGGACCAAGATCGGAGGGTTTGACAAATATTCTTTGATTTTGTCAAAAGCTTCTTGACATTCTGTTGTCCATTTGATTGCAGCGTCTTTCTTCAACAACTTGAATATGGGTTCACATGTGGAAGTCAACTGAGCGATGAACCTACTGATGTAGTTCAGTCGGCCTAGAAGACTCATTACATCTTTCTTTGTTCTGGGAGGAGGTAAATCCCGGATGGATTTTATCTTTGTGGGATCTAATTCAATATCTCTTCTACTGACTTTGAAACCCAAAAGTTTACCTGACGGGACTCCAAAAGCACATTTGGCTGGATTCAACTTCAAATCGTACTTCCTCAACCTCTCAAAGAATTTCCTCAAGTCTCGCACATGATCGCCCTGAGTTCTGGATTTGATGATCACATCGTCTATGTACACCTCTATTTCCTGATGCATCATGTCATGGAAAATGGCAGTCATAGCTCTCATGTATGTTGCTCCCGCATTTTTCAAGCCGAATGGCGTGACTCGGTAACAGTAAGTCCCCCAAGGTGTGGTAAAAGTAGTCTTCTCGGCGTCTTCTTCATCCATCAACACTGGATGATATCCCGCATAACAATCCACAAACGATTGTATCTCATGTTTGGCACAGTTATCAACAAGGATGTGGATGTTTGGTAAAGGAAAGTTATCTTTAGGACTTGCTTTATTCAGATCTCGGTAGTCAACGCATACTCGAGTTTTTCCGTCCTTCTTTGGCACGGGCACAACATTAGCCAACCACGTGGTGTATTGTACCACTCGAATCACCCCTGTTTTCAACTGCTTAGTGATTTCTTCTTTGATTTTATCACTGATGTCAGTCTTGAACTTTCTCTGCTTCTGTTGCACTGGGCGACAGTCAGGGTAGATTGGTAATTTGTGCACCACTAGATCAGCTCCTAATCCCGGCATGTCATCGTAAGACCAAGCAAACACGTCTTTAAATTCAAACAAGAGTTGGATTATTGCATCTCGTGTTTTCTCATCTGTGTGGATGCTTATCTTGGTCTCTCTGACCTCTTCAACAATTCCCAAATTAACCGGTTCGGTGTCATTCAAGTTTGGCTTAGGTTTATTCTCAAAATGTTCCAATTCTTGATTTATTTCCCTAAAAGCCTCTTCTTCATCGTATTCCGGTTCTTGGTTCATTATTTCCAGATTAGGTGGCATGTTCGGATTTGAGCATGAGTTCCGCAAGCATGTCATGTTATTTAAAGCCGTATTATTAGGACTGAAAAGGAAGAATAAATAACAAAATTAGAAAGAGTGCAAAAATGATGAAATATTTATTTTATTTTCTTGGAATTTTCTGAAGACAAACAAAATTACATTGAGAAAACCAAAAATACAAGAAAACAAAGAAAAACATCCAAGCTACGTCCTAAGTAACTTGTGATGAAGGAAAAATGACAGGACAAATCTACCAGAACTCCCGCCTGACTGGGAAGGGTGTGGCTTTCCAATTTTGCAATTTAGCTTCAGGGCCCACATACAGCACCTCGGCGGTGCTTGTTCCTTCTCCCGATTGAACCATATTAACATCATAGAGCATTTGCCTCATGGCCCCACATATTTCTTCAATTTCCTCCGATGTGAAGACCTCGTCTTCTTCTTCTTCATTGTACCTTGGTCGGACAAAAGTTTGGTACAGATGTGGCAATGGTTGCGGCAGAACCCATCCTTTCTCCTTTCTCTTGTTGGCCCATCTCTCATCTTCGGGGGTTGGGCGAAAGCCTACTCCGAAGAACTTTTCAGCTACGGGTAAAGTTATCAGCTTCGGCACTCCTTGTAGGGACTTTCCCAAACCTTTTCCTGGCTGGAAGCCATGTTTGATCATTTCTTTTGCCACCATGATGGAGGCATTAGACAAAAAGGGTTGGGGGAGAGGGTTCCTTTCTTCGTGTTGATCTGCCAACACAATCTCGAAAGCTTGATAGACAATGTGTTCGCTTCGTGCTTCCGCTTCTAAGCAGGGGATGGATGGATCTCGATAAATTGATTGCTCGTCCTCCCCGTGGACCACGATCTCTTATTCCTTGTGTTCGAATTTTAACATCTGATGGAGGGTAGAGGGCACAGCTCCAGCCGCATGAATCCATGGTCTCCCCAGAAGAAAGTTATAGGAAGTGTCCATATCCAAAACTTGAAATGTCACTTCGAAGTCCACCGGGCCGATGGTCATAATCACATCAATCTCTCCGACAGTATCTCTTTTCACACCGTCAAAAGCTCGCACACATATGTTGTTAGGCCGAATCCTTTCAGCTCCGATTCCTATGCGGCCTAGAGTGGAAAGCGGGCATATGTCTACCCCTGAACCCCCATCAACCATGACCCTCTTCATATAGTAGCCTTCGCATTTGACAGCCAAATACAAAGCTTTGTTGTGGGCGACACCTTCCAAAGGCAAATCAGCTTTACTGAAAGAAATCTGATTGATCGCGAAGAACCTCTTTGTCATTCTTTCAAGTTGTTCGGATGAAGTCTCAATAGGCACGTATGCCTCATTCAAGGCTGTTAACAAAACCTTCTGATGTTCAGTAGACTTCATTAGAAGGGACAACATCGATACCTGCTCTGGGCATTTGCGCAGTTGGTCTATCACCTCATAGTCAAGCATTTGCATCTTTTGAAAAAAGACCTCTGCCTCTTCAGCACTTACAGGTTTCTTTGATGGGAAACGCCTTTGTGTGGCGTTATTTACCTCCTGCCTGTTTAAGTACTTTCGCCCCAGGACGCTCTCAGATGAATTTCCTACAACCTCTTTCCCTTTGCGCGTAACGAGTGTTCGTTGGTAGCTCCAGGGTACTGCGGACGGATCTGTCATTGGTTTTTGTTGCACGCGTGCAATAACCACGGGTTCATCTAGTTTTTGGGCCACATAAGTTCCTTTTGGTACATACATTGTTGTTTCCCTCTTTAAGTGGAACTTCTTGGGGGCACCTATTGACAATGGTTTTTCCACTCGACCTCGTGGGAGGTAAAGGACTCTGCTCTTCTGAGATGATGTTTTCAATTCAATTGTCTTTTCAGATCTAGTCTCAACACTTCAACCTTTTTCCCCATTTTCTCTAGTTTCCGGGTAACCTCAGGCCGCTTCTCTATGTTGGCGATGGCGATTATCGCTTTCAAAGCTGGGTCAAATTCTTTGTCGTCACAAATCATCCCAATCACCGGCCCATTGTTGTGGGCTGGTAATGGGTTGTTTGTCACATTTGGGATGTCTTCATCTGCGAAGACAATCCTCCCTTGATTGATCAATTCTTGCATTGCCTTCTTCAATGTCCAACAATTATCGGTACTGTGTCCTTCAACACCTGAATGATAGGCACAATATATTCCCCTCTGGTAGGCAGGAAAGTCTGGATTCTGCCTGTTCTGCGGAATGGACTGCATTAGGTTCTCTTGCCTGAGTTTTGGAAAAAGAGTGGAATACGGCTCCCCAATCGGTGTAAAGCTCATTTTGGGTTGCTCACGGTGGCGGGTGTTATTTGGCCGTGGGTTATACTGGTTTGGGTAAGGAGGTTGGTTTCTCTGGAATGGAGGTGGATTTCTGTTGGCTGGTGGCTGCGGTCGTGCCAAAGGTTGAATGTTCATGACTACGTAGGGTGGAGGTGGAGGAGCATAGGCCATGCTGTGATGTGGATAGTAATGCTGGGGGGCCCTGTCGGAGAATATCTGCTTTGAGGTTCGATATCTCCTGTCTTCTACTGCCGCCATGGCAGTTTCCTCCTTTTCTTTGCTTCTGGGCATCCCTCCAGACCCGCCTTGGATGGCTTGGGAAGTTGCCCGAATGGCCGCTTGAATCAAAATTCGCCCTGTTTTTAAACCATTTTCTACCATTTCTCCGATCTTGATTGCTTCGGCGAAAGGTTTTCCCATCGCCGACATCATATTTTGAAAGTAGTCTGGCTCTTGATCTTGGAGAAAAGTCGTGACCATTTCAATTTCGTCCATAGGGGGTTTCACCCTGGATGCTTGCTCTCGCCATTTGATGGCATATTCTCTGAAGCTTTCGAAGGGCTTCTTCTTTAAGTTCGACAAAGAATTCCTGTCTGGCGCAATATCGATGTTGTATTGGAACTGTTTCACAAAATCTCTGGCCAAATCATCCCAGATATGCCATCGAGATATGTCTTGATCCATATACCATTCTGATGCTATTCCGACCAAACTTTCTCCGAAGTATGCCATCAACAATTCTTCCCTGCCGCCGGCACCTCGCAATTGATTGCAGTATTTCTTTAGATGAGCAATGGGGTTGCCATGCCCGTCATACTTTTCGAACTTCGGCGTCTTAAACCTGATGGCAAGTGGACGTGCGGAAACATGCATAGGTCGGCGTAAGATACACTTTTCTACCCACTTAAACCTTGCATGTTTTTCAGGCTTTGTTCCAAACTTCTCATTTTTTTTGCCATCTCACCCTGCTCGGGAGCCTTTGGATTTTGGCTTGGTAGGAACTCATATTGAGGTGGCTGAGGATATATATTGGCTACAACCTGGGTATGCTCCCGTGTAAGCGGTGGTGCTGGGAATGTAAAGGACGCGGAGTCGAAGAAAGGAGCATGTGCGGTGGGATGCGTTGTGACTGGAACTGGAAACTCAACCAACATTCTTGCGGATGTATCTAATGGTGTCACCCGAGGATGGGAGGTGGAGGGTGATTCGGAGAGGGTTGTGGCATTAGAATACCCAAACAGAATAGGCGGGTAGTTGATGGGGGTATTGGAAATCCCACTTGATCTGAGAAGAATTTCAGGGAACCCAGGGATCAGACTCAGGGGCTCTTTCCCGTTGTTCGAATTTTCCAACATCTCGAGCATGCGGCAGTGCAAAATTCTATTCTCCTCCAAAGCTTCCGACTCAGTAGCCGGGATGGTTGTCAAAGAGCTTTCTTCTGAAATGGGAATGGTTGCTAAGGGCATTTCTGAAGACATGTTGGCACCTCTTTTTGACCTAGTGAAGTAGGGATGAGTACTTTCAGGCTGCCGAACTTTTCCTTTGGACCTTGTGAAGTACGAATGTGATGCCAGATTACCACAAAATCAACCACTCTTTACTAAAACCTGGAGTTTGGCAAACAAACGGTTAGTCCGAAACAACATAACAGATAAGTAATCTCACGTTGGGTGTGATGCACTTATACAGATGATGGTGTTGCTACATGTACTCGATTGCGATGCGTCATTCCGGTTTGTATTTTCATCCTTTATCAATCTTCTTTTCTTTTAACTTTCCCCCCTTTTTTATTTTTATTTTTTTTTATTTTGTTTTTAGTGATGGTCGAATCTTATGTGGATTGCCTACGTATCATGTCCCCGCATGAATCAAACCGGGCGTAGTTCGGAAACAATAGACATAAGATATGAATGAAATGTTCATGAATTTTATTTCAACAAACTTCAAACTTGAAACACTTGGAAAATGACAACAATGGAGAAAAATTTTTAAAAGGACAAACAGACTCTAAAATAACAGACTCTTCTAAGCATGTTCCAACGCCTCGAATCTTTGTGCCCGGGAGGTGTTGTTTGGCCTTGCTGCAGTTCTTGGTGTAAGATCTTTCTGTATACTCCCCAATTCTGCCATGACTTGGTGGACACATTCCATGATTGAAGAGAAGAGGATAGGCCGAGGTACTCGTTCACAGGTCAAACACCTCATAGTGATGTAGTGCCCGATTTCATTGATCCTAGTCCTGATCATGTCTTTTTCTCTGAGCAGCTGCCCTATGTGTCGGTTCTTTGCCCCTAATACTTGAGCGTTGCCGGAGACATGGTCCAAGAGCCTATCTATTTGTCTTTCCATCCGTGCCATCAAGTTGTGGCAACGGTCTCTATCTGCTTTGGCATCCCGGACTTGCTTGAGAGTTTGCTCTCTAAGAGCGGCATTTGCTTTTCTTAAATCAACGATGATTGCATCATAATCTTTTTCTACTTGTTGTAGACGGAGCGCTTCTTGGTGGGCTGCTCTCTTCCATTTTGTCCGGACTGCGACCAAAGCCGTTTTTGCCTTCTCCAAGTCTTCTTGGTGTTCAAAGGCTTTCCTTTCCAAATCGTTTATCAGCATCTCATCATTCCTGTAAGGCCCCGTAAAATAATCGTGCATAAAACCTAGTAGCTATGGTGTCATGGTCCGAATAAATGTGTTAGGAATGCGTAGAATTCTTCGCGGCGAGCTTGCTCGCCGCGGTTCGGACCCTTGATAGTGATTTAAGTTTCAAAAATGTAGAAAATTAATTTTTCCGAAAAATGTCAAATATGCGGTCAAGAATGCGACCGCAAACCCTGACATGCGGACCGCATTCTTGCCGCAAAACGTTCCGGAGAGTTTCCCAAAAATCGTGTCAAAAGTGCGGTCGATATGCGATCGCATGTCAAATCTGCGGTGCACTTTGCGACCGCAGATCAAGCATGCGGACCGCATTCTGGCCGCATTCCTTAACAGAACCCTGTGTAAAATTTGGGGCAATTCTGCGGTCACTATGCGGACCGCATGTTGATTCTACGGTCGCATAGTGCACCGCATAATTGACCCCGGCCCAGATTTTTGTAACATTTTGACCCGATCTCTTCTTTAATATAAAACACTTCTTCTTCATTTTATCATATCATCTTACCAAAAATTAGAGGGAGAAGAGAGGGTTTTTAGAGAGAGAAATCTTTCATCTTCAAGGATTGTTCCAACTATCTTAATTCCAAGGGATCTTAGGGCAAGGATTCAACTTCCCCAATCTTTTCAAGGTAAAAACCCTAACTATTTTCTTTGATTTTCAGTTTTAATTGGGTAAAGAGAGGTTTGCATATAATAGCTTTTAAAAATAGAATTTTTACACTCATGCATGATTATTGAACTTGATTTTTTTGTAAAAAGAAGTGAGTAGAAGTAAGAGTCTTCAAGAACAAGGTTGGCAAGAGTAAGATAGCGTGGGTAAGCATAAAGTAGGAAGTTAACGGAAGAAAACTTATCACCAGGTATGTATGGCTAATTTTGATTCTTGTAAAATCGCCCAAATGTGTGCGAATTGTTTTGGCATGTGTCAAATTGAGAAATTTTACGTAATTCTTTGATTTCCTTGTTGATCATTTGATTGATGTTGAACTACGTGTGGTGTGGTATGAAATATGAATTGAAAGATAAAAAGGTAATCGAGATTGGTAAAGAATTGGGAACAACCATTGTGATGGCATATTTGGCTTATTATGGAAGGAATTTGAAACACCTTAATGGTGGTAAATTGTTGAACATGATTATGTGGGCATTTTCGATTTTGGAATACTTGTAACTTGGTTTTGATATTGGCTTGAGAAGAAATTGAGAACATGAACCAATGTGTAAGTTGCTTATTTGAACTTGTTGAAATTGTGTGTAGTACTTTATCTGCTGATTGAAATTGTTGTGTTTTCAACTGTAAGGCGGGGTCGTGTTGCGCGCCGCAACGTGGGAAAATAAGGTGTGGGTTGGGGTGATAAGGGTGGCCGAGTTAATAAGGGTGGTCAGGGGCAATAAGGATGGAAAGCGATCGAAATCGCTATTGAAAATTGATACAAAAATCAATAATGTGAAATTGTGAAAGGAGACAGCAGGAGAGTTTGCAACCTGTGGGGCACCGATTGCCCCTTTGTTTGACTACTTGTGCTTTACGTGATTGATTGGTTATTGTTAAATTGGTTGATCGTAGAAAGTGCTTTGTGTGAGAATTATTTGAAATGAGGAAAATGTGGAAACATGGTTGGCTCTGGCTTAATTAATTGTTGATGTAATTTAATGGCTTGAGTTTACTTGGGACAAAGTTTGTCCATACATACCAGTACAATTCAAGTGTACTGACGTCCCTTTTTGCCGGGGGCGCTACATTCGTGTTATGATTGTAGGTGGATCAGTAGCAGGCACTTCAGCTCATCGGCAGTAGTATCCTTCTCCTTCCACTGCCCGTTTTGGTGATCCCCTTTCTTCCTCGGGGCCTTGTGTGGTTCATGCCACTCGGTTTAGATTTCATTTTGGTTTTGTAAGGTATAGCCGGAGCCTTGTTACCGGCAAGTATTGTATTTCCCTTTTTGTATCCTAAAGGCTCCATAGACATGTAAACTGTGGGATTGTGGCCTATGTATATGTATGAGGCGTTGTAAATATAAATTATGAACTTGTTAGTGAATCAATCACATGGTTATGTTTATGCATTATGAAATCAGTCATTATTGGTAAAATATTTGGTAAATGAGAAACAATCAACACAGGGTTAACACGTAGGAATGAAAGGCACCCAGGTCCGCTTGACTGGGGCAACCCGGTCAGGCGCCGGTCATGTCCCTCGATTTGGGGCGTGACAATTCCGACTTCTTCTTGACCTTTCTGTGGTCAATTGCATCTCTTGAATTTGAGTTCGAAGTGTTTCTCTTTCCTGCTCCCAACTGGCCCTTTCCCGATCGAAATCATCCTGTTGTATGTCTATGGCCGCTTCCAGAATTCCTTTGTCTTCTTTTAAAGTGTTGATGCAAGATTGGAAATCTTGTGCTCTCTTATGCTTAGCTTCCCTAACTCTGGCTTCTACCTCTTTTTCCCAATCGACGGCATACTTTACCGACCTTTCTGACCTTTGCTCTGGCATTGATTGGTTGTGGAACCATTCAAGATATGCGAGGCTCACTTCTCCCCGTCCTCGATCGGCAACCATTTCATCGATGTCGGAGAGTCGACTACCGAACCATACCTTTTGTGCATAAGTCTCCCTCGGGGTCTCCTCCGTCGCGAATTCCCATGTAAACGATCGCATATCCTCAACTGTGGGTCTTTTCTGTTCTCTACCCAACTGTCGCATGACACGTAGCGGGGCATATGGTTGGAAACCCCTGAAACCCATTAGTATGTAGAATGGGCGATATGTCGACATATGCATGATTTTGGCGGAAGGGAACCAATAATAATTCCAGGTAAGTTGATCTGCTCTCAAAGAGTTGAGAAGTTCTTGCCAAGTCCTCAAGTCTTCCGGAAGGTTACAACGGGCGGCTCTGTTTGTATGACAACGAATATAATTCAACCAATCCGCGTTGAAGTCTATCACAATTGGGTGATGATAGAGATGCTCTACAAACCACATTTGTAATGAGATATTGCAACCTTCGAAATAATCATGTTCTTCTTGGCACCGAGTTAAGGCCCGGAAGATGTCTCCTAGAATCATGGGAAGAATAGTGTGTTCCTCATTACTCTGTAGATATGAGACCACCGCAGCCAAACGGATTCTGATGCGTCCGCCACGTTCGGGAAAGACCATGGTTCCCAAAAAAGCGATCATAAAGGCATAGATTCTCAAGTCTCCCCAGGCGTCATAATTCAACCGGTTGACAAATTCAGTGTTTGAGAATTTTGCGAACCCATTCTTATCACCAAATCTGTCATAGAGATAATCCAGTGGCACCCAACCGTTCTCCAAACAACCCATGGGGACCCGCCGGGGACATAACTTCTTCAAGAAATTATTCACACCCATTTGCCTAGGAGCTGCAGGTCTCTTTTTGTGCAAATCTCTTCCAAGCCCTGTGAGTCCGCCCAATTCTTCCAAAGTGGGTGTCATTTCGCAGTCCCAAAATCTGAACACATTGCTTGTTGAGTCCCAAAAACTCACTAAAGCTCTGATCACATTTTAGTCCGGTTTTATCATCATGATGTCCGGAAGAAACTTGAGGTGCTTGTGAACTTGATTTCTTTCCCAAGCCGAAAAACTAGTCCACCATTTACAGAGCCGATCCGGAGTCTTGTCCTGGACCATGAACTTGGGTGGCATTTCGTCTCTCGCCCTTTTCTGGCCGATTAGTTGCGAGGAAGTCATGCTGATCCTAGAAAAGATAAAATGAACTTAAGATTTTTTTTTTCAAATTTTTTTTTATTATAAAAAAAACGAATCTTGTTAATACAGCCTTTCAGCACTTGAAGAAGATTTGAAGGCTGTATAACAGGATACCAGTGTGATGTCTATATTCCGTTTTGCGAAATTAGTCCTCCGGCGCCTCTTTTGAGGCGTTTGGCTATTTTTTGCAAAATTTCCTAACTCTCGACTAAGGACAGATTTCCTAATTCTAATATTTTTATTATTGTTTTTCTTTTGAAAAAATCAGTATTAGTTGAGCCCGATATGGGTTGCCTACGTATCTCATGTTTGGTGAGAATCAAACTTGCGTAGTTCGAAAATAAAAGGACTAAATTATTTTAAGAAAAGAAAACAAACTGTTTTTTAAACAGCATTTCTAAAATTATTTTAAGAGAAACTAACCTATCTTTAATAAAATTAACAAAATTTATAGAAAATTGTTTTTGCATTTTTTTTAAAAAAAAAAATTATTTTCGAAGAAAATTTATTTGGAATTTTTTTTTTTTTTGCATTTTCAAAAATTATTTTCAAAGAAGCTATGAACTATTTTTCGTAAAATGTAAGAAAATTTATTTGGAATTTTTCTTTCAAAAAAAAAACAGATTCAAAGAAACTAACTATTTAAAATTAACAACATTTATTCGGAGATTTTTTTTTCATTTTGTTTTCTTTTTCCATTTTTTTTCAAAATTATTTTCCAATAAAAACACCTCGTTTTCCATTGATTTGACATCTTTTACTTCTTACCCTCTTTTTTAACAAACCGGTCGACATGTAAGATCGAAACAAATAAATGCACACGGAAAGATGCAACAAGTTGGTCTTTTGTTTCAGGTACACCTGTCCTAGACAAGCCCAACCCCTGTGTTGAGCCTCCTAAGTCAAATATGCACATGATGCAAATAAGCGTTCCTATCGGGGATCCGGCATAAGGTATTGTTATTCTAAGTCGTCATCCTGTTGGAAAAAATGTCTAGACTGGCTTTAACTCAAGCGGACAACTCGAGCCGAAGAGTGTCAGTGCACCGGTAGCATGGCTTTCCGGCTTAATTGACAAAACTCTCCGCCTAAACATGTGTGACTACAAAATCCTTCACCGGGTGCCAAGCACCACAGCTATCTTGAGAAAAACGGGCTATGTCCAGCAAATGCCCGATATTATATTTCAAAAGACTCAGAAGAGAAAAAATGGGTATCGACACAATTTATATACAATTCACAAAATATCAAAGCGGTAAAGCAACATTTAGCATATCAAATATAAACATGTAATAAAATCAGATAATAAATAAGCCAAATAAAATAATTATTCAAAGCTCGAATTCTTAAACCCTGAACCAGTGGTTCTGGGTTTGTTTCCCCAGCAGAGTCGCCAGAGCTGTCACACCTCCTTTTGGCGCGCCCTTATCCCGGGGGTAGAAGCGCAAGGGAGTTTTTCCAATTTAAGTGACAATATTCGAAACGGGATTATTCTATTTATTTTAGAGTCGCCACTTGGAATAAATTAAGGTGTCCCAAGTCACCGATTTATTTAAATCCCGAATCGAGGAAATTTTCGACTTTCCAAATGAAGTCCTGCGAACCAGAAATTCTAAGTAAGGAATTCTGTTGACCCGAGGGAAAGTGTTAGGCACCCCCGGGTCCCGTGGTTCTGGCACGATCGCTTCAATTATTATAAATGGCTAAAAATTCTAGATTTTATACATACTTATAAATTATATGCTCTGATTAAAACTTTGAACCGCTCTATTAATTTGAAACCATACCAAAAGAAAGATTAATTACAATATAGACTCAGATTTTAACAGATAGGTAAATAATAATAAAAAGAAAAAGTATCCGGATTACTTATTTGAAACCATGCCGATTTAGAGCCATTGTAAAACTAAACTCAAAAATCAATTTATTTAAAAGCGTATCCCTTAAAATTATTTCCAATTAAAGAATCGTACCAAATGATGTGTGATTTCCTAGCTTTGACTTATGGCCGGAGATTGAATGAAAAGATGTGAACTAATGGGAAAATTGACCAAAATATACGAAATAGAATTAATTCGCCTTGGTTAATTATTTAGACGTGAGGTTGTCTACTTTGGATTTCGCTATCCTCAATCTGACATTAATTGACGAAATCGAAATTATATGATTAAAGTGACTAACATTGTTATCTAAAAGCATTGGCTAACTTATCTTGCTTGCTTAATTATAAATAGACCTCAAAAGAAAAAGAAAAATCAAAGTAAAGAAAAATTTGAAATGATTCCAAACATCTTATATTAATAGCTAAGCTTTAACCGAACCAACATCTTGAACATGCTTAAACTACTTAACTTTGACAAATTACCTATGTAAAATATCAAAGGGAATCCCAATCCGAATTGGCTAGTTTTACTTACACAAATCCAATCGTATACTAAAAATATAGAAACTAATTAAGTATAAATGAAAACTGATATCTATTTTTATCAATAGTCCAAAATAATCCAAGTTTACAAATACAAGCCTAGCAAGTTTTATTTCAATTCGTATACAATGAAAGTATGAGCTAAGTAGACATACAAGACTAATGCACCTTCAATCTTCTAATGAATAACTGTACGATATCTATTTTAACTAACAGTCCTTAATAAGTAGTTAAACAAGATCATTTATGTAATGACTTCAAACAAAGGATTCAAAGTGGTCTTCTAATTCATTTCCAATTCATTTCTGGTACAAGAATGATCAAGCTCAAAAAGATGTGTACCTGGAATGGAACACAATGAAGCAGGAGAAAAGATCAGCAGCAGCAGTGTATATCAACAACATTACAATAACAACAGCAAATGACAGCAGTGACACCCAAATTCCAACGAGAGAAACTCGAAGAAACAATGATCAAGAATAACAGGAGGTTCCAGGAATGGTGTAAACCAAATAAGGAGTTTAAAACAAACCAACGACAGTCTTCAGAAAAACCAAACAGCAACAATAGACCAAATCCAGACAAACCAACAGAACCTTTAGTTAACTTGAACTGCTTAAAGCATGGGGAAAGCAAAAGAGACAGACTCGAATTGACTCTGATTTCAAGCAATGAAACAGGTTTATACGAGAGGGGATTGCTTAAAACGGACTTTGAAATCTCTAAACAATCCTTTCAAGAGTTCTCCCAATGATAGTAAGAAGAAAACTTAGACAGAAAATTGATAGCTAAAAGAGGTTTCAAAACTGATAGTTCCAGTAATGTTTTCAAAGTGTGTATTAGCTTAGAAATTTGTTCTGTGTGTGCACCAGAGGTATCTAATACATGTCTTCTCTCTGTGAGTCTCCTGCCAGTTTTATAGCCAAACTTAACAGAACTTTACATTTCCTGAATAATCAAATTTACTGCCTCTCTCATTAAACACATGGGTACCTTTAACTTTTGAATCATTTTCCCCATGTGAGCTCTCATTTCCAGCTCTTAAGAGCACTCAACATCATTAGTAAACTAATATCTGCCATGACATTCTCTACTCATCCCATTACCTAATGTCTAATCCCCTTTTTAGTTTAAAAGTGTTCTGGCAGCCCAAATTTAAAATTCAGGCATGCCCTGACAAACAAAATGCCTTCTACTTTAGTCTCAACCATAGCCTGTTAATTCTTAACACTTTCCCTAATCAACAAATCCTAGGTTGGTTAACTAATCCACAACAGGTTTGCATAAACCATTTAAATCCCACATTCAAACAAATTCAGACCAATTTCAACTTGTCAACAAATACCACTGTCCATTACTATAGCCAATAGACTTCTAAAATTAATCAACGACATTCACTTAATCAGTTTCGTGTAGTCGACAACAAATAATTGACATACGGTTTAATACTTCAACAATTTTCAGTCAAAAATATAGGGGGAGTACGAAACTAATTATTCTACGAGACTAATCGAAACGAATGTATATTTCATAACAAGCACATTCAAATGAACAAAACAGAAAGAACAATTGACCAAATAAAAGGTTGGATGAAGAAGAAGAAGGAAAATTAAAATTAAACACAAAATTAAACAAACGAATGACTAAACCAATATAATGAGCACATTAACAACACAGGAAGAGAAAAATGGAATACCTCCAGAAGAGAAATCGAAATCGGACGGACCCGGCTCCAAAGGATTCGAGTTTGCACCTTTTGAAGTAAACGGATTTTAATTGAAGTGTTTTTCAAGCAAAAAACACTCCAACTAAAATATGTTGCCTTCAAATACCGTTGACTCGGACGGAATCCCTAATTTTGGATTCTAGGGTTCTTGAGTTCATTTTTTGGGGCTTGACTGGTTCTGGCATGATTCGAGCCAGGCTAAAGCTGGTAGGAGTATGAGGGAGGTCTGGGAGCAATTGGTGTGAATTTGAGGTGGTTTGGGGTAAAAGTTCAAATTCCGGCGAACTTCAATCTAATATTCAAAGCGTTCGAGTAAGATTCGAGACTAATGATTGCCGGATTCGTGTATAGGGGGCTTGGGAGGTTCTATGGTGTTAATTTGGGAAGGTTTGGCCTACCGGAACCGCCGTGAGGCGATTTCCGATGGGTGGCGGACGGCGAAATATGGTGGAGTGAGACTTGGTCTCTGAAGGATACGAGGGGTATGAACGGGTTGAGCTTGGGGGGGCTGGGCTGTAGGGTTGATGTTATATACGGGGTATGAGATGAGATCCTGGCCGTTGGATTGATTAATTTTGATGGCCAGGATCTCTTGGTGCATATCGAACGACACCGTTTCATCAAATGAGGCTGAGTCGGTCTTAAAGTGATCGGGTCACTGTAAAACGTGTTGGGGTGATGGAATGAGGGCCGTCTGATCAACGAAGATCAATGGCTGGGATGAAGGTATCGTTTGGCAAGTGTTGGAGACGGCCTGGATTGGGCTAATGGGGAGTTTTGGGCCTGTTTTGGTGTTTGGTTGGCCTCCAATGGCCCAAATCCGATTTTGCTTCAATTTCTTTTGTTTTCTTCATTTAAAATCCTAAATAATTAAAACACAAAAGATCTAAACTAAATAATTCCTAATTGTAAAATTGAGTCCTAATATTTTTTGTTTTTTTAGCTAATTCAATAATGACACGCATAGACAAAGGACACAAATAAGTAATTAAGACATGGCACAAAATTTACGGAAAATCCCACGCAATGCAAAAACTATTTTATTTTTGAATTTGGGAGTGATTCTCACGTAGGGCAAAAATCATGTGCTCACAGTAGGTTCAAAATATAATTGATGCAGTACCCATTTTGTTATGTTAAGAGAATTATTGTTTTGAAAATATATGCGGGAGGCACTTCTTCATCTGTTTAGTATATTATTCTTGGTAGATGAGGATATGTAAAGAATGTGAATTATGTGCTAAAATGCCTAGACTTCAAGTCGAGTTAGAATTGATATTTTGATGACAAATTTTGTGTGAAAATTTGTTATGGTTGATTCTTCCAAAATGTTCTTACGTGTACCAAAGGTATTTGATTGATTGAGTCTAGTTATTGGTAATGTATAAAGATGTTTGGAAATTAAGTAAGTGATTGTGTAAATATGGTAAGACTAGATGTTGGATTTTAGCTGTGATTGATACTTTACATGAATTGGTGTAGTGACCCGATATTTGTGAAAAATGCATTCCAATATGATCAATGTGTAGTTATTGACAACTTAACTTGGGTCCAAGGGGTATGAATCATGTATTGAAATGTGAAGGCCTTAAATTGAAATTGAAGGAGCATATATTAAATAAAACTGTGTGAAGTCCTCTGTGCATAGAGATGTTGAAATAAGTCAAATGTTTTTGAGAAATAGAGTGTAGACAATGTGTCGAGAACTCGAAAAGAAATAGTACCTGGTGATACTTGTGACATGAGGGAATATGAAATAGATTATGAGGTTGATGTGAAATAAAATATGCGGAAATATTGTGAAATGCGGGGAAGAAGAAACTGTGTTATGAAATGTGGCCTGGTGCCAAGTATGATGTGATAATTGTGGCCCAAAGTGTCGATGGACAAATATACGAGAAAATGGCATGATTCTTTTATTTGATAATGTGTTGATCATTTAAAGTGTTTGATTCGTAATTGTGATTTCCTTATTATTGTATGAAGCGCATAAGTGAATAATTTTATATGTGAACTGTGACGACCCAAAGGGTCATCACTTATTTTATTAATAATTTCGAGCTTCTGAGGCCTTGAAAACCTCATTCTATGTTGCCTCGATTTACGTGTACGATCCGAGCATGTAGCCGGAAAGATTTTGTGATAGAAAATATGAATTCTATGAGAAATTTGGATAAAAATGATATTAATATTGATATGGTTGACTTCGGTCAACATTTTTGGTAAACGGATCCGGACCGAGATTGGATGGTCCCGAGAGGTCCGTAGGAAAATATGGGACTTGGACATGCGTCCGGAGTCGAATTCCTGAGGCCTAGAGCCCAAGTTATGAATTTTTATGTGAAATTGTTTTTGATGCAATTATTAAAGGAAATAAATTAATAGACCTTGGTATCGGGCTCGTATTTTGGTTCCGACGCCCGGTACAAGTCTTAAATATTATATATGTGATTTCTGTAAAGTTTGGTGACATTTGGATGTCGTTTGAGATGTTTTGGACCTTGAGTTCCAAGTTAAGAAGTTTTGAAAATCAAAAGTATGAAAATCATGAGTTTGAGGCTCGATTTGATTAAAACGAAGTGATATTGGCGATATGATCGCACGAACAAGTCCATAATGTGTTTTTGAGGTTGTGTACATGTTTGGTTTGGAGCCCGGGGGCTCGGGTAAAGATTTGATAGGCCGTTGGTTAAATTTCTGAATTTTTGCACTGCTGGTTTTTCACCCAGCTGTTGGCTTCGCAAATGCGAAGTATTTCTCGCAATTGCGAAGGTGACAGACCAAGGCAGGGTTCGCAAATGCGAACCCTTGATCGCAAATGCGAAGGGCGTCCGGGAAGGCTTGGGTTCGCAATTGCGAACATAACCTCGCAAATGCGAGGCCTTCACTGCCTAGCCATGCTTCGCAAATGCGAAGCATTCTTCGCAAATGCGATGCCTTCATTGCTAAGCCATGCTTCGCAAATGCGAAGCCTTCTTCGCAAATGCGAAGGAGCCTTGTTCGCAAATGCGAACATTATGTCGCAAATGCGAACCTCCCAGTATGCCTTGGCTTCGCAAATGCGAACAAAAGTTCACAAATGTGAACTTTCCACCCTTAGCTTATTTTTCAAACTCCAGAAATTGGTCGGGGTTCGCAATTGCGAACCCATGTTCGCAAATGCGAACACAGAGACCTGAAAAACACGGATTTCGGTCATTTCTTCACATTTTTACAAAACCAAAACACCCATTTGCGATTCTTCAAGGATTTCTTCTTCATCAAATCGATTGTAAGTCACTTTTTACTTAATTCTTTCAATTCCTAACATCATTAAACATGTTTTTCATTAGAAATCAAATGTTTTCATGGTAAAATTCTTGTTTTTGTTAGAAAATAGGGTTTTTCATAAATTGGGGAATTGGACCTCGAATTGAGGTCCGATTTTGAAACAAATTATATATATGAACTCGTGGGAGGATGGGTAACCGAATTTTAGTCCTAACCCCGAATTCCGACCATGTGGGCCCGGGGTTGAAATTTACTATTCATGGCAGAATGTTGTAAAAGTGGTAATTGGTATTAAGAATTAGTTTGTTGAGTAGAATTGATGATATTAAATCAATTGTGTATAGATACGGTTGGATTGGAGCCAAATTGAAAGAAAAGACATTTCCACGGATTGGATTGTTCATAAGCATTCGAGGTAAGTGTTTGTTCTATCCTAGCTTGAGGGAATAGGATTATGTGTTATGTGTTATGTGATCGAGTGCGGTGTATGGGTTGTGGTGACGAGCATCCATACATTGGCGTCTAGTATGACCGTGAGTCGTTGGAAAATGATATTTTGAGATATATTATAGGTGAATCGTTATTGTTCTCCCTTGTTGGGACTGGTTTATGAATTACTGTTTCTTTCTTTGCCCTTAACTGTGATTGTTATTTGGGTGAGGAAGAGTGATAATGCATGAAGGGTGATGCCGTGCCATGTTTATTTATTTATGCACGAAGGTTAATGCCGTGCCATGTTTATTTATTGATTATGCATGAAGGATCATGCCGTGCCCCTGTTATTGAACCATGTACGAAGGATCATGCCGTACTATGGATGTGAGGACGAGAGTAAAAGCACGAAGGGTGATGCCGTGCAATTGTTTGCTATTCCTTGACTTGATATTACTTGTTTTTCCATTATATTTTATTTGGGTGATGCCGTACAATTGTTTGCCATTTCTTGACTTGATATTACTTGTGTTTCCATTATACCTTGTTTTCCTTGTGAACTTATCTGATTGTTATTTGGGTGAGGAAGAGTGATAATGCACGAAGGGTGATGTCGTGCCATGTTTATTTATTTATTTATGCACGAAGGATCATGCCGTGCACTATTATTGAACCATGTACGAAGGATCATGCCGTACCATGGATGTGAGGATGAGAGTAAAAGCACGAAGGGTGATGCCGTGTACTTTATTTGCTTATTTGGTGAGGATGAGAGTAAAAGCACGAAGGGTGATGCCGTGCAACTGTTTGCTATTTCTTGAATCAATATTACTTGTGTTTACATTACACTTTGTTTTTCCTTGTGAAATTATTAACCGTGGTTAATTGTTGGATTCTTTAAGATATTCCTTATTGTGTTAATACTTGATTATTTCTTGTTATTTTGTGGTACACATATATATATTGAATTGCACGGGTTTATGTGGGTGTCTGGTCCTAGGCTTGTCACTACTTCGCCGGGATAGGCCAGGCACTTACCAGCACATGGGGTCGGTTGTGCTGATACTACACTTCTGTGCGTTTTTGCACAGGTCCAGGTTACGATCAGGAGCAGGAGCAGCAGTAAATAGATTGCGTGGGAGTTGATCACATTTGAGACCGAGGTAGCTTGCAGACGTCCGCAGGCCCGGCGTCTCTTTCTTTATTTATGTTAATAGCTGTAGTCTCATTGTTCCGAGACTAACAGAATTATGTTATATTTCCTTCGGACTTTTATGTGTAGTATTCCATAGTAGTTTGTGAGTTGGTGACTCCACGTCTTGGGTAGAGGATTTCAGTATGATTTTCACTTTGTAATTAGTTATTTCCATTTCGATAAAGTATTCCGCATTTATTTAATTAAAATTGTGTTAAAAACAGGATAGTATGAATACGGTGGCTTGCCTAGCTACCACGAGTAGGCGCCATCACGATCCCGATATTGGGGGAAAAATCCGGGTCGTGACAGTATTTTGGTTTGCTTGTTTGTATTTGAACCATTTCGAACAAGCTTAGTAGAGTTTGAGAGGTAGGTACGGAGACGTCTGTACTTGTCCTCCAGAGTCTATTGAGTTAGGAAAAAGTCTCTCATTTGTTCTTTCTTGTCGTGCGACTTGTTCCTCAATTACTGATTGAATTTCTATTATGTCCTTTCGCAGATGGTGAGGACACGCGCTTCTTCGTCCGCTGACCAGCAGCCCGAGCCCCAGGCAGCTCCCGTGAGGGGCAGGGGCCAAGGCCGTATCAGAGGCCGTGGTAGGGGTAGAGCTCAGCCCCAGGCAGCTACTCCGGAGGTGGAGCCTCATATTGAGATTGACGAGGAGGTTCCGATTCCAGCAGCTCCAGTGGGCCCAGCTCAGGTCCTAGGAGAGGCTTTATTTACCCCGGATCTCCGGGATGCTTTGGTCAGAATAGCGGGATTCATGGACAGCATTGCCAGAGCGGGTTTATTATCAGTTGCCCCAGCCACTTCTCAGGCTGGAGGAGGGGCCCGGACTCCTATTGCTCATACTCCGGAGCTAGTAGCTCCTCGGCCTCGAGCACCGGTAATTCGGCCCAGCTGTGGCCACTCAGTCGAGTACCACGGCTCATGCCGGCAATGGAGCGGCCATGACTTCTTATTCGTTATGGAGGCTTGATCGGTTCTCCAAGCTATTTACCACTACATTCGGTGGAGCCGCATCAGAGGATCCTCAGGACTTTTTATTCGGTTGTCATGAGATTCTCAAGACTATGGGGATCGTGGAGACAAACGGAGTTGATTTCTGTACCTTCAGACTTGCAGGATCCGCCAAGACTTGGTGGAGAGATTATTGCTCGACTCGACCAGCAGGGTCCCCAGCTCTATCATGGGACCAGTTTGTGGAACTATTTATGGAGAAGTTTCTCCCTGCTACTCGGCGGGATTTACTTCGGAGGCAGTTTGAGCGCCTCCATCAGGGGCACTATGACAGTTACACAGTATGAGACGAGATTTATTGACTTGGCTCGTCATGCAGTGGTGATACTTCCCACGGAGCGGGAGAGGGTCCGCAGGTTTATAGATGGGCTTAATCAGCCGATTAGACTCCAGATGGCTATGGGCGTGGGAAGTGACATATCATTTCAGGAGGCAGCCAATGCGGCACGCAGAGTTGAGATGGCTCTTGCTAGGGAGGCGGTTATTCTTTAGATAAGAGGCCTCGTCATTCAGGCAGGTTTGGTGGTTCTTCCTCTGGTGGCAGAGAATCCTTTGATAGAGGCCAGTCCTCCAGGCCTTTTCATTCCGCCCTTTAGGCCTCACAGGGTGGATCAGGTGATCGTGGTTTTCGGGGGAATTATTCAGACCAGTCTCCTATTAATGCTCAGCCTCTTCAGAGTGTTCGTGGAGGCCATTCGAGTCGTCAGGGCCAGCAGCCCTATCAGTCTAAGAGTTGCTACGGTTGTGGTGACCCAGGTCATTTTATCAGGAATTGCCCTATAGCAGCGGGCAACTCTCAGCAGCGAGGTCCTCGTCCTATGATTCAGGCCCCAGCTGACCCTCAGCCTGCCCAGCCAGCCAGAGGTGGGGGTAGAGATTTTAGAGGTGGAGGTCGAGACCGTAGAGGTAGAGACCGTCCAGCCAGAGGTAGAGGTCAGCCAGTTGATGGTCGTCCTAGAGACGCGGCTCAGAGGGGAGGTGCAGATCCCCGTTTCTATGCTTTACCAGCCAGGCCAGAGGCAGAGGCATCAGATGCTGTGATTACAGGTACTATTCTTGTGTGTGGCAGAGGTGCTTCAGTATTATTTGACCCGGGATCTACATATTCCTATGTGTCTTCCTACTTCGCACCGTATTTGGTCGTGCCCGCCTATGCTCTGGATATTCCAGTTTATGTGGCTACACCAGTGGGTGACTCTATTGTAGTCGATCGGGTGCATCGTTCGTGCGTAGTTATATTTGGGGGTCTTGAGACCCGTGTTGATCCGTTGCTCTTGGATATGGTAGATTTTGATGTCATATTGGGGATGGACTGGTTGTCCCCATACCATGCTATTCTTGATTGTCATGCTAAGACTGTCACCTTAGCCTTGCCAGAATCACCCCGATTAGAGTGGAAGGGTACCTCAAGCCACTCTGTTCGCACTGTTATTTCTTATGTTAAGGCTCGACGTATGGTCGAGAAGGGGTGTCTAGCTTATTTGGCTTATGTTCGTGATTCCGGCGCAGAAGTTCCTTCCATTGATTCAGTCCCTATTGCACGGGAGTTTCCTGAGGTTTTTCCTTCAGACCTGCCGGGCATGCCACCCGACAGGGATATTGACTTCTGTATTGATTTGGCACCGGGCACTCAGCCCATCTCTATTCCACCCTATCGTATGGCCCCGCCGGAGTTAAAGGAGTTGAAAGATCAGTTGCAGGACCTTCTTGAGAAGGGTTTTATCAGGCCCAGTGTTTCCCCCCGGGGAGCACCTATATTATTTGTAAAGAAGAAGGATGGCTCGATGCGGATGTGTATTGATTACCGGCAGTTAAACAAAGTGACTATCAAAAATAAATATCCACTGCCGAGGATTGATGATTTGTTTGACCTGCTCCAGGGAGCGAGGGTATTTTCTAAGATAGACTTGAGGTCAGGCTACCATCAGCTGAAGATCAGGGCGGCTGACATTCCTAAGACGACCTTTCGCTCTAGATATGGGCATTATGAGTTCTTGGTCATGTCCTTCGGGTTGTCCAATGCCCCAGCAGCATTCATGGAGTTAATGAATCGGGTGTTCAGGCCTTACTTAGATCTGTTCGTGATAGTCTTTATAGATGACATCCTGGTATACTCCCGCGGCCAGGAAGAGCACGAGCGGCACCTCAGAATGGTTCCTCAAACTCTGGAAGATAATCAACTATATGCCAAATTTTCGAAATGTGAGTTCTGGTTGAGTTCGGTAGCATTTCTGGGTCACATTGTATCAGTGGAAGGTATTCAGGTGGACCCAAAGACGATTGAGGCAGTCCAGAATTGGCCTCGACCAGCTTCAGTGACTGAGATCCGGAGTTTCTTGGGATTAGCAGGTTACTACCGTCGTTTTGTAGAGGGGTTTTCTTCAATTGCAGCCCCGATGACCAGGTTGACCCAGAAGGGTGTCCAGTTTCAGTGGTCAGAGGAGTGCGAGGCGAGCTTTCAGAAGCTCAAGACAGCCTTGACCACCGCACCGGTGTTGGTACTACCTACAGGTACAGGGCCTTATACGGTTTATTGTGACGCATCTCGTACAGGGCTTGGAGCGGTATTGATGCAGGATGGTAAGGTTATCGCTTATGCTTCGAGGCAGTTAAAGATACATGAGAAGAATTATCCAGTTCATGATCTTGAATTAACAGCAGTGGTTCATGCCTTAAAGATTTGGAGGCATTATCTATATGGTGTGATATGTGAGGTGTACACTGATCACAAAAGCCTACAGTACTTGTTCAAACAGAAGGAGTTGAATCTACGACAGCGGAGATGGTTAGAGTTGCTAAAAGACTATGATGTTACTATATTATATCACCCGGGTAAGGCCAATGTGGTGGCCGATGCATTGAGTAGAAAGTATGCCAGCATGGGTAGTCTTGCATATATTCCGGTCAATCAGAGACCATTAGCTCTAGATGTCCAGGCCTTAGCCAACTGGTTCGTGAGATTAGACATTTCTGAGCCTAGCAGGGTGTTAGCCTGCACGGTCGCTCGTTCTTCTTTATTAGAGCGTATCCGTGAGAGGCAATTTGATGATCCTCATTTGCGTGAGTTGAGAGATACGGTACAGCGGGGAGGTGCCACACAGGTAAATCTAGATGATGATGGGATATTGAAATTGCAGGGTCGAGTTTGTGTGCCCAATGTCGAAGGAATTCGAGAGTTGATCTTAGCAGAGGCCCACAGTTCGCGGTATTCTATTCACCCAGGCGCCGCGAAGATGTGCCAGGACTTACGGCAGCACTATTGGTGGCGCAGAATGAAGAAAGATATCGTTGTGTATGTCGCTCGGTGTCTAAATTGTCAGCAGGTGAAATATGAGCACCGGAGACCTGGTGGTGTATTCCAGAGGATTGAAATTCCCGAGTGGAAATGAGAGCGGATCACTATGGATTTCGTTACTGGACTTCCTTTGACTCGGAGGAAATTTGATGCTATTTGGGTCATTGTTGATAGGCTGACCAAGTCAGCACACTTTATTCCAGTATCTGTCTCCTACTCGTCGGAGAGGTTAGCGGAGGTTTACATTAGGGAGATTGTTCGTCTCCATGGGGTGCCGGTATCTATTATCTCTGATCGGGGTACGCAGAGTTTGCGTCAATTATGACAATTTCTACAAAATTGGCCACATAATGGCTTATTTAACAAAATGACTATTTTTTCCAGTCCGAGAGGACTATTCAGATTCTTGAGGACATGCTTCGAGCCTGTGTTATTGATTTCGGAGGCTCATGGGACCAGTTTCTGCCATTAGCAGATTCGCCTACAATAACAGTTACCAATCTAGCATCCAGATGGCTCCTTATGAGGCGTTGTATGGTAGGCGATGTCGATCACCGGTTGGATGGTTTGAACCGGGAGAGGCTCGGTTGTTAGGAACAGACTTAGTTCAGGAGGCCTTGGATAAGGTCAAGACTATTCAGGAGAGATTGCGTTCAGCTCAGTCTAGGCAAAAGACTTATGCGGATCGTAAGGTTCGAGATGTAGATTTCATGGTTGGTGAACGAGTATTGCTCCGAGTGTCGCCTATGAAGGGCGTGATGAGGTTCGGGAAGAATGGCAAGCTCAACCCTAGGTATATTGGTCCATTTGAGATTCTAGACAGAGTGGGAGGGGTGGCTTACAGACTAGCTTTGCCGCCTAGTTTATCAGTCGTGCATCCGGTTTTTCACGTATCTATGCTTCGGAGATACCACGGCGATCCCACACATGTGTTAGACTTCATACTGTCCAATTGGACAATGATCTATCCTACGAGGAGGAGCCGGTGGCTATTCTAGACCGGCAGGTTCGACAGCTGAGGTCGAAGAGTTATCCTTCTGTGCGTGTTCAGTGGAGAGGTCAGCCTCCTGAGGCATCGACCTGGGAGTCCGAGTCCGATATGCGGAGCCGTTACCCACACTTGTTTCCTGACTCAGGTACTTCTTTCTTTTGTCCGTTCGAGGACGAACGGTTGTTTTAGAGGTGGAGATTGTGACGACCCAAAGGGTCATCACTTATTTTATTAATAATTTCGAGCTTCCGAGGCCTTGAAAACCTCATTCTATGTTGCCTCGATTTACGTGCACGATCCGAGCATGTAGCCGGAAAGATTTTGTGATAGAAAATATGAATTCTATGAGAAATTTGGATAAAAATGATATTAATATTGATATGGTTGACTTCGGTCAACATTTTTGGTAAACGGATCCGGACCCGAGATTGGATGGTCCCGAGAGGTCCGTAGGAAAATATGGGACTTGGACATGTGTCCGGAGTCGAATTCTGAGGCCTAGAGCCCAAGTTATGAATTTTTATGTGAAATTGTTTTTGATGCAATTATTAAAGGAAATAAATTAATAGACCTTGGTATCGGGCTCGTATTTTGGTTCCGACGCCCGGTACAAGTCTTAAATATTATATATGTGATTTCCGTAAAGTTTGGTGACATTTGGATGTCGTTTGAGATGTTTTGGACCTTGAGTTCCAAGTTAAGAAGTTTTGAAAATCAAAAGTATGAAAATCATGAGTTTGAGGCTCGATTTGATTAAAACGAAGTGATATTGGCGATATGATCGCACGAACAAGTCCATAATGTGTTTTTGAGGTTGTGTACATGTTTGGTTTGGAGCCCGGGGGCTCGGGTAAAGATTTGATAGGCCGTTGGTTAAATTTCTGAATTTTTGCACTGCTGGTTTCTCACCCAGCTGTTGTCTTCGCAAATGCGAAGTATTTTTCGCAATTGCGAAGATGACAGACCAAGGCAGGGTTCGCAAATGCGAACCCTTGATCGCAAATGCGAAGGGCGTCCAGGAAGGCTTGGGTTCGCAATTGCGAACATAACCTCGCAAATGCGAGGCCTTCATTGCCAAGCCATGCTTCGCAAATGCGAAGCATTGTTCGCAAATGCGATGCCTTCACTGCTAAGCCATGCTTCGCAAATGCGAAGCCTTCTTCGCAAATGCGAAGGAGCCTTGTTCGCAAATGCGAACATTATGTCGCAAATGCGAACCTCCCAATATGCCTTGGCTTCGCAAATGCGAACAAAAGTTCGCAAATGCGAACTTTCCACCCTTAGCTTATTTTTCAAACTCCCAGAAATTGGTCGGGGTTCGCAATTGCGAACCCATGTTCGCAAATGCGAACACAGAGACCTGAAAAACACGGATTTCAGTCATTTCTTCACATTTTTACAAAACCAAAACACCCATTTGCGATTCTTCAAGGATTTCTTCTTCATCAAATCGATTGTAAGTCACTTTTTACTTAATTCTTTCAATTCCTAACATCATTAAACATGTTTTTCATTAGAAATCAAATGTTTTCATGGTAAAATTCTTGTTTTTGTTAGAAAATAGGGTTTTTCATAAATTGGGGAATTGGACCTCGAATTGAGGTCCGATTTTGAAACAAATTATATATATGAACTCGTGGGAGGATGGGTAACCGAATTTTAGTCCTAACCCCGAATTCCGACCATGTGGGCCCGGGGTTGAAATTTACTATTCATGGCAGAATATTGTAAAAGTGGTAATTGGTATTAAGAATTAGTTTGTTGAGTAGAATTGATGATATTAAATCAATTGTGTATAGATACGGTTGGATTGGAGCCAAATTGAAAGAAAAGACATTTCCACGGATTGGATTGTTCATAAGCATTCGAGGTAAGTGTTTGTTCTATCCTAGCTTGAGGGAATAGGATTATGTGTTATGTGTTATGTGATCGAGTGCGGTGTATGGGTTGTGGTGACGAGCATCCATACATCTGGCGTCTAGTATGACCGTGAGTCGTTGGAAAATAATTATTTTGAGATATATTGCAGATAAATTATTGATTGCCCTTGATGGGACGATTTATGAATTGTTGTTTCTTTCTCTGCCCTTAACTGTGATTGTTATTTGGGTGAGGAAGAGTGATAATGCACGAAGGGTGATGTCGTGCCATGTTTATTTATTTATGCACGAAGGTTAATGCCGTGGCATGTTTATTTATTGATTATGCATGAAGGATCATGCCGTGCCCTGTTATTGAACCATGTACGAAGGATCATGCCGTACTATGGATGTGAGGACGAGAGTAAAAGCACGAAGGGTGATGCCGTGCAATTGTTTGCTATTCCTTGACTTGATATTACTTGTTTTTCCATTATATTTTATTTGGGTGATGCCGTACAATTGTTTGCCATTTCTTGACTTGATATTACTTGTGTTTCCATTATACCTTGTTTTCCTTGTGAACTTATCTGATTGTTATTTGGGTGAGGAAGAGTGATAATGCACGAAGGGTGATGCCGTGCCATGTTTATTTATTTATTTATGCACGAAGGATCATGCCGTGCACTATTATTGAACCATGTACGAAGGATCATGCCGTACCATGGATGTGAGGATGAGAGTAAAAGCACGAAGGGTGATGCCGTGTACTTTATTTGCTTATTTGGTGAGGATGAGAGTAAAAGCACGAAGGGTGATGCCGTGCAACTGTTTGCTATTTCTTGAATCAATATTACTTGTGTTTACATTACACTTTGTTTTTCCTTGTGAAATTATTAACCGTGGTTAATTGTTGGATTCTTTAAGATATTCCTTATTGTGTTAATACTTGATTATTTCTTGTTATTTTGTGGTACACATATATATATTGAATTGCACAGGTTTATGTGAGTGTCTCGTCCTAGGCTTGTCACTACTTTGCCGGGATAGGCCAGGCACTTACCAGCACATGGGGGTCGGTTGTGATGATGCTACACTTCTGTGCATTTTTGCACGGGTCCAGGTTACGATCAGGAGCAACAGCAGCAGTAAATCGATTGCGTGGGAGTTGATCACATTTGAGACCGAGGTAGCTTGCAGACGTCCGCAGGCCCGGCGTCTCTTTCTTTATTTATGTTAATAGCTGTAGTCTCATTGTTCCGAGACTAACAGAATTATGTTATATTTCCTTCGGACTTTTATGTGTAGTATTCCATAGTAGTTTGTGAGTTGGTGACTCCAAGTCTTGGGTAGAGGATTTCGGTATGATTTTACCTTGTGATTTGTTATTTCCATTTCGATAAAGTATTCCACATTTATTTAATTAAAATTGTGTTAAAAACAATAGTATGAATACAGTGGCTTGCCTAGCTACCACGAGTAGGCGCCATCACGATCCCGATATTGGGGGAAAATCCGGGTCGTGACATGAACCCTATGGAAGGGCTATGAAATGCAACCTAGAGGTATAGAAATTATGTAAAAAAAAAACTATGTGATCCATTTTATTTGGTAATGTGGTGATTGTTTAAGCTTTTTGTTAAACCCCTATGATTTCCTTGTCCTTGCATAGATATATTCTTAAAAGGAATCTAAATTACAAAACAGTTCATGCACATGCATACTCTTTGAATGAGACGTATTATCTACAAAGTCTCCATATCATAGTTCTATTGTTTACAACCTCCTATGGAATCAAGCTCTATAATTATGTTCCAGAATTGAGTTATAGCACTATTGATACTTCCTACTTGCTTTTCCTAAATTCTCAACAAAGGACTATTCCCGATGAATTTCTTACAGAAATGTCTCATTTAAATGGATGACATCTGCTCACTTGTGCCTATACATGCACCATCATAGAGTTTGTACATGTGGTGCCAAGTTCCATGCAAAGTATTCAAGATTTGTAATCTTTCTCGAGTCACTCTCTTACTTAGTTGTGTGTGGCTTATATGGCTTGATCAACCAATCTACTATCTTGTGAATATCATCTGAAACATTTTCACTGTTTAGTACCATATATGCACATCTCAGTGCCTATCATATGAGCGAATATCAATCGAAATGGTCACCATGTACATAAAGTCTCTCTGAAAAATTGAGATCATCAATCCCCATCATAGATATCTTCTGTCGCCGTGGTTTTCGTGCCCACTTGAGACATCTCGTAGTAAGTGGCTCACTCTGTCCTATTATTATGGTTGCTCGTGGCATGGTCATGTATTGTAGTGGGGAGTTAATATAGTAGAAGTGTGTCCAACTTATAACCAATAATTATTTTCGCATTATGTCTCCACAATGTTTTAAATTGTATTCCTTATTGAATTCATTGTGCTAGTTCCCTACACTTGTACGACAATCATAAGAGAACATTCCCTTCTATGTATCACTATGACACTTCCTTTTTCAAGTCAAAGCCTATGGAGATCTCATCATGAACATCTGCAAACCTTCAGCGATTATTGTGCACTATTTCATTGAGTTTGGTTTTCTTTACACCCTCAACTTCTAGAATCATGGACTATGCCGTTGTCATGTGCGAAGTGTTTTACTACCTTTGGTATCTCACCTTCTTGTCTAGATATAAGTTTTATTTGCCTTCTCTCTGGAGCGTCGTGTTAACTATTAGAACCATCTAACCAATTCATGATTTTGTCCCAATATCAAGATTTCCTAGTTATTGAGTTTCACTCGCGAAAGGTTGATATCATATGACTTTGGAATTTTGTACATATCATGAACATGTTGATTTTAATGACAAGTGGTCGTAATTTTTAGTTCCCTCATATATGATCAATTACCAAGAAGTGTTAAGTTGTCTAGAATATGGTAATCTCATAAGCGTTCAATTCTTTTAATCCTTATAGGCTTGTGGCATAGATTCTGTACGTCAAGTAATGTTAGAGTGTAATTCAACTTCGTATTATTTTGAATCCCATATCACATTCAAAGTGCCAGAGTATTCCTATTCGGGGTCGACGGATTTTCCCTACACTCTAGAAAATGAGTGGTTCACGTACTTGAGTATTCCTCCTTAATGATTCCTATTTCCCATGTACTACTTACTCCTATGCCTCATTTGTGTATTAATTGAGGTAGTCACAGTGATTAACCATGTCAGTATTGTTAGTAGTAACATTTTGTGTCTCTTAGTATACGACCTCATAAAGTACTCTACCCAGTGCATTAATGGATTCCTGAAGAACTCCAGCCTAATCTTGAACTCTATTGTTCCTCGTTGTATTAGATACATTGGTTATTGTAAGTTCAGACAAGTCAAAGATAAAGCTTCATAGTGTGATCACATATATATTGGATAGATAAAGTTGTGGTTAGTTTATGGTATCACATCTCATGGTAACTATTAAGGGTCATGAAGGGTTTAGTGTGGTGTACCCCTGAAAATGTTATGTGAGTTGATAATAAAGGTAACATGACTGTATTACACATTAGGTTGCAATGGGTGTATGATATTCCCCGTAACTGTTCCTCATGTACTTTGTATTTCCATATACTTATGTCTAAGAAGATAGTGATAAATAAAAAAAAATGTGGGTACAAATTGACTTGGTTGAACTATATGATCATGATGCACTACTAGCAAGACTCATGATGGCTTGACTTCATATGGACCGTTGATTGAAATGAAATTATATTCTTGTTGATGAACACCTTTGCGATTATATTAATGGCTGGTAAGGACTATTATGAACACATGATTGTTTGTTTACTATGAACTGACATCCTTGATGGTATGATGCCAAGTTATGGAATTGTGGGTTATTGTTGTTATCATGAATTGCAATATCCAGTGGAGTGTAAATTGTACAGTGGAAGTTATCAAAAGATAAAGTCAATGGATAGTTATCTCATGCAAGATGTTTATCTATCATCCTTGTTATGTATGTTTGGGAGTTGATATTATTTTTGATAAGGTGTTATGACAACGCTTGTAAGTCGATAATATCGTGTGGAAGGATAAATGTGTCGTGGAAGGAAAGTACTTTCGTTTGATTAAATACCAGTTAGTTTTGACTTGGAATGTACCATATAGGTATTTTGATGTAAAACTGTACAGTCCATGTTCTGGTATCCATATGTTAATGTAGTGCTTGTAATGCTGGGATTAGGATTGTGGATATATACATTGTGGTGCTATGTACATTAGTGGATATGTGGTTAAGACGATTTTGATGATTCTCTGGCTGGTGGATAGACCTAGTTACAAAGGAAACTCTGCCGAAATTTTTGAAAAATTTATGAGTTAGTTAAAATTTTGAAACTGGAGGTAGGTTAGAAAAGAGATGTGTGATGTTAAAGTTTTTGGGAAAGACTACTCCTCATTCGAGGACGAATGATCCTAAGGGGGGGAGAATGTAAGACCCCAGAAAATTTCGCTAAGTAATATAGGATTCTGTGGTGCGACGTAGGCTAATTATAATATTTTTATATACTATTAATATGGTGGACATCAATTAAACTTAGTAAATATGAGTACAAGTCTTATGGTAAGTTATGTGAGGTCTAAATGGAAGCCTAGGTGTACGCCAAATGGGAAAATTTTCAAAATAGGACAAAATTCCAAATGGATTCACACAAGGCTCCACTTTTAACGATCATATCTCCAGTTATATAAGGAGTTGTGTGAGGTTCAACCTATCAAATTAAAGCCCTTCAGTACCTCAAATCATGAAAAAGATTCAACGAAAGAGCTGTACCTCAAGCTCTTCAGTACCATCACAACACAAAGCTGATATCCCGTCTCACATCATAGAAATGGAACACCTAAATCTACCCCGAAAGGTCATATCTCCATGTGGACTCGCCACCATACGCGATCCTATCCCAACACTGTTACACATGAAACACCACAAGTCGCTATGCCCCAATCGATAGCCATGCACCATTTGATGTCTAAAACCAAAGCAATTCATTACCCCCACGGTGAAATAAATAACATACGACACGCAACCCAATAGGTCATAATCAACACTCCTTTCACCAAGCAACACTCAATTACTCTTCCCACTCGACTTCCACTATGAATCCCCCAATAGGACCGTACCACATATGCCCATAACCAACGAATCGTAATATTTCACAATGTCGAAAAGCAACTCATATCTCTCCTCAAATCACTAACAAGCTCCATAATGACCGAATCAACCTATCCTCAATAACATATATCGGGCCAACCAAGCCAACTCAAGCTAGACACGTATCCATATCAGCTTACCAATGAACTCACTACCAAGAAAGCCTGAAGCTTCTCCTTCCACTACTATAACTTATGCCAGAGCCGTACGATACAGTGCTCGGCGCCAAATCAATATCGAAATCTACAACCTAGCCTGGTGATATGCCCGACCACAAGAAACACATCTAAAAAGTCCCTCAACACTGGAACTGAACAAATGGTAAAAACCTCTTCACTAATATCCATCACGAAGGCCCAATTAATAAAAGCAGTCCTCCCCAACCATCCGTTGGTCCTTGGAATACAAACCACTTTGCAAGAACAAAATCTAATGCACCTCGCAACTCAACCCGTGGCATTTCCGACATAGCCCGTAGCGCAATAGTTCGGAATCACATAACACTAAGACAACCAGTCTGAATTTCAACATCACATCCAAAATTTAACATACCAGCAATTAAAGATCCACTCGAGCCTCCAAATCCCAATAGCCGCTAAACGGTACCAATACACGCGATCCATAACCACTACATAGCCTAAACATGGGAACTCCCAGTCTCCAACTCCATATAGCACACGAATTACCATACATGATCACAAATTCCGCCGTATGAATATATACCACACCTCAAGTACCCAATTATTCGGTGAAGGATATTCTTAAATTGCCCTATGCCATCAAACAAACTCAGATATCAACAGTCAATCTAACAATAACATGCCTTAATACTACCAAAGTATCATAAGTCTAATCACATTACCCTTTTTCTGAGGCATATACTCTCATCAAATCACTTTCAATTAGCAGTATCATTTCCTTGATTACCTGAGGCTACCCGTTGCCTAGAATTTTATGAACTTCTTTTCAAAATTGAACTGTAAATCATCAATCCAAGACCTTCCATCAATCCCATCTAAAAGAATAATCATTACCCCTTTCATGCTTCGCATACCCATAGAAAATATATTCATCTCCAAACCACAGTAAAAACCCAACAAGGACTCTCTCCCCCAATTCCATGTGCACAAGCTAAACTGCCAGGACTGAATTCTTCTACCCAAACCAAGCTAAGCAAGCTGCCAAAACTCAAGAGCATTGTTGCAAAATGCCTGTAAGGCTCATTACCTCGAACACATACGAAGAATTAATCATACCCTTACCATACCAACTCAGTCTACTATTAACATATTCCATTTTTCAAACTTCCCTTCTAATTCATCATCAACTTGATATTCCCCCTTGTTGTAGAACCACAATACCTCAGCCCAGGTTTACCACACGAGACTCGAACATAGGACCATACTGTCTAAGACCCATAGGCTAAATACCCTCTCAAATGTTCCCAGAAATACCACATTCCAGAACACTTTACTTTGAGAACTTCCTGCGAATATAAATTCGTTACCATTACTTTCTAGATACTGATGCATAGAATCTCATAATTAAAATAAAATACCACAAGCCTTGACCTTTCCGATAAAAACACAGTCTCTACCCACATACACAACCTTGAGACATCTGATTGTTACATGTAGAATCTTGAACACAATAAAACCATTATCGAGAGTCATTCACTCTTATTCAAACTGAAAATTACCTGACTTAATGAACAGAACCACCCGTGCCTTATTAGAACTCTGACACCGTAGGGTATGATCTCATTCCAATATAAACAAACATCTTCCTTTTCTATACATTGAGCATTCTTTATCAATCACAGCTCAAGACACCCTATTATTTTCTACGAAGCACCATATAACCTTTGTTAAAATTTTGCTCCACTCGTGCCATCCTCGGCTCAATTTCTGCAACCAGGACTGATCCGCCAGCATACCTCAAAACGGAACCAGCATAGCACACATTCGTGCGATCAACTAATCAACAGCAACCTCCCCAACTTGAATCGAAACCATATATCAGGACACGCTCAATAACCATAATACTTTCACTCTAATGATGTCACAATATCAAAGTGAGATTAATCTCAAATCATCTACCAGTTAGTGAAAATACATATCATCTAGTACTATAATCCTCTACAAACCTCGCATTCATTCCCACCTCAGCTGAGTCTACTCCCTTAAGCGACCCGAATTCTCAAATTTCAACACGTACCCTTCAATTACACATGTGATCTTCTAACATACGCATAAACACCATACCACATAAGAACACTCCGCAGGCGATAACCCACCTGCTTCTTCTCAATTTAGTACTTCAGCATATCTTCCACCATTAGATACGTTACATAGTCAATTTAGTCTTCTTGAGTCTGAACTCATACCGCCACATGTAATGCACTACCCTCTCCAACCAGGAGACACGAAAATATTCTTCAAGCGCCCATATTCAGGCTACACATCGAATCACAATAGGAATCGAACACTTAATAGTTCATCTATTATCCAGCGGACTTCTTCGTTACTGCTGTGAGCACGTGATTTTTTCCATATATGACAATTACTCCCAAACATTCAAAATAAAATCGTTTCTGTATCGTTTGTAATATTTGTGGATATTTGTGTGTTTGAGTGTGCATGTTTATTTGATTAAATTAATAAAAATAAAAAAACATATATTGTAATAGCATTTAGAATTTAATTTTAAAATTTTTGAGTTAATTAGTAAATTACTTATTTTACGAAAATGGAAAAATCACAAAAAAATATATATAAATAAAGGTGTATTTTTGTTCTATTTTTGTTGTTATTGTACGATATGATTTATATGTTTATTCTATTTTGTTGTCATCGTATGACATTATTTTAATTAAATGTGTTAATTGGTATTTTAATTATTGTTAAGTGTTAATATCTGTGTAGTTTTTATTTTTAATGTTTACAAATTAATTAGAATTTTGTTTTTGATTATAAAGAAGGAAAAGAAAAGCTGAAAATTAAGAAAAATACGATTTGGGCCAAAAATGCCAAAAGCCCAGACGAAAATCGGCACAACCCAGTCCAAAAAACACCCCAAATCCGGTTCAACTCATGCCCCAACCTGTTTTCCCTGACCCAGTCTCAACCCTTACACCTAAACGACGCTGTTTAACTATGATAGTTTGATCACAGCCGTTGAATTTTTTAATCTAACGGCTGAGATTAATTCCCTAATTTTAATTCACCCAAATACCCCTAAACCCTTTACCCCACTTTATTTCCAGACCCCCCCCCCCCCACTTCGTCTCTCTCAACTCAGAGACGAAATTAGGGTTCCAACCCAGTCGCCATAGTTCCCCTTCGCCTGAAACCCGGCAGAAACGATGCCTCCGGCCACCAAATTCACACCCTTGGACCACCCTGACTCCCCTTCTCCAAATCCACACTCCGTTAACCTCGAATCGCCTTGGGCCGCCTCAAATCTTCAATCGAAGAATCAAGCAAAACTCAAAGATATCCCAATCGCCCCCAAATCAACACCCAACGTCCACCTGAATTCCCTCGTCCGTAAACCCTCATCATATTCCCTCAAATCTCATTGGTTTTTCTCGAATCGTAGAGCAAAGTTTGACCCCAAACCCTAGTTCTCTTAAGCTCGAGGCTCAATGGACAGTTGAAGATTTGTAGACCAAATTGGACTTTAAATGTGTGTTTTTACCTGAAAAACTCACAATTAAAGTGTGCTTTGGTCTATGATCAAAGGATCCGAATATGAGTTCGTAATGGGGTCTATCTTGGCCCCAAATCTGGAGATTGGATGTTCGCACCCGGGTTTTGTTTAAACTGGTGAGTATCTGCTTATTTCTTTCAATTGTTAATTTTTCGTTAAAGCAAATTCATCTTCTACCCCTTTCTTTAGGATCGAATGCTTTGTATCTGTTCTGCATTTTGTTTCTTTTTCGTATTGTTGTTTACGTCGAACTATTTAATGTCTGTAATACTTTATATGAAAACCACGGTTATTCCTATAACTATTTGATAGTTATTACTTGTTCAAATTGGCCGAGTTTGCTCTTTGTTGTTCATCATTTGTATGTTTCCTTGCTCATTTCTGTTTGTCTAAGCTAACTAGGATTGGTTCCCAATATGGATAGCTTATTCCTTGTGTCTATGAGAATCAGTCTGTCTTTAGTAGTTTAGTACAGTTTGCTTTGAATCAATGTTTTCATTTGGATACTATTTGGAACTAATCTTGGATTCATTAGTTAATTTTGCTGAATTAAATCTCAATAATTGTCCTATACTGGATTCGATTTTGATGTGCTTGTCAAGTATCGATTCATGTGGCTAGGTAGTTAATTGCTTAGCTAAATTGGTTATAGCCGCATGTTGAAAATATAGGTTAGGGGTAGGACAGTAATCCATTGGCTGCTATTAACTTTTGTAGGGGAATTAAAAAGGCAATTAAACAGTTAGTTTGGGGGCTGCTGTTAGGAGGTTGCTAGTTTTGAATAGAAGGGTACATTTTTAATGTTAATTAAGAGGGTAGATATTTTTAGGGTTGAAAAAAGGGGCTGCAAGTTGGACTTTAAGAGCTGGAATTGGACAGCAATTAAATTAACTAATTAAGGGGGCTGCTGGTTCTATTTTTAAGTATATAAAAGGGACTGAAACACATAGATAAAAAAATAGACAGTTTTTTACATACTGGAAAAGAGTAAAAAATACACACTTGAGAGGTTTTAAGCACTAAAAAGAGTGAGAATTTGAGAGTTTAGAGTTGTTGTTGGTGTACTGTTGTTGCTGCTGTTGCTTTGCCGTTAAGTTGCCATCCACTGACTTCCTCTTATTCTACTTGTATTTCGATTACCAGGTACACACTTTGTAGATCTCAAGCTTATGAAAAATGAAGTGAAGCTGTTTGAGCTGTTGTTCCGAAGCTTTTATTTCCTGTTTTTAGTTTCATGTAAAACTTAAACTATGTGTTATTGCTGGTGTTGATAGCTATTATTACTCCACTGGTCTCTCATTTTCCCTTCTTTGTTTTACTCTCCGGGCACACACTTTTGACTTTAGGCATGTAAAAATGGTTTGTGAGGTGTTTGTGATAGAGATATATGGAGATCATGTCCTCTTTTGTTAGATATTAGAACTTTAATTCATAGTTATTTTCACTTCCATTTCCTGTATCTTACTCTTCTTAAATGACATGTATTCAGTTGAGAATTTGATATGATTTTGTTGAAGTAAATTAATTCTGAGCATGCTAAAACCGTGTGTTAGAGTGTGAGTTCTTAGATCTTACTTCTAATGTTGTAATTAAGTGACAAGGGGTTGTACTACAGCTATTTTGGTTTGGTTAGCTTCCCCTTTCTTTATGAAGTAATTCTAGGCAGAGGCTGCTATGTAACATTTAAAGCTTTTGGGGTGTGCTAATGACTGAGTAATGCTGGTATGAGATGCTGTAAGATATGGATCAGTTTAATGTCTTTCAAATGTGTCTTTTTTAGTTATACTAATGGTTATGCTTGTTGAAGGTTGGTAATCTATATTGCAATGGCGGGTATATGATAGGGATAGAATGATAACATTTTAAGGTTGTCTGCATTTCGAAGCTCACACATTGCTTGATTAAAGACTTGATTTTGAGTCCCATTGATCAAATCTCCCAGGTTGGGCCTCCAATGGGTTTGGAATGGAAATTTGTTCATGATTTCTCACGTGAAAGACCAATTGGTCAAGCCCAATGTTTTGGCATTATTTGCTAATGTCCTTTCCCGAAGGCCCAAGCATTTAAGAATAAAGTATAGATAGTCCTTTAATTAGTAATTTCGTTTGAGAAATAGTTTAAAGTAGCCGCAGTTTCTTTAAGCTTATTTAGTTAGTCTAATAATTGAGGTGCGCCATATTAGATAAAATAAGTAGTTTATGGCCCTCTGAGCTTTAGGTTAAATACTTTTTTTTTAAAAAAAATGGAATTGAGGTACGCCGCGCCAAATAAAAATGATAATTGCATGGCACTCGAATTAATTAGTTTTAATTGGACCTTAGAATTTGAAGCGTGTCATTTAGCAAATTTCGTGGCCCTCCCAAAATTAATAATATATTAATATAACTGCAAAATTAAGCCTTAGTAATATACATAGATATTTGGATTATGTATTTAATTTTTTTATACGAGTCCTCTGTATCAAATTTTATTAGGCAATATGTAGGCCAGTGTTTAATCTAGTTAATGACATCCCTTTAATGGTTAAATCTTTTAGTTCTAAAATGCTAGTTTAAATTAATTAGAAAAATAGCTAGTTTGTTTTAATGTGATATATATTTTATGCTATTTTGCCATTTCAGGCTTTAATAATGTTTACTTATAAAATACGGCACGAAATGAGGTAATAACAAATAAAAGGCTTGCATTTACAAATGTTTGTTTAATTATGACTTTTTCTGTATATTTAGAGGTAAATAAAATAATATATAGTTATTTTAGATTTATTTATTTTTTGACAAAATAAGATAAGCTTCGGTCAAAAAATATAAAAATTAGGGGACCTTCCTAGATATACATGTGTTAAAAAAAAGTAATTAGAATTTAGGACGAGCAGTTTAGCTAATTTCACGGCCCTCCGCAAAGTAGTAATACGTTAGTCACTTTAAGCGTGGTTTTAATCATTTTACCTTTCTTAAATATGGGTGTGCATTTCATGCGACTCGAATCCAAATCCAACAACGTTGAATAAGAATATGTCGAGGATCTGGGTGCATTTCATGTGACGTGATCCGAAAACATGTTCTTAAACAACGTTGATTTTCTTAAGTAGTAATAATTGACAAAAAGCGGTAAATAATTATAAAATTGCACATAGGTTCTAAAATCAGATAATTAAGCCGAAATTTGATAATTAAGCGATCGTGCTAGAACCACGAAATTCGGGAATGCCTAACACCTTCTCCCGGGTTAACAGAATTCCTTATCTGAATTTCTGGTTCGCGGACCATTAAATATAGTCAAACCTTTCCTCAATTCGAGATTTGAATCGGTGACTTGGGACACCATAAATCTTCCAAGTCGCGACTCCGAATCTCTCAATAAATGAATCCCGTTTTGGGTGTCCTTTAATTAGCAAAACTCCCTTTTATATCTCGCGCCCTCGCGGGTCAGCGGAAAAAGGAGGTGTGACAGCTCTGGCGACTCTGCTGGGGACAACGACCCAAGACCACTGGCTCAGTTTTTAAGAACTCGAACTTTGAATAATTGTTGTATTTGGCTTATTATTATCTGATTTTATTATATGTTTGTATTTAATGTGCTAAATATTGCTTTTACCGCTTTGATATTTTGTGAATTGTACATATAAACTGTGCCGAAACCAATCTCCTCTCTGAGTCTTCTAAATCATGAAGAAGGGTGCATTTCGTGTGACTTCTTTTCTGTATAGTGTCTAATTCCCATTTTAGAACGAGGTTTGGATAAGTTGCAAAACCGGTGAAGCTTCTGTATTCCCAGGTTGCTGCCTCCTCCTCGGCTCGAGTTATCCGCTCGGGTAAGCCAGGTTTGAACAATAAACCTAGGTTTTTAAACCTAGAATAATAAAGCCTCATGCCGGATCCCTAGTAGGAACGTTTATTTGCGTCATGTTGCATTCGACTTAGGGGACTCAACACAGTGGTTGGGTCCGTCTAGGACAGGTGACCTGAAATGAAAAGACCATCCTGCTGCATCCTGTTTGTTTTACGCATTTATTTGCTTCAGACTTAATGAAAACAAAAATTAAAATAGTTTATTTTTTTACTTAAAATGAAAAAGAAAAATAATGTTTTTAAAAAAAATGTGTGTTTTATTCTTAAAATAAAAAATAAAAATTAAAAAAAATATATAGTTTACTTGTTTTTCAATAAAAAATAAAATAGTTTGTTTCATTTACAGATGTAGTTTGTTTTATTTAACAGAACTACGCTGGTTTGATTCTCACACGATGTGAGATACGTAGGCAACCCTTATCGGGTCCAACTTCCCCTTTTCCAAAAATGGTCAAAAATGTCGGAATTAATTTTTCGTCGTAAATAAGTCGGTGATACCATTTTCAAAACAACCAAATGTTCCTGAAAAGGGACGCCGGAAGGTTGATTTTGCATAAACGTCCACTTTGGGTCATTTTGTGGATTTTTGGTCAATTAGCCCACACAGCCTTAAAATTTTTGTCCCCGAGGCATTGAAAGGCCGTGTTTAAAAAAAATTAGTTGTTTTTCTCTCTTTAATCACCTTAATATATGTGCAGGATGAGCACAAATCAGAATGAACCATTTTCAGTCTTTAGCGAGGTCCCTCAACAGTTCCATATGTGGTGGAATGATTTGAAAGACAGTAGTAAAAAGATAGTGGAAAGAATTTTGGGATGTTTTGTCAATCTGCTGAATGTCAAGCCAAGGAAAGATATCATCGAGGCACTGATATCATTTTGGGATCCAACCCGCAATGTATTCCGTTTTGCTGACTTTGAACTTACACCTACGCTAGAGGAGATTGCAGGCTATGCAAGATTAAATGGAAAATTAAGAGGACAATACCTGCTTTCACCAAGACCGGTATCTCCGCATGGGTTTCTGGATTTGCTAAGCATTAGTCAGAAAGTGCAAAATGATGATTTATCAGGAGGATGTTGCGCTCTCCAATTCTTATATCAATGGTATGGTACTCCTTATGGTTTTTAAGAATCAATTCTTGGACTAACTCACGCTGGGAATAGAACCAAGTGGGAGACCAGACGAATTTTAGCATTCATAACGGAATTCCTGGGGATTGTGGTTTGTCCACGCAAAGATAAGAAAATAGAGATAAATCTTGTAGAAATAGCCAATGTCTCAATCAAAAAAGCTACCAGTATGGTAGCCCCTTTGGTTTTATCTGAAATCTACCAAGCCTTGACTATATGCCGAGAAGGGGGCGACTTCTTCCAAGGATGCAATCTGTTACTCCAATTGTAGATGCAAGAACACCTCCATCACCGGGCACGATACATGAACCGTGGGTTGACTGGAAAAAGCTGTATTAGTGGTTTTGAGGAACGGATGATAGTCGTTGTATTCCCCGAAGGGGTCGAAGCATGGCTTGCACGATTAAGTTCAATAAAGGCCGACCAGGTTGAATGGGCATTCGGGTGGTTACCTGATACTGAAGCAGTATACATGGTAGTCGAGGAATGTCATATTCTTCTGATGGGGGTTCGTAGTATCCAACCATATGTTCCTCATCGGGTATTGCATCAGCTAGGAAGATTTCAAGTTATTCCTACTAAAGAAGATCTAAGCAAGCACGCCATTGAATTGAGCCTAGGAGTTGTATTCCACGAAGAAAAGATTAGAAAGCTGTGGCATGAATGTAGATTCCTTGAGCCTAAGACTATGGTTCGAGAACCGGCTAAGGGTGAGGTAGACCCAAAGTACAATGTTTGGTTCGGGAAAAAGTTTCAGATTCGTAAGAAGTCTGCTAAAAGAGCCCATGTCCAACAGTTCACGGAAGATTCACAAGAGCAATGGAATTGGCTAGCAAAGGAAGAAGGTTACAGGATGAAGATTGGCAAGATAGAACAGCAGGTCTAGGACCTTCAATTCGAGAAGAGTATGCAATTTGCTGCAGACGAGGGGGTCAAAAAGAAATTGGCTCAAGAAAAGGACACTCTCAAGGCTCGAATCTGGCGAATCAGAAAAAAAGCCAACAACCAACCAAAAAGCCGAGCTTATCAAAGGTTGATGAACGAACTGAACTAACGGCTCAAAGAAAGCAGAGAAAAGTTGGAAAGGTCTGAGGCTAGCCAGGAAAGAATGCAGGCTAGATGGGCGAGAGGTGCAGAAGAACGAAGGGAGTACTTGCGGCAGGTCAAAAGGCATTGTGAGATGAGCGTTGGGATATTATGAGAGATAAATTCGAATCTCCAAGAACAGATCTACAGACAGATTCATGAAGCTAGGGAAGACAAGGAACGGTGTTACGACATGATGGCCTTAATGGAAGAATAAATGAAAAGATTCCAAGATCGGCTTACGGACGATGCGCGAGTACTGGGGTTAAAAAACCGACAGATAGAGCAATTATTCAGAGAAAGGGATATCATTCGGGGAAGGATAGACGAGATTGGATACTACATTCACATGATATGCCTATCATGTGAACAGATGCCCCGAAATGTCCTTTTTCCTTTATCATGGGTTATGTCCGTCAGATCATGGAAGAATTGAAAGATCTGCGGAGAGGTATTGCACAAAGGGCCACAGCCAGGACAAACAGGGCCCCACCGGCACAGAAGCTCAAAACCTTAAAACTTGTCTAGTTTTGAACTTGTATTTCTTTTTGGGGTCTAGTCGTGAGACTGTTTTTCTTATAAAAAGGGTTGAATATGTTTTGACCATCATTTTAAGTTGGGTTGTTATAATAAAGTTCTTTGGAAAACCTTTGAAAAAATATTTTGTGTGTTGTATTGACACGAACTACGCTAGGGTCTGATTCATGCGGGGACATGATACGTAGGCAATCTACATAAGATTCGACCACTGTTTATAGTAAAAAGGGAGAAAATAAATAAAAGAAGTGAGAGAAATAATGGATAGGCATAGATGATAAGCCGGGATGATGCATGTGGTCTGAGCAAAAGCATAATAGAAATGGTTCATTTCATAAGGACATTGCATCCCCAACATGCTTTTACCATATCTGTTAAAATTTTAACACTAACAAGTTTGTTATTTTTTTTAATATCCAGTTAGTGTTAGAGTGTATTGGCATCACAGAGATATCATACAAGATCGAAAGCACCTATACCTAAAAGTATGACTGGGTCAGATCACAGTAGTGAGTCAGAAAAAGCAATGAGCCAGATGCTCAAAGAAGCTTTAGAAAAAATGGAACAAATGAAGTTGAAAATGAGCGAAATGCAGACGGTGCTGGCCAGAGCACAAAAGGGTCCTGAAGCACAAACTCCTCCTACCTTCCCACCAGGATTTACCCCAGAATACCTTTCTCCTGGTCCCTCAACAAGAGTCCCACACCTTCATTACAACCAGGGAAGGGATGCTTGCGACCACCCAGCTCCACCACCTAATCAAAACCCTCCTCCACCAAAGGGCCCTGTCTTTGTGGCACCTTCCCTAGCTCTATTGCATAGATCATCAAGTGAGCCATTATTTCAGGTTCACGACACTCAGTATTACCCCCCGGAACCCACGTTCAGGGCACCCGAACCACCCACCTATACTCCTCCCTTTGAAGTCCCAGTGGAAAAGTCGGCCAAGAGCTCAGAACAAGATGAGATGATACGGAAAGTCAAGAGCCTGGAGCAGTCCTTCAGGAACATGCATGGAATGGGAAATCAAGTTAGCGTGGCTTATAAAGACTTATGCCCTTTCCCCGACGTACAACTGCCAGCTGGGTTCAAAATGCCCAAATTTGATGTGTATGAAGGGCACGGTGATCCCATGTCTCATCTGCGAGGATTTTGCAGCAAGATGAGGGGAGCAGGCGGAAAAGATGAGCTACTGATAGCTTTTTTTGGACAGAGTTTGAGCGGGTCTGCCTTAGAATGGTACACAAGGCAAGATCCAAGTATATGGTATACTTGGGATGATTTGGCGCAAGCTTTCACTGGGCACTTTCAATATAATCTGGAGATAGTGCCTGACCGTCTCACACTATTAAAGCTAGATAAGAAACCAGGGGGGAGCTTCCAGGAATTTGGATTTTGTTGGAGAGAACAGGCGGCTAGAGTTGATCCTCCTATGAGAGAGGGGGAGATGGTAGATTACTTTCTGCAAACTCTCGATCCAACCTACTTCGGTCATTTAGTGACATCAGTGGGAAAATCCTTTAATGAAGTGGTCAAAATGGGAGGCATGATAGAAGAAGGTCTCAAGACCAACAAAATCTTGAGTTCTTCAATGATCAAGGCGACCACACAGGCTATTCAGAGTGGCACAGGAAGTGCGCTCGGAAAGAAGAAAATAGAGGATGTAACAACGATAGAGGCTGGTAATTGGTCCCGATCCAAAGGTCCTTCCCCCAATCACCAATTCAGACCCCCTCACCCAAATTACCCCCACATTCCGAATTATCCTCCACAATCCTATTACCCTCCTCAAGAACCACATTTTTCTATGCACCAGGCACAGGCATACAATCAACTACCGGTTCGCCGACAATGGCGCGCACCGGTTCCCCAACATACATATGTACCTCCTCAAAATACCTATCCACCACAAAACATATACCCACCACCCCAAAATGCTTATCCTCTACCAAGGGCATACAGGAACCCTACAGGAGCAGGTTTTCGTGGAAATCCAGCTTCCAAAAACGACAGGGTACAAAGGCAGAGAGCCTTTACCGAATTGGGAGAAACCTACACTGCCTTATTCCATAAATTGAGGCAGGTAGGTTTGTTAAATCCTGTCGAGCCTAGGGTACAAAACCTCCCGCCCCAGAATTTGGACCAATCGAAGAGTTGTGAGTATTGTTCGGGGATGCTAGGACATGAAACTGAAAGGTGTTGGAGATTGAAACACATAGTGCAAGATCTCATTGACACCCGTAAGATTGAGTTCTAAACACCCGAAGCGCCCAACATTAATCAAAACCCATTGCCGATGCATCACGAGACCTAGATGATAAAGTTTATGCATGAGGGAGGAGAGACGAAGAAGCCATCACAAACAATGATGATGATCCGAGCTATTCCGAAAGAAAAAATGGCAGGTAAGGAAGTAGTGATAGGTGTGGAGAAGGTAGGGGTGGATCTACAGTGATAGTGGAAGAGAATGCAGCCGTTGCTTTGGAGAAATCAGGATCTACCAAAGTGGTAGTATCAGGGGCGCCACTTGCACCTGTGTTCTTTGTAAAAGGAGTTTGCCGAGAGTCAATCATTGTCAAACCGGTAGTTCAATTGCCGATAATTAGCAACAAGGCGGTGCCTTGGAAATATGAGAAAGTGGTAGTAATATACTGGGGCAAGCAGTTGGAGGAGAACGTATGTGAGACTCAGGGATTGACTCGTTCAGGGAGATGCTTTGCTCCTGCCGATTTAAGGAAGCCTAACTCAGCAGCAACAAAGAAACCAGTAACGGATGAAGAAGCCGCGGAATTTTGAAAGAAAATGAAGGCCCAAGATTACTCCATTTTGGAGCAATTGAGGAAGACTCCGGCTCAAATTTCAATGTTGTCTTTGTTGATCCATTCTAGTGACAATTGCCAGGCGCTAATGAAAATCCTGAACGAAGCTCACATTCCGGACAAAATCTCAGTAAATCACTTAGAGAAGATGGTGCAGAAAATCTTCGAAGTAAGTCGGGTGACCTTTTCTGACAATGAGTTACCGATGGAGGGCACAGAACACAACAAAGCCCTATATCTAATGGTGAAGTGCGAAGACTCGGTGGTCACCCGAGTACTGATTGATAATGGATCCAGTGCCAACATCTGTAGCTTGGCTGCTTTGAACAAGTTAAAAATTGATCACAACCGGACTCATAAGAACAACATCTGCATCCGAGGTTTTGATGGAAGTGGTAGCAACACGGTCGGTGACATCATACTAGAATTAACCGTTGGTCCAGTTGAGTTCACCATGGAATTCCAGGTGGTCGACGTAACAGTATCCTACAATTTTCTACTTGGATGACCTTGGATTCATGCTGCCAAAGCAGTGCTTTCCACATTACATCAGATGGTGAAATTCGAATGGGACAGGCAGGAGATAGTTGTGTACGGAGCTGATGGCACAAGCCTTGGAGGAGATGATATTGTGCCATTTATAAAGACGGAAGACGACAAAGGACCGCGGGTGTACCAAGTCTTCGACGGGGTTCCAGTGGCTAAAATTTCTGAAGGAGAGAACCTCCCATCCGCGGCATAGCCCCCGCGACCGTCATGACAATTTCAGAGATGCTGGGTAATGGATTCATGCCAGGAAAAGGCCTGGGGGAAGGGCTTCAGGGTATTGTTCAGCCCGTATCTTTGCCCGAAAATTTAGGGACATTTGGATTGGGGTTTAAACCCACTGTGGAAGATATACAACGAGCCAAAAGAATGAAGAAGAAAGTTTGGGTTCTCCCCAAACCAGTTCCACGTCTGTTCAAATCTTTTGTTAGAGCGAGGGCCAAAAAACCGGCGGTTCCGAAAATCCAAGGACCATTGATCGGTATGGATGGGGATTTAGAACAGACCTTTGAAAAAATGTTTGCTGATGTCCATATGTTAGAAGCTGGAGAGGGTTCTAGCAGAGCGGACATACAATTTGTGGGGCCCGAAGCCAAAATCAACAACTGGGCGGCCACTCCTCTTCACACTCGAAGGGAGTCTTGGTAGTCGGCTTTGGATTTCCTTTCTTGTTTCCTGGGTTATCCCAGAATTGTAATCCTTTTGTTTTGTTTGTATTTTTTTCAAAGTGTGAAACTGTTTTATTCCGCATTTATTAGAAAGAATGCAAGTTTCCTTTCTTTTGCTGGTTTTAATTTTTATTTTCTTCTTTTCTGAACAGTTCTTCTTTTACTGGTCCTAAAGATATGGAATGCACAACGAATCCTCGACCTAGTCTAAATAATCAATCTAACTCCAACTTAATTGAACCATAGTGTGAGTTAAATAGCAAATCTGAATTCGAAGAGGATGAGGACTTTGAGGAAATAAGTAGGGAGTTGTGCCAATTCGTAGAGAAGCCAAAGCCCAATCTAAATGAAACTGAAGCTGTAGATTTGGGGGGTACAAATGATGTTAGGGAAACCAAAATCAGCATCCACATTGAGCCAAATATCAGGGAAGAACTAATCAAAGCCCTCATTGAATTCAAAGATGTTTTCGCGTGGTCATATGACGACATGCCAGGATTGAGCACTGATTTAGTGGTTCACAAATTGCCCACTGACCCGGCCTACCCTCCTGTCAAGCAAAAGCTAAGGAAGTTTAAAATAGATATGAGTGTCAAGATTAAGGAAGAAGTGACTAAGCAGCTACAGGCTAAAGTTATTCGCGTCACTCGATATCCCGATTGGTTGGCCAATGTGGTACCAGTGCCGAAGAAGGATGGAAAGATCAGGGTGTGTGTTGACTATCGCAATCTCAACAAAGTAAGCCCTAAGGATAATTTTCCATTTCCCAACATCCATATCCTAATTGATAATTGTGCTGGGCGCAAGATCAGATCCTTCGTGGATTGCTATGCAGAATATCATCAGATCTTGATGGATGAAGAAGATGCAGAAAAGACATCTTTCATCACGCCATGGGGAACTTATTGCTACAGAGTAATGCCATTCGATTTGAAGAACGCTGGGGCAACGTACATGAGAGCAATGACCATTGTGTTCCATGACATGATACACAAAGAGATTGAAGTGTACATGGAAAATGTAATCATAAAGTCTAGACGGCAAGAGGATCATGTAACAGACCTAAGGAAGTTCTTCCAAAGACTTTGAAGGTATGATATCAAACTCAACCCGGCCAAGTGTGCTTTTGGGGTTCCATCAGGAAAGTTGTTGGGATTCATCGTCAGCCGGCGAGGCATTGAATTGGACCCATCCGAGATCAAATCCATCCAGGACTTGCCACCCCCGAAGAATAAAATAGAGGGAATGAGTCTATTGGGAAGATTGAATTACATCAGCAGATTCATTGCTCAACTCACGGCAACCTGTGAGCCCATATTTCGGCTGTTGAAGAAAGATGTTACGGTAGAATGGATGACGGAATGTCAGGAATACTTTGACCAAATCAAGGGGTATCTATCAAATCCACCCGTGCTAGTTCCACCTGAATCTAAAAGACCATTGATTCTCTATCTAACGGTACTGGAAAATTCATTTGGCTGCGTACTGGGGCAACATGACAGTACAGGGAGAAAGGAGCAAGCCATCTACTATCTCGGCAAGAAGTTTACAGTATATGAGGTTAAGTATACTCAACTAGAGAAGACATGCTGCGCCCTGACTTGGGTAGCCCAAAAGTTGAAACATTATTTGTCATCATACACTACTTATCTCATTTCATGCTTGGACCCATTGAAATATATCTTCCAAAAGCCTATGCCCACAGGGAGGCTAGCAAAGTGGCAGATATTACTCACGGAGTTTGATATCGTCTATGTGATGAGGATGGCCATGAAGGCCCAAGCGTTGGCTGATCATTTAGCCGAAAACCCTATTGATGAAGAGTATGAGCCATTGAGGACGTATTTCCCCGATGAAGAAGTGATGCACGTAGATAAGGTGGCATCAACGGAGGAACCAGGATGGAAGCTTTTCTTTGATGGAGCCGCAAACTCGAAAGGAGTTGGGATAGGAGCAGTGCTCATTTCGGAAACAGGACATCACTATCCTGTTACGGCACAACTGCGATTCTATTGCACCAATAACATGGCTGAATATGAGGCTTGTATTTTGGGATTACGGTTAGCTGCAGACATGGATGTCCAGGACATCTTGGTCTTGGGGGACTCGGACCTCCTGGTACATCAAATTCAAGGTAAATGGGAGACACGTGATTTGAAGCTTATACTATATCGACAATGTTTGCATGATCTGAGCAAGCAATTTTGATCGGTGGAATTCAGACACATTCCGAGAGTTCACAATGAGGTTGCTGATGCATTGGCCACCTTGGCGTCAATGTTCCATCACCAGACAAAATTCATGTTGACCCATTGCATATCCAGGTTCATGAGCAGCATGCTTACTGTAGCATGATAGGGGAGGAAATGGATGGCGAGCCATGGTTTCATGATGTCAAAGAATACCTCAGAATGGGAATATACCCAGAGCAGGCGACTAGAGATCAAAAAAGAGCTATTCGGCGATTAGCGAATGGATTCTTCCATAGTGAAGGAGTGTTGTACAAAAGAACCCCAGATTTGGGATTGTTGCAATATATAGATGCAAGTCAAGCCACAACAGTGATGACAGAGGTACACGTTGGAGTATGTGGGCCACATATGAGCGGATATGTATTGGCGAAGAAGATCTTGCGGGCAGGGTATTACTGGCTTACCATGGAGCGTGATTGTATAAATTTTGTGCGGAAGTTCCATCAATGTCAGGTGCACGGAGATTTTTATTCATTCTCTGCCCACGGAATTGCATACGATGTCAGCGCCATGGCCATTTGTTGCGTGGGGCATAGATGTCATTAGGACGATTGAGCCGGCAGCTTCCAACTGTCATAGGTTCATTCTAGTAACCATTGATTACTTCACCAAGTGGGTGGAGGCAAAGACATTCAAGTCAGTAACCAAGAAGGCAGTTGTAGACTTTGCCCATTCCCATATCATCTGTAGATTTGGAATCCCAGAGATGATCATCACGGACAAAGATGCTAATCTTAACAGTGGTTTGATGAAAGAGGTATGTCAACAGTTCAAGATTACACACCGTAATTCCACCCCATATCGTCCCAAAGAAAATGGCACGGTTGAAACAACAAAATAAAAATATAAAAAAGATATTGAGGAAGATGGTAGAAGGGTCTAGGCAATGGCATAAAAAGTTGCCATTTGCATTATTGGGTTATCATACTATCGTCCGAACTTCGGTAGGTGCAACTCCTTACTTGTTGGTATACGGAACTGAAGCAGTAATACCAGCGGAGGTTGAAATTCCATCTCTCTGAATTGTCGCTGAAGCCGAGATCGATGATGATGAATGGGTCAAAACACGGCTGGAAAAGTTGAGTTTAATCGATGAAAAGAGATTGGCAGCAGTATGTCATAGGCAATTATGTCAAAAGAGAATGGCAAGAGCATAAAATAAGAAGGTGTGCCCCAGAAAATTTGAAGTAGGGCAACAAGTGTTGAAACGGATTCTCCCGCACCAGATTGAAGCAAAGGGCAAGTTCGCCCCAAATTGGCAAGGACCTTATATTGTGACCAGGGTGCTATCCAATAGCGCTTTGTGTCTGACAGATATTGAACGAAGAAACACCGACATGGACATCTACTCTGATGTAGTCAAGAGATATTATGTGTAATTTCCTTGATCATGATAATTGCTTGCTCATTTGTCCGTATTTGGTGTTTATTGAACAATGAAATGACGGAGGCAGTTCTTTCTTCTATCCAAACACTTTCAACCTTTTCTTTCCCTTTTTGAGCCTTAATTATTTTTTTTCATACCCCTCTTTTTGGATTCGTAAAAATAAAAAGAAAAAAATGATGAATGAAAAAATAATGATAAGAAAAACACAAGGAGTGAACTACGTTTGACCTTATTCCTTAAGAAGGATACGTAGGCGCCACACGGCTCGGTCGCAACGTGACAAAAGTCACGCAATTCAAAAATCCCCAAACAAGAAAACTGGGGCAGAAGTTATGTTTCCTTTTGAGAAATTTGGTTCCAAGAGTTGTATTCCTTTACTTATCAAGTTATTTAAAACTTCTTGATGATCCTTTTTACCCACACAAAACCCCATATTATATCCAAAAGACCTCCTGATCATTGCTTAATAAGTGTTAGCACAGGAAGAAGAGAGCTCACGGTAATACACTGATTCTCGACTGAAAAGGACCATGAGCTGAGAGAATTCCCAACAGAGAGAATCTTATCGTCAACGCTCCAATCCCCAATTGAAAAATAAAATGAGAGAGTCTTATCGGTGAAAACCTTCAAAAGGCACTATAAGGCGACGTAAGCTGAGATGAATCAAAATGAGAGAGTCTTAGGGTGAAAACCTTCACGGGCACCTTAAGTCGACGTGAGCTGAGAGAAATAAGAGAGTCTCATTAGTGAAAACCCCTCAAAGGGCGCTATGAGTCGACAGGACGATTTTTGGCGGAAATGATCCACACAGGCAAAGAATTGCACATCTGTTTACCCCGGGCAAATGAGGCCATCAGAAAGTTTGATTGATACAAATAGACCGGGTCGTTTAATCCGGAATGCATGACGTGATCATTGGGAACAGTCATACCATCCAGATAAGTTCTTTTCTTTTCTTTTCTCAGCATTTTGTTTAGAAATATTTTCTCTTTTTCTTTTCATCTCTTTGTCTAAAAGACTTTTCTAGAAATTCGTTCTTTTTGCATTTACAAGAAAGTTTTTTTAATGTCTACTACCAGTCACCGAGACATTACAATAGGGAATATGGAGAAAAGTTGAGAAGCAATGTTTGAAGAACTTACAAGTTCCAAGAAGACCCTCAACAGGACTCCGGTGGATTACTGATGTAAGGCCCCGTAAAATATTTGTGCATAAAACCTAGTAGCTATAGTGTCATGGGCCGAATAATGTGTTAGGAATGCGTAGAATTCTTCGCGGCAAGCTTGCTCGCCGTGGTTCGGACCCTTGGTAGTGATTTAAGTTTCAAAAATGTAGAGAATTAATTTTTCCGAAAAATGTCAAATATGCGGTCAAGAATGCGACTGCAAACCTGTTATGCGGACCGCATTCTTGCCGCAAAGTTTAACAGAAGCTTTCCAAAATCCATGTCAATAATGCGGTCGAAATTGCGATCGCATAGTGAATCTGCGGTCCACTTTGCGACCGCAGATCAGGAATGCGGACCGCATAATGGTCGCATTCCGTAACAGAGCTTGAGTAATTTTTGAGGCTATTCTGCAGTCACTATGCGGACCGCATGTTGATTCTGCGGTCACAAAGTGCACCATAGATTTGCCCCGGCCCAGATTTTTGTAACATTTTTACCCGATCTCTTCTTTAATATAACACATTTCTTCTTCATTTTATCATATCATCTTACCAAAATTAGAGAGAGAAGGGAGGGTTTTTAGAGAGAGAAATCTTTCATCTTCAAAGATTGTTCCAACCATCTTATTCCAAGGGATCCTAGGGCAAGGATTCAACTTCCCCAATCTTTTCAAGGTAAAAACCCTAACTATTTTCTTTGATTTTCAGTTTTAAATTGGGTAAAGAGAGGTTTGCATATAATAGCTTTTGAAAATAGAATTTTACACTCATGCATGATTATTGAACTTGATTTCTAGTAAAAGAAGTGAGTAGAAGTAAGAGTCTTCAAGAACAAGGTTGGCAAGAGTAGGATATCTTGGGTAAGCATAAAGTAGGAAGTTAACGGAAGAAAACTCATCACCAGGTATGTATGGCTAATTTTGCTTCTTGTGAAATCGCCTATATGTGTGAAAATTGTTTGGTTAATGTTAATTTGACAAATTGTGTGAAATTCTCGATGTTGTTGTTTGGATATTCAAAGTTGTTGTTGAAATATGAGTGATGTGGTATGGAATATGAACCGAAGTTAAATGAGAGTTGAATTGGGTAAAGAATTGTGAATAATACTTATGATGGCCTATATGGCACTTTGTGGAAAGGAAACGAAACACTCGAGAATTGGTTTATTGTGGAAAGAGATGAAACACTTGAATTGTGGAAAATTGTTGAACATACTTGTGTGAATATTCTTGATTATGGAAGTATTGTAACTTGGTTGTGATATTGGCTTGATAAGTAATTGAGAACATGAAACAATGTGCAAGTTGCTTATTTGAACTTGTTGAAATTGTGTGTAGTACCTTATCTGCTTGTTTGAACTTGTTGTGTTTTCAACTGTAAGGCGGGGTCGTGTTGCGCGCCGCAACGTGGGGAAATAAGGTGTGGGTTGGGGTGATAAGGGTGGCCGAGGTAATAAGGGTGGTCAGGGGCGATAAGGATGGAAAGCGATCGAAATCGCTATTGAAAATTGATACAAAAATCAATAATGTGAAATTGTGAAAGGAGACAAGCAGGAGAGTTTGCAACCTGTGGGGCACCGATTGCCCCTTTGTTTGACTACTTGTGCTTTACGTGATTGATTGGTTATTGTTAAATTGGTTGATCGTAGAAAGTGCTTTGTGTTGAGAATTATTTGAAATGAGGAAAATGTGGAAACATGGTTGGGTGGCTTAATTAATTGTTGATGTAATTCAATGGCTTGAGTTTACTTGGGACAAAGTTTGTCCATACATGCCAATACAATTCAAGTGTACTGACGTCCCTTTTGCCGGGGACGCTACATTCGTGTTATGATTGTAGGTGGATCAGTAGCAGGCACTTCAACTCATCGGCAGTAGTATCCTTCTCCTTCCACTGCCCGTTTTGGTGAGCCCCTTTTCTTCCTTGGGGCCCTGTGTGGTTCATGCCACTTTTGTTTAGATTTCATTTTGGTTTTGTAAGGTATAGTCGGAGCCTTGTTACCGGCAAGTATTGTATTCCCCTTTTTGTATCCTAGAGGCTCTGTAGACATGTAAACTGTGGGACTCCAGTCTTATGTATATACATTATGTTATGTCGGGCGTTGTAAAAACTGCAAACTTGTTAATGAATCACTCGTATGGTTTTATTTGTTTAATGTGAAATCATTCATGGTTAGTAAAGGTATTTGGTTAATGAGAAACAATCAACTCAGGGGTAACGCGTGGGAATGAAAGGCACCCAGGTCCGCTTGACTGGGGAAACCCGGTCAGGCGCCGGTCATGTTCTCGATTTGGGGCGTGACAAACTTGGTATCAGAGCCTATGGTTTTTAAAGTGTCCTAGGATGTCTCGGAGCCGTGTCTAGTAGTGCCCTTCTTATAGGTGTGTTGTCGACCACATCATATAAGTAGGGGGCTACACGGGCATTTAGGAATTTACCTATTTCTTTGTTAATCTATATCGTGCGGTAAAGTGCCATGTGGAAATATTTGTGTCTAATTTGCGCCTTGTTCCCAAATTTTCAGAATATGGCACCTAAGAAGAAGGCTAGACTCGGCCTTAGGGCCAATGCCGGCCCAAGTGCGGTTGTTAATCATGTACCCGATGCCGTGGGAGAGAATGACCCACCGGTCCCGAATTTGCCTGGCCCGTCTGTTCAAAACCCAAGTGTCCCTATTCCAGCTACGGCGGCAGAGGATGCCACCATTCCTCCTGCCGGTGTTCTTGACTCAAATACAGTTCCCGCTTCGGGTTCTGGTATATCTAATGAGGATCTTAGAGGAGCCATTCATATGTTAACACGAGTTAGTGGCCGCCCGGGCCCGGAGATCCCATGATGCCCCTGCATCCTCCGGCGGACGGGGAGATTCCTTTGGCTCCGAGTCCACCGGTTCTTGCGATTGGCCCCTCCGGAATTTTCAGGTACCGATCCAGAGGCGACCCACGAGAATTCCTTGATGAGATATACAAGACCCTCGAGTGATGAAGGCTACAGATATAGAGGGGGTAGAGTTGGCCTCTTACCGGCTGAAGGGAGCGGCACGTTCATGGTTCGAAATGTGGGAGGATTCCCGTGAGGAAGGAGGCCCTCCGGCCAGATGGGATGAGTTCGTGGATGCATTTATGGACCACTTCTTACCTGCCGAGGCAATGGCAGCCCGTGCCACTGAGTTCGAGGTTCTCAAACAGGGCGGTATGAGTGTTTGGGAGTATCACATGGAGTTCGTAAGGTTGTCCAAGTACGCTCCTCATTTAATGTCGACCATGGATGCCCGGGTTCGACGGGTTGTTCGGGGCCTTAGCCCTTTGGTAGTGAATGAGGCCGCCACGGCAGCTTTGCACTCGGATATGAACTATGGGAGGATCGTGGGGTTTGCTCGAGCCACGGAGGCCGGGAGGTGAAGATTCGTGCAGAGAGAGAAAGTAGCAGCAGGGCCCGGTCAATGGGTCATTCAGGGAGATCACTTCCAGGGAGAGGGTCATCAGGGCCATCCCAGTCATATGCTCAGTCCTCCGCGAGTGCACCGCCATCTATGCACAGTCATCAGCAGGGCAGTTACTCGAGACCCGGTTCAGACAGCAGGAGGTCTCGTTAGTCTGGTCGTCCTGGGGTGAGGTCCCAGCAGCAGGGGAGACCTACATGCCCCAAGTGTGGGAGATTTCATACAGAGACTTGCTACCTTGACCTTCCAGTGTGCTTCGAGTGCGGGGTGAGAGGTCATATTCAACGAGACTGGCGTGCACCCCGTCAGGGTATAGGTAGGGGATCTGCTCAGTCATCCGGTTCTTCAGCTGCTACATCATCAGCGCGTACTCCAGCATCAGCGGGGCGTGGTGCAGCTAGGGGTGGAGCTCGGGGTAGGGGTGGACCTAGCCGATTCTATGCATTGAGTGGCCGCCAAAATGCCGAGGCTTCTCCAGATGTTGTTACAGGTATCATGTCTGTTCAGACTATTGATTGCTATGCCCTTATTGATCCGGGGTCCTCCTTGTCTTATGTTACTCCATTCATTGCTTCAAGCTTTGGGATAGAACCCGAACAGCTTCATGAGCCGTTCTCTGTGTCGACTCCTATTGGTGATTCTATTACAGCCTCGCGAGTCTATAGGAATTGTGTTGTTACGGTGGGTGGTCGTGATACCACAGCCGATCTTATTGAGCTTGGGATGGTAGATTTTGATGTAATTATGGGGATGGATTGGCTCTATTCGTGCTTTGCCAAACTTGAGTGTCGAACGAGAGTTATGAGGCTCGAGTTCCCTAACGAGCCAGTTATTGAATGGAGGGGAAATGGTGTAGTGCCAAGGGGTAGGTTTATTTCCTACCTTAAGGCTTCGAAGATGATTAAGAAAGGGTGTATCTATCACCTGGTTCGGGTAACGGACACCACCTCAGATGTGCCTACCCTCGAGTCCGTGCCAATTGTGAATGAATTTCCTGAAGTGTTTCCAGATGAGCTTCCAGGCATCCCGCCGGATAGGGAGATTGATTTCGGGATCGATGTAATGCCGGATACTCAGCCAATATCCATTCCACCATACAGAATGGCGCCAGCAGAGTTAAGGGAGTTAAAGGAGCAGCTGAGGGATTTATTAGAGAAAGGGTTCATACGACCGAGTGTGTCACCGTGGGGTGCTCCGGTTCTCTTTGTTAGAAAGAAGGATGGGTCACTTCGAATGTGTATTGATTATCGGCAGCTCAACAAAGTCACCATCAAGAATAAATATCCTTTGCCTCGAGTGGATGATCTATTTGACCAATTGCGGGGAGCGAAGTTCTTCTCAAAGATTGATTTACGGTCTGGGTACCACCAGTTGAAAATCAGGGAGCAGGATATTCCTAAGACCGCCTTCGGAACTCGTTATGGTCACTTCGAGTTTTTGGTCATGTCTTTTGGGCTAACCAATGCCCCAGTAGCTTTCATGGACCTTATGAATCGTGTTTTCAAGCCATTCCTAGATTCCTTTGTCATTGTATTCATTGATGATATCCTCATCTACTCTTGGAGCAGAGAGGATCATGCTGTTCACCTCAGAGCAGCGTTGCAGACCCTTCTTCAGCATCAATTGTATGCCAAGTTCTCAAAATGTGAGTTTTGGTTGGAGTCAGTAGCCTTTCTAGGGCATGTTATTTCCAGTGAGGGAATTCAGGTGGATCCTCAAAAGATTGCGGCAGTGAAAGATTGGCCTAGACCCACGACCCCGACAGAGATTCGTAGCTTCTTGGGTTTGGCAGGGTACTATCGGAGGTTTGTAGAGGGGTTCTCAACCCTTGCTTCCCCATTGACAAAGCTAACGCAAAAGGCAGTTAAGTTCCAGTGGTCCGAAGCATGTGAGAAAAGTTTCCAAGAATTGAAGTCAAGATTGACCTCGGCACCAGTACTGGCCTTGCCGGAAGGCACAAAGGGATTTGTGGTTTATTGTGATGCCTCCAGAGTCATTTTGGGATGTGTATTGATGCAGCACGGGAAAGTCATATCTTACGCTTCCAGGCAACTCAAGAATCATGAGAAGAATTATCCGACGCATGATTTGGAACTTGCAGTTGTTGTGTTTGCCTTGAAAATATGGCGACACTATCTTTATGGAGTTCATGTAGATGTGTTTTCAGACCACAAGAGCCTCCAGTATTTGTTCAAGCAGAAAGAGCTGAATCTGAGACAGCGGCGGTGGTTAGAACTACTCAAGGACTATGATATGAACATATTGTACCATCCAGGAAAGGCAAATGTGGTAGCCGACGCTCTTAGTCGAAAATCCATGGGTAGTTTGGCTCATTTGGGTGTGGATCGGAGACCCCTGGCTCGAGAGGTTTACCAATTAGCCAGTTTGGGGGTTCGTATCTCGGCGTCAGCCGAGGGGGATATCTTGGTGCATAATGGAGCAGAATCATCATTGGTCGCGGAAATCAAGGAAAAACAGTTCATGGATCCAGCATTGGTTCGGGTAAAGGAAGCAGTCATAAATAACAAGACCTCAGCATTTGTACTCAGCAGCGAAGATGGTGTATTGCGGTGTCAAGATAGACTATGTGTTCCGGATGTGGACGAGCTTCGGGAAAGGGTAATGGCAGAGGCTCATATTTCCAGGTATTCGGTACACCCAGGTTCCCCGAAAATGTATCATGACCTTAAGGAGATTTATTGGTGGAACGGTATGAAGAGGGATGTAGCAAGCTTTGTAGCTAAATGTCCGAACTGTCAACAAGTGAAGGCCGAGCATCAACGGCCTGGAGGATTAACTCAGCTTATAGAAATACCAAGGTGGAAATGGGAGATGATCAATATGGATTTCGTGGTAGGGTTACCTCGCACACAGCGTAAGTTCGATTCAATATGGGTGATAGTAGATCGACTCACCAAATTAGCTCACTTCCTGCCTGTCAAGTCCACTGATACTGCGGAGCAATATGCAAGATTGTACATCAAGGAGATAGTAAGGCTTCATGGCACTCCACTTTCTATCATCTCGGATCGCGGGGCTCAGTTCACAACTAACTTTTGGAAGAAGTTTCAGCAAGGTTTGGGAACTCAGGTGAATCTCAGCACAGCTTTCCATCCACAGACCGACGGTCAGGCCGAGCGGACCATTCGGACGCTTGAAGATATGTTGCGGGCTTGTGTCTTAGATTTTAAAGGTAATTGGGATGAACACTTGCCACTGATAGATTTTGCTTACAATAACAGCTATCATGCTAGCATTCAGATGGCCCTATTTGAGGCATTGTACGGGAGAAGATGTAGATCGCCAATCGGGTGGTTTGAGGTAGGTGAAGCGGAATTGCTAGGGCCAGATATGGTGTACGAAGCTATGGAAAAGGTCAAGGTTATTCAGGAGAGAATGAAAACAGCACAGAGTCGTCAAAAGTCCTATGCGGACGTTCGTCGAAGGGATTTGGAGTTTCAAGTCGATGATTGGGTGTTCTTGAGGGTATCTCCTATGAAGGGAGTCATGCGATTCGGAAAGAGAAGGGAAATTGAGTCCTAGGTATGTCGGGCCATATCGGATCGTTCAAAGGATTGGTCAAGTTGCTTATAGGCTAGAGTTGCCTCTTGAGATGTCATCAGTGCATCCGGTATTCCATGTGTCCATGTTGAAGAAAGTGATTGGAGATCCATCCACCATCATGCCAGTCGAAGCTATAGAGGTTAATGAAGATTTGTCATATGAAGAAGTTCCAGTCGCCATTCTTGATAGGCAAGTCCGTAAGTTGAGAAATAAGGAAGTTGCCTCTGTTAAAGTATTGTGGCGAAGTCAACAAGTTGAGGAGGCCACATGGGAAGCAGAAAAAGAGATGAAGGAAAAGTACCCCCATTTGTTTGATCAAGCCTAGAAGAAATTAGGTGACCCTCCTACTCCTAGTAGCTGTCATCTTGTCTAAGTTGTTTCCCTCTTAGTATTAGTAAAGTCCCCTTCATTTTGTAATGAGTTAAATGTGTTGTTACCTTGGGTCACTTGAACCGTTCTTGATAAATGAAATCCTTATAAATATTCGCGTGTTAAATTGGTTTAATAAGGTAAGAATTCATTGAAGTGACTAATTTTTGTGCAATTGTAACAATGTGATAGAATACGTGTATTCGTTGAGGCAAGAAAGTATATACGAGTTGTGGAAAGTGTTGTAGTTGTATATTGTTGTTTGGTAATGTGTTTCGGGGGCCCTCTGACAGGTGGATATGTCCATAATACAAAGAAAACTCTGGCGAAATTTTTCTAAAATATAAGAGTTAGTCAAAATTTTGATAGTTTGCATAGCATGTCTTTCAAGCCAACTCATTCTCAAATCCTCATTCGAGGACGAATGATCTTAAGGGGGGGAGGATGTAAGGCCCCGTAAAATATTTGTGCATAAAACCTAGTAGCTATAGTGTCATGGGCCGAATAATGTGTTAGGAATGCGTAGAATTCTTCGCGGCGAGCTTGCTCGCCGCGGTTCGGACCCTTGGTAGTGATTTAAGTTTCAAAAATGTAGAGAATTAATTTTTTCGAAAAATGTCAAATATGTGGTCAAGAATGCGACCGCAAACCTGTTATGCGGACCGCATTCTTGCCGCAAAGTTTAACAGAAGCTTTCCAAAATCCATGTCAATAATGCGGTCGAAATTGCGATCGCATAGTGAATCTGCGGTCCACTTTGCGACCGCAGATCAGGAATGCGGACTGCATATTGGTCGCATTCTGTAACAGAACTTGAGTAATTTTTGAGGCCATTCTGCGGTCACTATGCGGACCGCGTGTTGATTCTGCGGTCGCAAAGTGCACCGCAGATTCGCCCCGGCCCAGATTTTTGTAACATTTTTACCCGATCTCTTCTTTAATATAACACCTTTCTTCTTCATTTTATCATATCATCTTACCAAAATTAGAGAGAGAAGGAGGGTTTTTAGAGAGAGAAATCTTTCATCTTCAAAGATTGTTCCAACCATCTTATTCCAAGGGATCCTAGGGCAAGGATTCAACTTCCCCAATCTTTTTAAGGTAAAAACCCTAACTATTATCTTTGATTTTCAGTTTTAAATTGGGTAAAGAGAGGTTTGCATATAATAGCTTTTGAAAATAGAATTTTACACTCATGCATGATTATTGAACTTGATTTCTAGTAAAAGAAGTGAGTAGAAGTAAGAGTCTTCAAGAACAAGGTTGGCAAGAGTAGGATATCTTGGGTAAGCATAAAGTAGGAAGTTAACGGAAGAAAACTCATCACCAGGTATGTATGGCTAATTTTGCTTCTTGTGAAATCGCCTATATGTGTGAAAATTGTTTGGTTAATGTTAATTTGACAAATTGTGTGAAATTCTCGATGTTGTTGTTTGGATATTCAAAGTTGTTGTTGAAATATGAGTGATGTGGTATGGAATATGAACCGAAGTTAAATGAGAGTTGAATTGGGTAAAGAATTGTGAATAATACTTATGATGGCCTATATGGCACTTTGTGGAAAGGAAACGAAACACTCGAGAATTGGTTTATTGTGGAAAGAGATGAAACACTTGAATTGTGGAAAATTGTTGAACATACTTGTGTGAATATTCTTGATTATGGAAATATTGTAACTTGGTTGTGATATTGGCTTGATAAGTAATTGAGAACATGAAACAATGTGCAAGTTGCTTATTTGAACTTGTTGAAATTGTGTGTAGTACCTTATCTGCTGTTTGAAATTGTTGTGTTTTCAACTGTAAGGCGGGGTTGTGTTGCGCGCCGCAACGTGGGGAAATAAGGTGTGGGTTGGGGTGATAAGGGTGGCCGAGGTAATAAGGGTGGTCAGGGGGCAATAAGGATGGAAAGCGATCGAAATCGCTATTGAAAATTGATACAAAAATCAATAATGTGAAATTGTGAAAGGAGACGACAGGAGAGTTTGCAACCTGTGGGGCACTGATTGCCCCTTTGTTTGACTACTTGTGCTTTAATTGATTGGTTATTGTTAAATTGGTTGATCGTAGAAAGTGCTTTGTGTTGAGAATTATTTGAAATGAGAAAAATGTGGAAACATGGTTGGGCTGGCTTAATTAATTGTTGATGTAATTCAATGGCTTGAGTTTACTTGGGACAAAGTTTGTCCATACATGCCGGTACAATTCAAGTGTACTGACGTCCCTTTTGCCGGGGACGCTACATTCGTGTTATGATTGTAGGTGGATCGATAGCAGGCACTTCAGCTCATCGGCAGTAGTATCCTTCTCCTTCCACTGCCCGTTTTGGTGAGCCCCTTTTTCTTCCTTGGGGCCCTGTGTGGTTCATGCCACTTTCGTTTAGATTTCATTTTGGTTTGTAAGGTATAGCCGGAGCCTTGTTACCGGCAAGTATTGTATTCCCCTTTTTGTATCCTGGAGGCTACATAGACATGTAAACTGTGGGATTTCAATCTTATGTATATACATGATGTATGTCGGGCGTTGTAAAAACTGCAAACTTGTTAATGAATCACTCGTATGGTTTTATTTGTTTAATGTGAAATCATTCATGGTTAGTCAAGGTATTTGGTTAATGAGAAACAATCAACTCAGGGGTAACGCGTGGGAATGAAAGGCACCCAGGTCCGCTTGACTGGGGAAACCCGGTCAGGCGCCAGTCATGTTCCCGATTTGGGGCGTGACAACTGACCATGTTTTGAGATAGTCAAGACCACACAGAAAAAGGAAGGAGAAAACAAAATCCATCCATAGCCAATGATCCCAATATTGGCATCTATAACATCTCGGCCCCTGCGGCATTGAAGGAAAGAGTAACTCGTGAAGAGAGTGGTTTGGAGTTGAAAAGACTCCCCCAAAGTGTTTTGAAGTAAGAGATGGGAAAACTGATGAATGGAAAGTCCATCCCCAACAGAGAAACCATCCCCAGCAAGTGAAATTATCCTCAACCAGTTGGGAGGCACGTGGCAAGAAAGATAGAAGGAAAAAGAAAATAAACAGTTCTGGCAGGAGTGTCAAGATTACTCACCGTGTTTTGAAACTAACAAAATTTTCTTTGGTTTTACAGGAAAATAAAGGTTAAAAATGGCAGGGAGATACGCCACAATGAAAGTCACACAAACTGGGGCAGAAAATTTTCTGTCATTGTCAAAAGAAATTCTCGGTTAAACGATGAAACAAGCAAATACATTTTCATGTCGTAGTAATTAGGCGCCCACCTGTATAATGAGGGAATACATTTCATGTCTTAGAATTAGGCGCCCACCTGTATAATGAGGGAATACATTTCATGTCTTAGAATTAGGCGCCCACCTGTATAACAAGGGAATACATTCATGTCTTATCAATACGCACCCACCTGTATAACGAATAATTTTCATGTCTTAGAGAATAGGCGCCCACCTATATAACAAGGGAATACATTTTCATGTCTTAGCAAATAGGCGCCCACCTGTATAACAAGGGAATACTTTTCATGTTATAGAATTAGGCGTCCACCTGTATAACAAGGGAATAATTTTCATGTCTTAATAATTAGGAGCCCACCTGTATAACAAGGGAATACATTTTCGTGTCTTAGCAAATAAGCGCCCACCTGTATAACAAGGGAATACTTTTCATGTCTTAGAATTAGGCGCCCACCTGTATAACAAGGGAATACATTCATGTCTTATCAATAGGTGCCCACCTGTACAATGAGGGAATACATTTCATGTCTTAGCATTTGGCGCCCACCTGTATAACAAGGGAATTCATTTACACGTCTTAGCAATTAGGCGCCCACCTGTATAACAAGGGAATAATTTTCATTTCTTACAATTAGGCGTCCACTTGTATAACGAGGGAATACATTTCATGTCTTAGCATTAGGCACCCACCTGTATAACAAGAGAATACATTTTCACGTCTTAGCAATTAGGCGCCCACCTGTATAACGAGGGAATAATTTTCATGTCTTAGAATTAGGCGCCCACCTGTATAACAAGGGAATACTTTTCACGTCTTAGCAATTAGGCCCCCACCTGTATAACGAGGGAATACATTTCATGTCTTAGCATTAGGCGCCCACCTGTATAAGGAGGGAATACATTTCATGTCTTAGTAATTAGGCGCCCACCTGTATAACAAAAAGAATATTTTTCAGTTTTTACTTAGCAGGTATTGAAACCAGCACCCACCATGAAGGCAGAGGGACACATCGGAAGATCCCTAGCACAAATCCAAATTCAAAAGTGAGAAAAAAGGCAACAGTGGCCGGAAAGGCTCTTCACGTTATAGGTTTTGAAACCAGTAGCCCATCCTACAGAAGAAGGTTATAGCAAAGTTCTCAGTGGAAAATCCAAGCACATAAGTCAGGAGAGATATGAGACACATCCGGAGAGGAATAGCCTTCAAACTCTGTCTACCCCCTCAACATAACAGACTTGATGGAGAAAGCTATATCCACAGCAGATTGAGCAAAACGAGGAACACTGGTGTTCAAAGAAGCAAAGGCCAGAGCCGCCTCCAAGTTCTCGGAGGAAGCACTGAAACAATCACAAGACGACAAGAAGGCAAGGCGACCTGAAGACAGATGAGATCTTATGATCCATAGGCCAGCTTAGCTTCTTGTATTTCCTTTTAGCACGGTGTAATAAGGAGCTCAATAAAGCAGTGGTAACAGCATGCAACAGTAGTAACAGCAAATGGTAGTCCCATTGTAGTTCCAGCTACCGAAACTTTCCGAACTACACTGACCTGATTCCTCTTAGCCCAGGATATGTAGGAGGCCTCCCGAAGCAAAGGCTCGGTCAAGATCTTTTAAAAAATGCTTCATACAGAGTTTTCAAACGGGCAAAAATCGCTCGTATTTGCTCATTATCTTTGCACAAAAACTCTTCATGTTTACGCGCAAAGAGGGGCAGCTGTGAGCACGTGATTTTTGCCCTATATGACAATTACTCCCAAAAATTCAAAATAAAATCGTTTCTATATCGTTTGTAATATTTGTGGATTTTTGTGTGTTTGTGTGTGCATGTTTATTTGATTAAATTAATAAAAATGAAAAAAAATATGTTGTAGTAGCATTTAGAATTTAATTTTAAAATTTTGAGTTAATTAGTAAATTACTTATTTTACGAAATGGAAAAATCAAAAAAAAAAAAATATATATATATATATATATATATAAAGGTGTATTTTTGCTCGATTTTGTTGTCATCATATGATATTATTTTAATTAAATGTGTTAATTGGTATGTCAATTATTGTTAAGTGTTAATATCTGTGTAGTTTTTATTTTTCATGTTTACAAATTAATTAGAATTTTGTTTTTGATTCAAAAGAAGGAAAAGAAAAGCTGAAAATTAAGAAAAATACGATTTGGGTCAAAAATGCCAAAAGCCCATACGAAAATCGGCACAAACCCAGTCCAAAAAACACCCTAAACCGGTTCAACCCATGCCCCAAACCGTTTTCCCCGACCCAGTCTCAACCCTTACACCTAAATGACGCCGTTTAACTATGATAGTTTGATCACAACTGTTGAATTTTTTAATCTAATGGCTGAGATTAATTTCATAATTTTAATTCACCCAAATACCCCTGAACCCGTTACCCCGCTTCATTTCCGGACCCCCCCCCCCCTCTCACTTCGTCTCTCTCAACTCAATGACAAAATTAGGGTTCCAACCCAGCCGCCATAGTTCCCCTCCGCCCGAAACCCGACGACAATGACGCCTCCGGCTACTGAATTCACACCCCTGGACCACCCTGACTCCCCCTCTCCAAATCGACACTCTATTAACCTCGAATCGCCTTGGGCCGTCTCAATTCTTCAATCGAAGAATCAAGAAAAACTCAAAGATATCCCAATCGCCCCCAAATCAACACCCAACGTCCACCTGAATTCCCTCGTCCGTAAACCCTCGTCATATTCCCTCGAATCTCATTGGTTTTTCTCGAATCGCAGAGCGAAGTTTGACCCCAAACCCTAGTTCTCTTAAGCTCGAGGCTCAATGGACAGTTGAAGATTTGTAGACCAAATTACACTTTAAATGTGTGTTTTCTCCTGAAAACTCACAATTAAAGTGTGTTTTGATCTATGATCAAAGGATCCGAATATGAGTTCGTAATGGGGTCTATCTTGGCCCCAAATCTGGAGGTTGGATGTTCGAACCCGAGTTTTGTTTAAACTGGTAAGTATCTGCTTATTTCTTTCAATTGTTAATTTTTCGTTCAAGCAAATTCATCTTCTACCCCTTTCTTTAGGATCGAATGCTTTGTTTTTGTTCTGCATTTTGTTTCTTTTTCGTATTGTTGATTACGTAGAACTATTTAACGTACGTAATACTTTATATAAAAACCACGGCTATTCCTATAATTATTTGATGGTTATTACTTGTTCAAATTAGCCGAGTTTGCTCTTTGTTGTTCATTATTTGTATGTTTCCTTGCTCATTTCTATTTGTCTAAGCTAACTAGGATTGGTTCCCAATATGGATAGCTTATTCCCTGTGTCTATGAGAATCAGTCTGTCTTTAGTAGTTCAGTACAGTTTGCTTTGAATCAATGTTTTCATTTGGATACTATTTGGAACTAATCTTGGATTCATTAGTTGATTTTGCTGAATTAAATCTCAATAATTGTCCTATACTGGATTAGATTTTGATGTGCTTGTCAAGTATTGATTCATGTGGCTAGGTAGTTAATTGATTAGCCGAATTGGTTATAGCTGCAGGTTGAAAATATAGGTTAGGGGTAGGACAGTAATCAATTGGCTGCTATTAACTTTTGTAGGGGAATTAAACAAGCAATTAAACAGATAGTTTAGGGGCTGCTGTTAGGAGGTTGCTAGTTTTGAGTAGAAGGGTACATTTTTAATGTTATTTAAGAGGGTAGATATTTTTAGGGTTGAAAAAAGGGGCTGCTAGTTGGACTTTAAGAGCTGGAATTGGACAGCAATTAAATTAACTAATTAAGAGGGCTACTGGTTATGTTTTTAAGTATATAAAAGGGACTGAAACACATAGATAAAAAAACAGACAGTTTTTCACAGACTGGAAAAGAGCAAAAAAACACACTTGCGAGGTTTTAAGCACTAAAAACAGTGAGAATTTGAGAGTTTAGAGCTGTTGTTGGTGTACTGTTGTTGCTGTTGTTGCTTTGCCGTTAAGTTGTCATCCACTGACTTCCTCTTCTTCTACTTGTATTTCGATTACCAGGTACACACTTTGTAGATCTCAGGCTTATGAAAAATGAAGTGAATCTATTTGAGTTGTTGTTCCGAAGCTTTTCATCCCTGTTTTCAGTTTCATGTAAAACTTAAACTATGTGTTATTGCTAGTGTTGATAGCTATTATTACTCCACTGGTCTCTCATTTTTCCTTCTTTGTTTTACTCTCCGGGCACACAATTTTGACTTTAGGCATGTAAAAATGGTCTGTGAAGTGTTTGTGATAGAGATATGTGGAGATCATGTCCTCTTTTGTTAGATATTAGAACTTTAATTCATAGTTATTTTCACTTCCATTTCCTGTATCTTACTCTACTTAAATGAAATGTATTTCGTTGAGAATTTGATATGATTTTGTTGAAGTAAATTAATTCTGAGCATGCTAAAACCATGTGTTAGAGTGTGAGTACTTAGATCTTACTTCTAATGTTGTAATTAAGTGACAAGGGGTTGTACTACAGCTATTTTGGTTTGGTTAGCTTCCCCTTTCTTTATGAAGCAATTCTAGGCAGAGGCTGCTATGTAACATTTAAAGCTTTTGGGGTGTGCTAATGACTGAGTAATGCTGGTATGAGATGCTGTAAGATATGAATCGGTTTAATGTCTTTCAAATGTGTCTTTTTTAGTTATACCAATGGTTATGCTTGTTGAAGGTTGGTAATCTATATTGCAATAGCGGGTATATGATAGGGATAAAATGATAACATTTTAAGCATTTCGAAGCTCACACATTGCTTGATTAAAGACTTGATCTTGAGTCTCATAGTTCAAATCTCCCAGGTTGGGCCTCCAATGGGTTTGGAATGGAAATTTGTTCATGATTTCTCACGTGAAAGACCAATTGGTCAAGCCCAATATTTTGGAATTATTTGCTAATGTCCTTTCCTGAATGCCCAAGCATTTAAGAATAAAGTATAGATATCCTTTAATTAATAATTTCGTTTGAGAAATAGATTAAAGTAGCCGCAGTTTCTTTAAGCTTATTTAGTTAGTCTAATAATTGAGGTGCGCCATATTAGATAAAATAAGTAGTTTATGGCCCTCTGAGCTTTAGGTTAAATACTTTTTTTTTTAAAATGGAATTGAGGTACGCCGCGCCAAATAAAAATGATAATTGCGTGGCCCTCGAATTAATTAGTTTTAATTGAACCTTAGAATTTGAGGTGTGTCATTTAGCAAATTTCGTGGCCCTCCCAAAGTTAATAATATATTAATATAACAGCAAAATTAAGCCTTAGTAATATACATAGATATTTGGATTATGTATTTAATTTTTTTATACAAGTCCTCTGTATCAAATTTTATTAGGCAATTTGTAGGTCAGTGTTTAATCTAGTTAATGACATCCCTTTAATGGTTAAATCTTTTAGTTCTAAAATGCTAGTTTAAATTAATTAGGAAAATAGCTAGTTTGTTTTAATGTGATATATATTTTATGCTATTTTGCCATTTCAGGCTTTAATAATGTTTACTTATAAAATACGGCACAAACTGAGGTAATAACAAATAAAAGGCTTGCATTTACAAATGTTTGTTTAATTAGGACTTTTTCTGTATATTTAGAGGTAAATAAAATAATATATAGTCATTTTAGATTTATTTATTTTTTGACAAAATAAGATAAGCTTCGCTCAAAAAATATAAATATTAGGGGACCTTCCTAGATATACATGTGTTAAAAAAAAGTAATTAGAATTTGGGACGAGTCGTTTAGCTAATTTCACGGCCCTCCGCAAAGTAGTAATACGTTAGTCACTTTAAGCGTGGTTTTAATCATTTTACCTTTCTTAAATATGGGTGTGCATTTCATGCGACTCGAATCCAATCCAACAACGTTGAATAAGAATGTGTTGAGGATCCGGGTGCATTTCATGTGACGTGATCCGAAAACGTGTTCTTAAACAACGTTCATTTTCTTAAGTAGTAATAATTGACAAAAAGCGATAAATAATATTAAAATTGCACTGTAGGTTAATATGTTGTAAATCAGATTAATAAGACTAGAACCACAGAATTCGGGAATGCCTAACACCTTCTCCCAGGTTAACAGAATTCCTTATCCGAATTTCTAGTTCGCGGACCATTTAATAGAGTCAAATCTTTCCTCAATTCGGGATTCGAACCGGTGACTTGGGACACCAAAAATCTCCCAAGTGGCGATTCCGAATCTCTCAATAAATGAATCTCGTTTTGGTTGTCCTTTAATTGGAAAAACTCCCTTTTAAATCCCGCGCCCTCGCGGGTCAGCGGAAAAAGGAGGTGTGACAACTACCAAGTCATATAGATACATCTCGCAGTACTAACATACTAATCCCATGGATATCCAACCTTCATTCTGGCTAATAGGGATAATACCGAACATATAATTTCAAAACACTAGCTCACACAATCAGCACCTCGGTGCTCAAACCATGGCAAAGATCCGGCCTCAAGTCCTCCAGACTAGCCCAACATCAAACTTACGGAGATTACATCTCGCTCCTTGATCAGGGAATCACAACCCATCAAGGAACATCTGACGCTAAGCGCTCATGTGTGCATACAGACGCGTGGAAGGAATTTCAAAAGTTATATCTCAAGCTGAATCAAGTACGCACGATAAGAATTCCAAGAAAGTGAAGTTTTCCAAAAAGTTCAACAGCCTCTCGAGGATAAATGTAGACGTCTCTGTACCGATCTGCGAGACTCTACTAAACCTGCTCATGACTCGTGAGACCTAGTAACCTAGGCTCTGATATCAACTGTTACGACCCAATTCTCAAATCGGTCGTGATGGCGCCTCTCGTGATGACAAGGCCAGTGCACAGGGCAACAACGCCTCTTTTAAAATTATTAAACATAAATGATTAGATAAATACAACTTAATGGCAATAATAATCGATATATATGACCCAACATAGCCCAACTGAGGTGTCACAAGTTACGAGCATCTAAAGAAGTCTAAACACGACTACAGGGCCAATAATATACAGAATAGAGTTTAGAATCAAAAGACGAAGTCCGGTGCCGCGAATGCCGGCGGTCACCTTGCTTAGCTACGATAGCAAATCCTCAACCAGCTCAAACCCGCTACTGGGTAACCAATACCTACATCTGCACGCGAAGTGCAGGGTGTAAAGTGAGTACTCCAACTTAGTGAGTAATAAAGATAAAAGATAACTGAGCAGCAAAAAACCACGTAAAGCAAGCCATCATGCTATATAGAATAGTGTAACCCATTGAGAAAATAGTAAAATCGTGAAATCTTTAGAAATATCTGGACTCAGTTTAAAACCTCTTTAGAAAATTCCTTATTCCAACAATTAAGAAAATGAATACGAAACAGATAGTGCAAATCAACACAAAAGTCAGCCACTCGGGCACAACACTCCATTAACAAATAACACTAAGGTATCAGGTACGCAATGCAAGAAGTAGTATAGAAGCCAATGAAATGTGAGTGCTATAATGTCATGACAAATAATACAAATAGGAACAAATGCATAAGTGCAATGCAACGCATATGATGGTACACTCTGGTACCCACTGCGGCGTGCAGCCCGAGCCATCCATATATTTAACGTCGACGGCGCTCACTAGGGTATGTACAGATTCTGGAGGAGCTCATACGTCCCAAGCGCAAATAATCAAGCCATCCCGTGTCACCAATAGGCCCTCAGCCTCAATATCAATACAATACCGCTACGGCGTGTAGCCCGAGCAAACCATATATCTAGAAATCACTATAACACTACTGCAGCGCGCAGCCCAATCCATGCTCAGTCTAGAAATGCACATAAGCCATTTGGGCAATATTAAAATAATGGTTCTCAGCTCAAAACGTCAATAAAACATTGTTTAAGTTTTCAAATCCAAGAAAAATGGATGAGTTCGCAAAGAAGTATTAAAACCCTGGATCGAGATCAAATAATATGCAAGGTAATGCAAAAACCGTGATATCAATCCCTGAAGAATTCAAATAATTGGCACAAAATCCAAATATGACAATCAGCCCAAATCATGATCAACAACCGGGACGGACCAAGTCACAATCCCCAATGGTGCTCTACCCCACGCTCGCCATCCGGCATGCAAGTCACCTCAATACATTACTATGATGTGCAAATTCGGGGTTTCAAACCCTCAGACTATCATTTACAATCATTACTCACCTCGAACCGGTAAAATCTCTAACTTGTGACACCTTTTCCCCTCAAATCGGCCTCCATACGCGTTGAATCTAACCAAAACTAGGACGAATATATCACAATATGCCAAGGGAACAATATCCAATCAAAAACAATTAAAATATAGCAAAAATCTTGAAACTAGCATAAACCTAAGCCCCGGGCCCACACTCAAAGAATTACAAAATTCACATCACCGAATTCCTCGTCTCACCACGAGTCCATATATATTAAATTTGCCAAAATCAAAGTCCATTTGATCCTTTAATTTCCATTTTTAAATTACCAATTCTCAAGCCCTAGCTTTACCCCTTTTTGATGAATTTCAACCAATTTATATGTTAAATTTATCATAATATCATGTATTTAGGCCAAGGGACTTACCTCGAATCGATTCCCAGTCAAAACTCCCTTTAATTCTCGCCAAAAGCTTTCAAGGTCGTCCAACAATGGAGGAAAATTTACCAAGCTCGCAAATGAAATATTCAATACCCTTTATGACCAGTCGAGTTTTCGCTTCTACGGTTCCGCTTCTGCTTATGCGGGACCGCTTATGCGACCAAATCCCTGCGTTTGCGTACATTCCATTAAAATGCCAAAACAACTTCTGCAGCTAAATTCCCGCTTCTACGAAACTTCCTCTCAAGGTCAACACCGCTTCTGCGACTACCCGTCCGCTTCTGCGGTCCCGTTGATGCGAATAATGGTCATCTTCTGCGGAACTACCTTATCGCCCAGGGACCGCTTCTGCGGTGAGTCCTCCAGTTAAGCGCCTCCGCCTAAGCGGTCCAAGACCCGCAGAAGCGAGAATACCAAATGCAGCAAATTTTCAGCAATATGCACACTCCCAAAATTCTCCATTTAATCATTCCAACTCATCCCGAGGCCCCCGATACCTCAACCAAAAACACCATTATATTCAAAACCCTCATTTGAACTTGTTCCAATTATTGGAACACATCAAACAACACTAAAACCACTAAGTCACATCGGATTCAAGCCTAAGTTTCTTAAAAACTTTCAAAATACGCATTCGATCAAAAATCTAACCAAAACACCTCCGAATGACCTGAAATTTTGCACACACATCCAAAATCACGTAGTGAAGCTACTACAACTCTCAAAATTCTATTCCAGGCCCCGGATCAAAATCTCACCTACCAACCGGAATTCGCCAAAATACTAACCTCGCCAATTCAAGCCTAACTCTACATCGGACCTTCAAAATCAATTCCGATCGTACACCTAAGTCACAAATCATCCCTCGAAGCTAATCGAATTACCAAAAATCACATTCGATCCCAATAATTCATAAGTCAACATCTGGTTGACTTTTTCAACTTAAGCTTTCCTTAACGAGACTAAGTGTCTCATTTCTTATCAAAACCAATCCAAATCAACTCTAGCACACGACATACCGATAACGAAATATAAAGAAGATAAAATGAGGGAAACAGTAATTCATGAGATGACGCGTCAGATCATCACGTCAAGCCAATAAAACATTAAAATATAAATTCATTTAAAGAATTTATTTTGGAAAGCCATTTTGCGTCATATTAATACACCCTTTATCATGAATTATTTTTAATGCATGGAGTTTAGTCCATGGGTGAAAGATAACATTATTAAAGCTCCTTCACTATAACTTGTTTGACTTAAAAGTTTTAAAATACTTTTTAAGTAAATCAATCAATAAAGATGAAGGGGTAAATCCTAGTTAAAGATAATTAACTCTAGATCTGAGATGAGTAAGAGGAATAGAAAAACATAGTCGAGTATAAATGTAGATGGTGATTATAACTGGATTTAATAACATAAATAAAGATAAATGATAGAGAAATACATAAATATTAGGATCCTTTTCGGATCTCATGAAGTTTTTGGATCACCAATCCTATTTTTCTCTTTTAAGAGATGTGTTTCCAAATTTACTAGAGAGAGAGAGAGAGAAAGGAGAAGGAGAGAGCCACACTTTTGGGAGATCATGCCCTCTTATTTATATAGGGGGGAGTATCCATAGAAAATCCTAAAAAAAGTACAATTTAGAGAGAATATTCGATAGAATATCCCTTTTAAAGTAATCCAAAGCAAACTAGTTGTTTGATGACGGTCCGACCTTGGTTATTGTCCGACCTTGGCTATTGTTGGCGGTCCGACCATGGTTATTGATGAGGGTCTGACCTTAGTATGTCCGAACACGACTTTATATTTTCACGTGATGAATTTCTCTAATCTAATTTTGACCATACAGTTAGTCCCTCCACTTATTGAGGTTGTCTCTTGATCGAGCTTGATGAGCGGACTTCATTAAGCGTAATTTGAGATATTCAGATGGGGAGGTCGACCTCCTCTCTTTGGCGATGGCCCTTGGCCACAAATGTCGACCCCCTCTTTTTTGGCGACGGCCCTTAGTCGTTGGGGTCGACCTCATCTTTTTAGCGATGGCCCTTGGCCATAAGGGTCGACGCCCTCTTTTTTTGCGATGGCCCTTGGTTGTTGGGGTCGACCTCCTCTTTATGGCGATGGCCCTTGGCCATAAGGGTCGACCCCCTATTTTTTGGCGATGAACCTTGGTCATTGGGGCCGACCTCCTCTTTCTGGCGATGGCCCTTGGCCATAAGGGTTGACCCTCTCATTTCTGCAACGACCCTTGGTCGTTGGGATCGACCCCCTCTTTCTAGTGATGGCCCTTGGCCATAAGGGTCGACCCCCTCTTTTTTGGTGATGGACCATGGCTATAGGGGTGTTATTTCAAACTTGTAGAAATATTAACCCGTCGTTGTTCGATCAAGGTCGAACTTATCAAACTTTGGTGGAGAAGACACTTAGCCTTTAACTCAGTTCGAGTGAGGTCGAACTTTGTAACACTTTGATGGCGACGGCACTTAGCATGAGTTCCAGTTCAAACAACGTCGAACTTATCTAACTTTGATGGCGAAGGCACTTTGCTTGAGTCCTAATTCAAACAAGGTCGAATTTATCAAACTTTTGATGGCGATGGCACTTAACCTGTAACTCAATTCGAGCGAGGTCGAACTTTGTTATACTTTGATGGTGAAGGCATTTAGCCTATAACTCAGTTCGAGCGAGGTCGAACTTTGTTATACTTTGATGGCAAAGGCACTCACTCTGAGTCCCAGTTCGAGCGAGGTCGAAATATCAATCTTTGATGGGAAAGGCACTTAGCCTTAAACTTAGTTCGAACGGGGTCTAACTTATCGATATTTGATGGCGAAGGCATTAGCCTTAGTCCTAGTTCAAACGAGGTCGAACCTATCGATCTTTGATGGCGAAGGCCTTAGCCTTAAAGAGTTCCATGGGGGAGTCCCAATTTGCTTAATTTCGCCTGCGTTGGAGAATACGATGTGTTTCCTGGGGGAGTCCCAGTTTGTTTAATTTTGCTTGTATTGGAGAATACGATGCATTTCCTGTTCGTGTATCTGGGAGAATGCTCTTGCTGCTATTCCATTTCGAAAAATAGTCAGTTAAAACAATTGAGAATGTTTACCTCAATTTGATCGGTCGGCGAGTGGAGAGGAGTGGCCATGTTCACTGCTATGGTTATGCTTTTAGTGGCTGCTACCAATTTGGCAAGGCTGCCTGTTTTGATGTCTTATGCTTGTGGTATCTGGTCGAGTTGACACGCCTCAGACTCGGGCAGTAGCTTATCAATTCTTGCCTGATATTTTGTAGCCTTTGTTCTTATTTGGAAAGTCCCTGTGACTTAGTTGACGTCGGGTTATGAGTCATATCGGAGGATAATTCGTTTTGCTCCATATTTGAGAGTTAGTTTCCGTCCTCTCAAGTGTGGTAATTTAGCTGCTAAGTGTAATGTTAGGCCATTTTCTTGGACAGCGGTATCCCAAATTTGAGCTTTAATAACTTTGTTATCAATATTGAGACTTTTGGTAGCAAACTCAACGCCAATTGTAGACTTAAGACTCCAGATTGAATTCGTTTTTAGGAAACCTTGAAAGCATATTTGATTTACCCACACCTGAATCTCTTTGTCATTTCAAGTGTGTAGAATTGAACTCCCAGTGCTTCCTCTATATAAATAAGTTTAGTGTATTCTGTATAAAACACTAAACACATTCCAAACCTAGATCCATATACATGGATCTGCAGCTGAAGTAAGGAAAACAAAAAAGAAAATCCAAAATGAAGTATCTCATTTGCACAAGCATCAAATACAAAAATTATTTGGTGTATCAAATTCGTTTGGTTTTCTGAAGACGCTCCATAGTTAGGATTGAATTTTAGGTCTAAAGCAAACTAAAATTTTAACTAGAAAATCCCTACAGACGACGTCAAATTGTTTGACTTAAAAGTTGTAAAACTAAGCAAATCAATCAATAAAGATGAAGGGGTAAATCCTAGGTAAAGATAATTAACTCTAGATCCGAGATGAGTAAGAGGAATAGAAAAACATAGTCGAGTATAAATGTAGATGGTGATTATGACCGGAGTTAATAGCATAAATAAAGATGAATGATAGAGAAATGCATAAATCTTAGGATCCTTTTCGGATTTTACGAAGTTTTTGGATCACTAATCTTCTTTTTCTCTTTTAAGAGTGTTTCCAAATTTTCTAGAAAGAGGGAGGGGAGAGGGAGAGAGCCCCACTTTTGGGAAGTCGTCCCCTCTTATTTATAGGGGGGATAGGGGATATCCATAGAAAATCCTAAAAAATGTACAATTTAGAGGAAATATTTGGTAAAATATCCCTTTTGAGTAATCCAAAGCAAATGTGGCATTTGCATCTATACTCGTTTTTTGTGTCATATTTTAATTTGTGTCCGCTTTGCAAAAAAAAAATTACGTGTACCCACTTTTTCACATAACTTCAGCCCATGGGGCTGAAGTTTTTCTTTTGTACTGGAAAACTTCAGCTGAAGTTTTTATCTTTGTAGCCGAAAAACTTAAGCAGTTTTCCAGCTTAAGTTATTCAGTTATAAAATAAAAATGTAAGCAGTCTAGAGCTTAAGTTTTCCAGTTATACAATAAAAACTTAAGCAGTTTCCAGCTTAAGTTTTCCAGTTATAAAATAAAAACTTAAGCAGTTTTCAGCTTAAGTTCTCTAGTTATAAAATAAAAACTTAAGCAGTTTCCACAGCTTAAGTTTTGATTTTATAACTAGAAAACTTAAGCTCTAGAGCTGAAGTTTCTATGTTATAAAATAAAAACTTCAGATAGAGCTGAAGTTTCCTAGTTATAAAATAAAAATTTCAGCTCTAGAGCTGAAGTTTTTGTTTAGTAACCCGGAAACTTCAGCTCTAGTTATAAAACCTTCAGCTCTAGAGCTGAAGTTTTTGTTTAGTAACGCGGAAACTTTAGCTCTAGAGCTGAAGTTTCTCAGTTATAAAGGGAAGCTGGAGTTTTTTAAAAAGTGTGTACGGATGCAAACAAAAAAATAAAGCGCCTATAGGTTAAAGAGGAGCGCCGAAATAGGGCACCCCGTGCAATTTTTACAAAGCAAACTTGCTGTTTGATGACGGTCTGACCTTGGTTATTGAAGATGATCTGACCTTGATTATTGATAACAGTCAGACCTTGGCCTTGTTTAACCAAAATATGGAACTTCGATTAAAACCAAAAAATAATAGAAAAATTTGGTTACTGATAATCAAGAGACCGAAAAATGTAATAGGCTTTCAATAATCAGAATGAACAGTATAGAAAAATTGCATCTCAGTAGCCTTTCAACAGTTGATCGTCCCTGCAATTGGTATACCTTTTGTAGTTGACTCTAGGTAGAAGAGTGAAGCCTAGGTTTTAATGACATAATTATGAATAATAAATGACATTAAATAGGTTTTTACATAATCATTCTTATTAAATGCTAATTCTTCAACGTATCAGGTTTTTAATGAGTGAATTTAGACTTCTTTCCGTCACCAGGTCCATGCTTTAAATGCTCTTTAATCCGTTGCCTTTGAATGTCTTGAATTGATACGAAACTCGTATCTATTTGCTCTTGGTATCCTTTGTCTTTAGAATTACGTTCCAACCCACTTTAAACAGATACGGGACTCGTAGTTGAATTTCGTCTCATGTCTAATTTGTCTTCTCGTATCCTCTTTCGGAATAATAACCTTTTGAATATTCCACGTGTCTTGCCACGTCATAAAAAAAAATTTTCCCGAATACAGATATCCCCCCCCCCCACTTTCCATTTATTTATCATTTAAATATTTGGGAAGTGGATTCTCATTAAAAGGGAATTTTTGTCACAATAATGCTATGTCAATGTTGACGTTTCAATTGTCCGTTCCATTTAATGCATCACATACATGTCACTTCTTCACTAGTTCTGCGATTTTGTAGCCTTTTTCTTCACTATTCACGAAGTGATGGTTACCTTTATTATAGGCATTTCATCATTACTTTTCCTAGTTCACCAGTTGCTTTACATATACTCCTTCGATTTCTTCTTCTTTAGTTATCCTTTTCACCAAGTGACTCCTCACTTCTTCCTTGTTTTTCTTATGTAACAACTTGTTAAACAATGGCATCTTCACATTCTAACCCTAAAAGAGTTTCAATTCTCGACCAATTTCCCAATGCTCCTGCAAGACATAGAAGAGGTGGAGCAAATGTCCCTCGTGGTACAAGATCAACACGAGGTGCCATATCTGGTTCTACCATTCCTTCTATTTCTGGTACTTCTTCTAAAGGATCTTTATCTACCAAATCTTCTTCTAAAGGAAAAGAACCTGCTGAACCCCTTTAGGAACCAACGGTAGAAGAAAATGTACCATCAGATCTAATTTTTGAGCATGACAAAGAATCTCTTTGTGAGCAAATGCTTAAATTGGTAAAAGTTGATAAATACCCCTCTTTAATTACTGAACCGTTGATCCCTATCGTCCGAGAAGATTGTCGTTGGAAAGATAGTACTCCCATAGTTATTCTCAACCCTAACCAGAGAATTTCTTCTTATAGGCCCGATTTTTCTTGTGTTCATACTTACCCTTTCACTCTGGGTTTTACCCCTGCTATTGACCCAGTCATTCTCGAATTTTGCCGTTTCTTTAAAATCTGCTTAGCTCAAATTAGTCCCCTGGTGTGGAGAGTAGTGGCATGCTTAAGGTTCTTATCAACTAGAGCAGATGTGGATTTTACTTTTCCTCATCTGATTCACCTCTACCATCCCAAACTCTTTCGTAATGGAGTTTTTTCATTGTCTGCTAGAGGTAAAAGGGTTTTGATAAACCCTTAGGATATCAATGGTCGAGGTTGGTACACACGATCCGTTAGTGTTCCCACAATTGATTTGGTAGGTGGATCAAACATTCCTTTTTCGTAGAAGTGGAACATGACATGTAAGTATTTTATGTCACGATCCCAAATCTGGTCGTGATGGCGCCCAGCACACTGTTAGGCCAGCCCGACCAATCAACAATAACCACGGAGCCACAAGCTCACTTTATCCAATTTAAGCATACGGAAATAATTCAACAGTGATAGATACATATTAAAAACAGGGAACCAAGTCCCAACACGTGCCAACTCCCATAGACCGAAGGGTCAAGAGTCGTGAGCCTCTACGGAATATACAAGTGTAAATAGTGAATATAATTGTGCACAAGTGTGGGATGATCAGAACAAAATATAGACAAACTGGAGAATCAGGTCCTGCGAACGCTGGCAGCTACCTCGACTGTCCAAAAGCACTCCCGAGCCGTAATGGAATCAGCTCTGCCGTAATGTACCTGGATCTGCACACAAGGTGCAGGGAGTCGGGTGTGAGTACTTCCAACTCAGCGGTAATAAAAGTAAATAATGCTGAAGGGAAGAAAACCACGCAAGGCACTATCTCTTGCTACACAATACGGAACTATCATAAAACTTCAAAACACTATCATTTTATTCCTTTTTAGCATATGTGAGTAGATTATTTAGAAATCTCAATTTTTAGCTACTTTCTTTCATTATAACATACCAATACCGGGGAGAATCTCAAGCAGTGCAAGTCAGCACTCAAATCAGCCTCTCGGGCTCAGCACTCCTTAACAATTTATACCAGGAGATCTGGTCAATAAAGCAACAAATACACATGTGCCAATAAAGTATGAGTGCTAAAATGTTATGCCACGTAGTACACGTAAACCAGTGTATGTATGCCATGCAATGCATATGACTGTTACGGCGTCTAGCCCGATCCATTTGGGTACCCGTGCTCACTGTGGGGGTTCAGACTCCGGAGGGGCTCCTACAGCCCAAGCACAATATTAATATCACACCTGCTGCGGCGCGCAGCCCGATCCGTATACCACTGCGGCGTGCAGTCCGATCCATGCATGTGTATGCGTATGCTCACATGAAATGTCATGTCTTAACATATGGCCCTCGGCCCCAATCAGTCTAACAAATAATCAAGAAAGCCCTACGAGCAACAATATCGTATTAGCTCACAGCTAAAATATTATTAAGACCTTGTTCAAGTTTTTCATAACCTTATAAGAATGTTGAATAGCAAAATACCGTTTAAAACCTTAAATTTAGAATAAAATATGCACAGTGTTATCAAAACAGTGATGCCAATCTCTAAAGGATTCAAATAATTGGCACGAAGCCCAAACGTGATAATTAGTCCAATTCATTTTAACAATTAGGTGTTATTATTTATTACGCGGGACGGACCAAGTCACAATCCCCAATGGTGCTCTACCCCACACCCGTTATCCGGCGTGCAAGTCACCTCAACACAGCACTAAGATGTGCAAGTCCGGGGTTTACTAACCCTCAGGACATCATTTACAAGTATTACCCACCTCGAACCGACGAAAGCTCATGCCCGCGACGCCTTAGCTCCTCGAACCGGCATCCACGCACGTCAAAACTAGCACAAATCAGTACAAATATATCAAAATAGGCTAATGGAACATAACCCAATCGAAAGAACTCGAAAAATATCAAAAATCACGAAATTTGCAAAACCCGAGCCCCGGGCCCACATCTCAAAAAATTTCGAAACTCATATTTCCACAACCCTCGTCCCGCCACGAGTCCGTACATATAAAATTTACTAAAATCGGGGTTCAAATGGCCTTCCAAAACTCAAAATCCCGTTTTCAATATCTAGGCCACATTTCTTCAAGATTTCAACCCAATTTCATGAAGATTGATGTTAATTCTACCATAAAATGATATTTTTGAGTCAAGAAACTTACCTCCGATGAATACCCGATGATTTCTCAGTGATCTCCTCGAGTTTTCTTCTCTCTAGGGCTCAAAATTGTGTTTTGGGGTGTATGAACCCGTAATGAAATGTTTCTGGACTTAAACTCACTGCCTGGGCCATTTACTCTACGCGATCGCGACTCTACTCACGCGATCGCGATGTTCAAACATTTCGGCCTCACGCGATCGCGACTCTCCTCACGCGATCGCAATGTTCAAAAATCCAGACTCACGCGATCGTGACTCGCCTCACGCGATCGCGATGTTCAAACATCCGGCGTCACGCGATCGCGTCTCTATTCCTGCGATCGCGTAGCACAATTTTCCCTGGACCCCATTTCTCTTCTACGCGATCGCGTAGATGCTCATGCGATCGCGATGGCCACCGGCTAATTCTACGCGATCGCGACTGGTGATCCTGCGATCGCGATGGCCTAGCCCCCAACCCTACGCGATCGCAGACCTAGCTTCGCGATCGCGAAGTACAAAAATCTTCTGCACAAATTGGTCCGTTTGGACCCCCGAATTCATCCCGAGGCTCCCGGGACCCCAACGAAAACCACCAACATACTCCAAAACTTGTTCCAATCATAAAAACACCATCCTAAACATCAAAATCACCAATTACACACGGATTCAAGCCTAAGTTTTTTCAAAACTTCCAAATTACACATTCCATCAAAAACCCGACCAAACGACGTCCGAATGACCTGAGATTTTGCAGGCACATCCAAAATCACCTAACGGAGCTACTGCAACTGTCGGAATTTCATTCCGACTCCCGGATCAAAATCTCACCTATCAATCGGATTTCGCCAAAATTCCACCTTAGCCAATTCAAGCCTAAAACTACACCGGAGCTCCAAATTCAATTCCGATTGCTCTCCTAAGTCATAAATGATCCCTCGAAACTAGTCGAATCATCAAAATCCAATTCCGAGCACTCTAACTCGATAGTCAACTCTAGGTTGACTTTCCATATTCAAACTTCCTTCAAACATGCTATTTGCTTCATTTTCAATTCAATTCACTCCTAACTCACCCGATAGGCTCTAACACTGATATAAAAGCATAAAACATGTAATTGCAACATGACGGGGTGGTAAATTCCCGTAACGACGGGCCGGGTCGTTACATTCTCCCCAACTTAAACAATCGCTCGTCCTCGAGCGTACTGAGAGTTGTACTAGAAGCAACCCAATAGCTGAATGACCTTACCAAGCATATATTCGGGCGATCATACATCACCCTATCTCACATATGTCCGAAAACACCATATAGTCAAAATTTCACAGAACCATCTGGACCATAAATCACATTGCACTTTCTGAAATCATATGCCAAATGCAAATCCCATGCCTATACTCAGGATACACTCGAATCCACTGCAATAACCCATATTCACTACTCCGGGTGAGATCATATGATGTATCGACAACCCCATCACTCGAGACGATAGTCTCTAATCACAATAACTGGCCACAATAACCAAATACTAGCTGAAAACCTCTTTCATTAGATAAGAGTCTTATTCCAACACCTCCGTATCCTGCCCCCCGGCAGCTGAAGCACGCGATATACCGAACCCATCTCTCAGGTCAACCATTCGTGAATCCATTTCCCTTTTAAAACTGGCACTACAATAGGTTTCGGAGCCAAACCTCGATTTTTACCTTTCTAACAAGCTAAGATCCAATATGCTTGTATTCATTAATGACTCCAACGGTCATTTCGATTATAACACACCGCACCGGTGATAAGACACCTCAACACCGACCTAAGCCACGACGAGCACAACATAGGCTCCAATAGAAACGTATGCACACACTCGAATCATGACAGCTCAATTCATGACAACTGTCTCCGGCAAAAGAGCTGCAGTTCAATTCCTCAGTGCCATCATAATATAAAACTAAGATCGCGTCTCGCATTATAGAAATAGAGTACCTGAATCCTCCTCGACAGGTCATAACATCACGTGGCCTTGCCACAATTCATGATTCTATCCAAACGTTATTACTCATGAAGCACCTCAAGCCACTAAGCTTAAAACGGTTGGCCACGCACATATCTAGGTCTTGAACCCAAGCAATCAACCTCACCTACGGTGAAACAATTAACGTATGCTATTAAATCCTGAAAGGACACAACCGATGTGCCACTCGCCAAGCGATACTCAAAACGGACTTTCCTCAGAAGTTAGGAAGTATTGTATACCATGTAGCTTATAACTAACTATATTTTCACAATATACTATTGCGGCGTGCAACCCGCTCCAATGACATACCCGTGGCGACGTGCCACCCGATCTAGATACCATAGCTGTGGCGGCGTGCCACCCGATCCAAGTAACCCTCGCCAAATAAATACGCGTCGAGTCAAGTTGCTCATCATAATAAACATATATAGCCTTAAGTTTGGCCACGAGAAACGCATCCGACAAAGTTCCTCAATACCAGAACTAATCAATGGTAGATACTTCTACACTAACATCCGCCACTAAGGTCCAACTGACAAAGCAATGCCTACCAGCCGTCCGCTGGTCCTGGGTACAACTACTCTATTGGAGCATACTCTGATGCTCTCTGCTACGCAATTTGTGCCATTTTCCAACATAGTCCATATCACATTAGTCTAGACAATCCGACCCATGACAATCAGTCTGAAATAAGGTATCATAACCCCAATTCATCATATCAAGCTAAGAGAGAGCCACTAGGGCTTCCGATTTCCAATAATCACAAAACGGTGTCGATACACGCGATATACAACCACTGCATATGCGGATTACGAGAACTTCTAGTCTCCAACACATATGTAACACATGAATCGCTATACCTGGTTCCACACTCCACCGTACGAATACATAACGCACATCAAGCGTCCATTCATACCACGACGGCCATTCAGAAATTTCACTATGCCATCAACGACTCAGTCATTATAGTCGATCCAACAAGAGAATACCACCATACCACTGGATATCATCAGTTTACATTACCTTGTCCTTTTTGGATCATGTTCCCTGCCAAGTTAATATAATAGCAGTACCATTTTCTTAAATCATCGGAAAGTTCGATTCTTAATTCACCTGCAGCTGTCCGCGCTGCTCAATAATTTTATTGATTTCTCACATATTATGAACTGATCTCAAAACCTAGAATATACCATTATCAACTTTCCATAACACATCATATATACCATATCACACTAAGACAACATGGAAATTCATATCCCTTTCCTCCGCCTCAACATCGGCGCACTCAACTAGTCAAGGACTTTCATGATCCCATATAGAGAAAACTCATTGCACATTCCAGACCTTACATGCCAACAGGAAAAACACACTCGTTTTCAAACCATGGTAGAACACATCATAAACTCTTTCTCCCAATTACATTGCATAAGTTAAACTGCCAGGACTGAGTCCTTATACCCATATTATACCCATATCGGGTTACACGATTGCCAACACTCAAAAGCTTTATTGCACAATATCTGCAAGACTCATTACTTCAACCACATACCAGGAATTAGTCGTATTCTTTATCATACCGCTTCGGTTTATTAACAAGTTGTTCCATTTACCCAGTTTCCTTTCTGATTCATCTCTAATTTCATATCAGTCTTTACTATAGTACCATAATACATCAACTCATGTTACCACACGAGACTCGTACACAAGACCACACGGTCTAAGACCCATAGGCCACTGAATACTCTCTCAATGTTTCCCAAAAGTACCACATTCTACAATACTTTATTTCGAAGAACTTCTTGCGATTTGAATTCGTTATCATTACCTTCCCATACGGTTACATAGAATTCCATCATTCACATAATATAACACTAGTCTTGATTTTTCTCTAACGAAACCGCCATCTTTAGCCACATACACAAAACTTAAGGCACTTGACTGTTACAAGCAAAATCTTGAACACTGCAAAACCATTCTCGGGCATCATTCACCCTTATTCAGCTGTAATTCAACTGTCCTATTGAGTAGAACCACTCGTGTTTTGTTAGAACTATGACATCGCAGAACATGATTACTTACAGATACAATCAGCTATCTTTCTTTTCTATACGGTGAATATTCTTTACCAACAGCAGTTCAAAACACCCTAGTACTTCATTAGATCTACGAAGCACCATAACCTTTACCAGAATTTCCCAACATACTTAGAGACAGAATCAACATAGCACACAATAGTGCAATCAGTTATTCAATAGCAACCTCCCCAACTTAGCTCGAAGCCATTCATCAAAGCACTTTCAACCACTCATATCATTATTACTCAAGTGATGCCACAAAGTTCTAGTTAGATTAAACTCAAGTCATTTGCAAGCTTCGGCGGAGATTCGAATCATCAGAAATATTAACTCTTTTGCAATTCTTGCATTCATTCACACACAACAGTTACGCCCCCTCTTTAGGTGACAAAATCTTTTCTAAGTCCCAAATTTTCCAAAATTTTCGGCAGAGTTCCCTTTGTAAATTGGCCTATCCACCTGCCAGAGAATCACCAAAACCATCATGGCAATACATTCACAACTCGACAAGACATCACAATGCATATCGACAACATTAGTCTCAATACTACACAAATCATATTATCATATTTGGTACATGAACATGCGTTGTACCTGCTCGAATCATAACACATATCAATTACCTTTCAATTACACAGGAGAACCAATCCACCTATCTCGCCTCAATTTAGCATTTCAGCACAATACCTTCCACCAGGATACACATAGCATAATCATTTTAGTCTTCCCGAGTTTGAACTCGTTCCACTACACATAAGGCACTTATATTACTGAGCGCTCGATGCATACACAGACGTGCGGAAGGAATTTCAAAAGCATATCTCAAGCTGAATCAAGTGCGCACGATAAGAATTCCAAGAAATGTGAAGTGTTTCCTAAAGGTTCGCAGCCTCCCGAGGATAAGTACGGGCGTCCCCGTACCGATCCACAAGACTCTACTAACCGGCTCAAGACTCATGAGGCCTAGTAAACCTAGGCTCTGATACCAACTTGTCACGACCCCAAATCCGGTCGTGATGGCGCCCAGCACACTGCTAGGCCAGCCTGACCAATTAACAACAATCACGGAGCCATAAGCTCACTTTATCCAATTTAAGCATACGGAAATAATTCAACGGTGATAGATACATATTAAAAACAGGGAACCAAGTCCCAACACGTGCCAACTCCCATAGACCGAAGGGTCAAGAGTCATGAGCCTCTACGGAATATACAAGTGTAAATAGTGAATATAACTGTGCACAAGTGTGGGATGATCGGAACAAAATATAGACAAACTGGAGAATCAGGTCCTGCGAACGCTGGCAGCTACCTCGACTGTCCAAAAGCACTCCCGAGCCATAATGGAATCAGCTCTACTGTAATGTACCTGGATCTGCACACAAGGTGCAGGGAATCGGGTGTGAGTACTTCCAACTCAGCGGTAATAAAAGTAAATAATGCTGAAGGGAAGAAAACCACGCAAGGCACTATCTCTTGCTACACAATACGGAACTATCATAAAACTTCAAAACACTATCATTTTATTCCTTTTCAGCATATATGAGTAGATTATTTAGAAATCCAAAGTTTTAGCTACTTTCTTTCATTATAACATACCAATACCTGGGAGAATCTCAAGCAGTGCAAGTCAGCACTCAAATCAGCCTCTCGGGCTCGGCACTCCTTAACAATTTATACCAGGAGATCTGGTCAATAAAGCAACAAATGCACATGTGCCAGTAAAGTATGAGTGCTAAAATGTTATGCCACGTAGTACACGTAAACCAATGTGTGTATGCCATGCAATGCATATGATCGCTACGGCGTGTAGCCCGATCCTTTTGGGTACTCGTGCTCACTGTGGGGGTTCAGACTCCGGAGGGGCTCCTACAGCCCAAGCACAATATTAATATCACACCTGCTGCGGCGCGCAGCCCGATCCGTATACCATTGCGGTGTGCAGTCCGATCCATGCATATGTATGCGTATGCTCACATGAAATGTCATGTCTTAACATATGGCCCTCGGCCCCAATCAGTCTAACAAATAATCAAGAAAGCCCTACGGGCAACAATATCATATTAGCTCACAGCTAAAATATTATTAAGACCTTGTTCAAGTTTTTCATAACCTTATAAGAATGTTGAATAGCAAAATACCGTTTAAAACCTTAAATTTAGAATAAAATATGCACAGTGTTATCAAAACAGTGATGCCAATCTCTAAAGGATTCAAATAATTGGCACGAAGCCCAAACGTGATAATTAGTCCAATTCATTTTAACAATTAGGTGTTATTATTTATTACGCGGGACGGACCAAGTCACAATCCCCAATGGTGCTCTACCCCACGCTCGTTATCCGGCGTGCAAGTCACCTCAACACAGCACTAAGATGTGCAAGTCCGGGGTTTACTAACCCTCGGGACATCATTTACAAGTATTACCCACCTCGAACCGACGAAAGCTCATGCCCGCGATGCCTTAGCTCCTCGAACCGGCATCCACGCACGTCAAAACTAGCACAAATCAGTACAAATATATCAAAATAGGCTAATGGAACATAACCCAATCGAAAGAACTCGAAAAATATCAAAAATCACGAAATTTGCAAAACCCGAGCCCCGGGCCCACATCTCAAAAAATTTCAAAACTCATATTTCCACAACCCTCGTCCCGCCACGAGTCCGTACATATAAAATTTACTAAAATCGGGGTTCAAATGGCCTTCCAAAACTCAAAATCCCGTTTTCAATATCTAGGCCACATTTCATCAAGATTTCAACCCAATTTCATGAAGATTGATGTTAATTCTACCATAAAATGATGTTTTTGAGTCAAGAAACTTACCTCCGATGAATACCCGATGATTTCTCAGTGATCTCCTCGAGTTTTCTTCTCTCTAGGGCTCAAAATTGTGTTTTGGGGTGTATGAACCCGTAATGAAATGTTTCTGGACTTAAACTCACTGCCTGGGCCATTTACTCTACGCGATCGCGACTCTACTCACGCGATCGCGATGTTCAAACATTTCGGCCTCACGCGATCGCGACTCTCCTCACGCGATCGCAATGTTCAAAAATCCAGACTCACGCGATCGCGACTCGCCTCACGCGATCGCGATGTTCAAACATCCGGCGTCACGCGATCGCATCTCTATTCCTGCGATCGCGTAGCACAATTTTCCCTGGACCCTATTTCTCTTCTACGCGATTGCGTAGATGCTCATGCGATCGCGATGGCCACCCGGCTAACTCTACGCGATCGCGACTGGTGATCCTGCGATCGCGATGGCCTAGTCCCCAACCCTACGTGATCGCAGACCTAGCTTTGCAATCGCGAAGTACAAAAATCTTCTGCACTAATTGCAGTAGAAACAGCAGTGCCTTTGGCACAAATTGGTCCGTTTGGACCCCCGAATTCATCCCGAGGCTCCCGGGACCCCAACGAAAACCACCAACATACTCCAAAACACGATACGAACTTGTTCCAATCATAAAAACACCATCCTAAACATCAAAATCACCAATTACACACGGATTCAAGCCTAAGTTTTTTTCAAAACTTCCAAATTACACATTCCATCAAAAACCCGACCAAACGACGTCCGAATGACCTGAGATTTTGTAGGCACATCCAAAATCACCTAACGGAGCTACTGCAACTGTCGGAATTCCATTCCGACTCCCGGATCAAAATCTCACCTATCAATCGGATTTCGCCAAAATTCCACCTTAGCCAATTCAAGCCTAAAACTACACCGAACCTCCAAATTAAATTCCGATTGCTCTCCTAAGTCATAAATGATCCCTCGAAACTAGTCGAATCATCAGAATCCAATTCCGAGCACTCTAACTCGATTGTCAACTCTGGTTGACTTTTCATATTCAAACTTCCTTCAAACATGCTATTTGCTTCATTTTCAATTCAATTCACTCCTAACTCACCCGATAGGCTCTAACACCGATATAAAAGCATAAAACATGTAATTGCAACATGACGGGGTGGTAAATTCCCGTAACGACGGGCCGGGTCGTTACATTTTATTTCTTACTGTGCCTATTTTTGATATTTTGATCTTTTATTTTTAAAGCATTTTTGTTCTGCTTTTTGATAGCTACCATGGGAGATGTGAAACTCGTACCTGGCTTCCGTGTTTGGGTAGATGTTATTCTGAAGGCCGCATCTATGAAAGCGCGTACTTGGAAATCAAGTTCTATTAAGCACGGCTGGAGAGTAAAAATATCATGGTATACATTTAGTATTATTTTTGTATAGAGTAAATTTTCTCTTTTTGTATATCCAAGTTAATATCCTTCTTTTTATCAGGATTTGCCAATCGAGGGATGTCAGCTGAAGTAGTTACTGCCCTTAGAACGTCTTCCAATGCTCCCTTAGCTCTAGGGAGGACACAGGATATTCTAATAAAGAGAAATCATTTGAAGAAGATTCTGATGTTGAAGAAGATGATGATACCTCTTTGGCAGCTCGTCCTAGGTCTAGGAGGCGTGTGATAGTTTTTTAGGATGATATTGAATCTTCTCCCGCTCGTACCTTCGAGCCCGTTACTATTATATCTGATGAAGAAACTATCCCGAATGATACTCCTGAATCTACTCAACGTATTTTCATTGAAGGTTTTGAGGGTGGTAATTTTGGTCCAGTTTTGGAGGAAACCCCTCTTTCAAATTTCGTTTCTGTTCCTCCTATTTCTCCCATCATTTCAAGTGTTACTCTGGCTAGCATTTCTATTCTTATTTCCTTACCAACCTCTGTCCTCGTTCCTGTTTCATCCTTTATAAATATTGTTGTTTTCACCTCCTCTACCGTACCTCCTTCTGTAGTTCCCTCTTCTTCTGTTAGTCATGTGGAAGAAAGTTCCAGCAATAGAAGCATGGCTATGAGGAGCGTTACACTTGAGGTTCCGGCTAACAGAAGTCTTTTAAGAAAATCAGGTGAGGCGGATGTTTGGCTCGAACCCTTAATCGGGGAAGTAGAGAAGAGGAAAATGGATAGTCACAGTTGTTTGACTTTAATGAATTAATGACATAGTTCATAATACTTTGAAGGTATTTTTCTTTCCATCCCCTTTTTAGAAAGAAATTTTCCTTTTAATTTCTGCTTATGTTTACCCCCTTTTTTATTTTTTACAGGCTAATCTTATAGGCACGGAACTTATGGGGAGAATTTCTCTTTTGGAAAAGAAAGCTCGTGAAGCTGACCGAGCTATTCTTGAAGCTGAAAAGAAAGCTAGGGAAGCCGATATTAAAGAAAACAGTTGGCAAGAGCAACTGAAGGATGCTCAGAAAAAGATTAAGGATTTACAAGAAAATAATCATAACTTGGAGCAACAAAAACAAACTTTATCTTCTGAATTAGATGGGGTCAAGGCTTCTTTCAGCGAGGTGGAGAAGGAAAAAGAGCGCCAGGAATGTACTTTTTCTGAGAAATTATCTAAGTCAAGTGGGGAGATTAGAGAACTTAAAGTTCTGTTAAGCAAGAAAGAAGAATACGCGGGAGAGCTAGTACAGAACTTATCTCAGGCTCAGGCGGATTTGCAAGCTTCTTCTGATAAGGCACGTGCCCTAGAAGACTCTAGTGCCTCTTTTGAAGCCACCCTTAATTCTACTTTGAATGAAAATCAATCATTGAAAAATGATCTTACCTTGTGGAAAAGGGACTATGCTCTCATCGAGGAGAGTTTTGATGCGGAGGTGAGCTGGGCTTTCCTGAATTCTCGCCGTGATGCTTTAATGGAGGCTAGCCAAGAAGGTTTTGATTTGCAATCAGAGTTAGCCAAGGTCTTAAAGACCATTGAGATGATTCAACAACCACTTGACTTTCCTTCTCCCCCAGATGATACCACTGTGGCTGATGATCCCCCCAATGATGGAGCTGCTTCTATTGAAGTTGACAATATTGTAATCCAAGCCCCTGAGGATGAGCTAGCAGAAATTGAGGCTCCCGTGGCTCCTGTTTCTCTTTACAGTCCTAATATCTCAACTGTTGCTACTCCCCTAGAAGTTGATTATGTGCTTGTAATTTCTTTAGACAAGGAAGTTACTTCAATAGCTTCAGAAAAACCCCATCCTTTAAGAGCGAGTTAGTTTTTGAATTAATCCCCAGTTTACATTAATAGGAGTCTGTAAAGATTTTCTATTTTATAAAGATTTTTTTTTTGTTGAATTTCTTTTAAATCAAGAAGTTTTATAAGTACTCCTTTGAATGTTATTTTGGCCTATTTTCTTATTTAGGACTTATAGAATAATTTAGCATTTTTATTGTTTATATTATTCTTGCCTATTTTCTTATTTAGGACTTATAGAATATTATTTTTGAAAATTCTTTATGATTCATCTCATGGAATATCAACATGAGGTTTAAAAAAGAGAGGGCCCTTTTGTGTATATCGACACTTAATGATTAAGAGTCCCAACTTCACAATGGTGTTATAATACGATGAAAGAAAATAGGAAGCACATATTTTTTGTATAAAATAACTTGAACAAGTTTTTATTAATGAACTTGAGCAAATTTTCGAATAATACATGTGTTGCGGTACGTCTATAACTTCCTCGTAACTGTTTTTTGTATAACAGATTTCTTAATATAAAATACACAAGGTTTTCTTTTACAACCTGTCTTAGTACATAACCATAACCCAATATACTTAGAAAGGATTTGAAAAATGTTTACAACATTGAAAAATGTTTTATGTACAGCTGAATCTTGATATATGGCACTTCGTTGCTGAATTTGATCCGCTTTTACTTGAACTCCCGTATCTATTTTCCTTTATGGACCCGTGTATATTTTCTGCATGAGGCTATATATACTGTATAGTCCCCCAAGTATTTGAGCGTTGAAGAAATGAAGCCTTGAACACTTGGTGTTGGTCCTTTTCCTGAAACAGAAAATATACGGGACTCGAAGGTACAATTTTAGATGAAGACTGCCTACCCGTATGTACTTCCATCAAATTGATATAACCCTAGGCTTAGAAGTTAAGAATATTCTATTTTGCCATGCAGGTTGTGTTTCATCATTTGGCACGGGTTAGAATTTTTGCCTAGCATCTAAAATTGTTAGTAAAATCTTAATAAAAGAAAAATAACTTAACATGAAAATACCTTAACATGTCCACTTTCTTTTAGTAATATTTTTTCGAGCACAAAGTCCCCGATTTTGAAGAACCTGGGATTTTATTGCTTTTGTCCTTTCCTGGCCATTACAGTCCCCAGAATTATATGACAAACTTTGAGAGTTGCTTTTGGCCATAATCTGGTTTATTCCAAGTTACCGTTCCAAACAATTTTTTTATGAATTATGAAAAACCAATTTTTATGATTGTGGATATCATGTCTTAGCATCTAATAAAATATCACGTATATCAAACATAGGAGATTGTTTATTCAAACTTACAGAATACTTACGGTAGCTTTCGATAATAATAAATGGATAGTTTTCACGTACCTTTGGTCCTTCCAAGTTGACCCAATTTCTGATTTTTCCTCTTGTGTGCCCTCCTTACTTTTTATGGTTATGCAAGATGGACGTTCGATGTTGTCCCCATAATTTCAACATGGGGCCAAGCAAAATAATCTTCATTAGTTTTTAATAGTTCAATTAACTTACCTCTCGTGTCTGAACTTAAGTTGGCTCCCACGTGGATTATTCGTTCAGGTCATTTTTCAAGTAGTATCACAGGCTCGAACTCCTTAGTTGATATTTCGATACCTTCTCCTTCCTCTTGATTGCCTGAATGTTGATTTGGATTTCTTTCGATGTTGTATACGCTACTTGTACCTGATACAATATTGACGCTATGGGATATATGTTGTTCCCCATGAATTTGGCGGATTCCCCATGCTGTTGGGAATTTCATGACTTGATGAAGGGTTGACAGGACAGCGCCCATCTCATGAATCCATGGTCTTCCCATGATTATATTATATGTCATTTCCACGTCTACTACCTGAAATTTGGTATCTTTCTCAATACCCTCTGCAAAAGTTGTTAAGTTTACCTCTCATTTAGTTACTATGCTGGAGTTATTGAATCCTGATAAAGTATGCGCCTTTGGAATCATCTTATCCTCCATTTGCATCTCCCGTAACACCCTTAGCAGGATGATATTTGTTGAACTTCCTGGATCAATCAAAACTCTTTTTATTTTAATAGCATGTATGAGTAAAGATATTACTAGTGCATCATTATGAGGGGCACCATGTCTGCATCATCATAAGCGATAACTTCACCTTCTAGCATCTGGCGTGTACGTTTCCCGGGCGTAATTGGGAGTTTAGAAACTCTGTTGGAAGCTGGATATGCTACCCCATATACCTTCTCCCCCACTTATAACATTCATGGTTCTCTTGGGTGACGGGGGTTTTGGCGGTTCTTGTCTATTTTTCATGTAAGTCTGCTTTCCTTTCTCACTGATTAACTCAGTGAGATAGACCTGTTTCAATAGATGATCTACTTCACTCTGTAAAAATTAGAATTTTGATGTCTTATGCCCGTGATCATTATGAAATTCACACCAATGATCTGGATTGCGTTTGTTTGGGTTTGAACGCATCTCCTTCGGCCATCGTACCTTATCCCCCATGCCTCGCAAAACAGCTACGAGCTCGGAGTTGGTAACATTGAAATTGTATCCACCAAATCTTGCCTTCAAACTTCCATCTTCATCAAATGGCTCTTGCCTGTTTCTATCATTTCTAAATCTTAAGGAAGAACCGAATTTTCTACTTCTCGATTTTTTATCATATCGTTGATTTTCTTATTTCGTTCTTGAATCTTTTCCTGCAGGGCCCAGATATGGATCGTATCTGTTCTTAGTTAATCTATTTTCGGTTTCGGACCTCCGGGGCCTACTCCTTTCATCATGGGAATGTTGGAGTACGGTATCTTCTTCAATTCAGAGTTTTGTGCTATACCTATTATAAACATCATTCCATGTAGTTGCATGAAATTCACGAAGGCTTTTCTTAAGCTTTCTTGTAGCCTCAAAGCTTTTGTCAATCAAATTACTCGTGAAAGCTATTGCATCCCAATTATCTGGTACCCGAGGTAAAGTCATTCGTTCTCGTTGAAACCTATCAACGAAGTCTCTGAGTAACTCCGTGTCTGATTGTTTAATTTTGAAAATGTCTTCCATCCTTTTTTCAACTTTTTGTGCTCCTGAGTGCGCTTTTATAAAAGAATTTGCAAGCTCGGCAAAAGAATTAATAGAATTTTCAGGTAAGAGAGAATACCAGGTTAATGCTCCCTTTGTAAGTGTTTCTCCAAATTTTTTTACCAAAACAGATTCGATTTGGTTAAACTAAAGTTTGGAGAGCTTGATTGACTCGTGCATCGATTATCCTCTAAAGAGCTTGTTCTGTCCCTTAGTGTTCTAACTGCTCTTGTTCATCAAACATAGGTGCAGGAGTACTTTCACGAGACTGACATGGAGAGGGTTGAGGGAAAGGAATTATATTATCATTGTTCAAATCCCCTTGAACGTGAGGGATCTGGTTTTCAACAACATTGTTGCTGTTGTCGGTGGTGTTAATGTTGTTCGACATGATGTTAACCACAAGTAAAATGTGTAAGCTTAGAAAGAATAAATTATCAGATTCCCAGTAACGGAACCAATTTGTTTAACCAAAATATGGAACTTCGATTAAAACCAGAAAATAATAGAAAAATCGGATTACTGATAATCAAGAGACCGAAAAATGTAATAGGCTTTCAATAATCAGAATGAACAGTAAAGAAAAAGTGTATTTCAGTAGGCTTTCAACAGTTGATCGTCCCTACAATTGGTATAACTTCCTCCTTTTATAGCTGACTCTAGGTAGAAGAATGAAACCTAGGTTTTAATGACATAATTATGAATAATAAATGATATTAAATAGGTCATTACATAATCATTCTTATTAAATGCTAATTCTTTAACGTATCAGATTTTTAACGATTGAATTTGGACTTCTTTCCGTCTCCAGGTCCATGCTTTAAATGCTCTTTAACCCGTTGTCTTTGAATGTCTTGAATTGATACGGAACTCGTATCTATTTGCTCTTGGTATCTTTTGTCTTTAGAATTACGTTCCAACCCACTTTAAACAGATGCGGGACTCATAGTTGAATTTCGTCCCGTGTCTAATTTGTCTCCTCGTATCCTCTTTCGGAATAATAACCTTTTGAATATTTCGCGTGTCTTGCCACGTCATAAAAAAAAAATTCCCCAATACAAGCATGTCCGACCACGACCTTATATTTTCGCGTGATAAATTTCTCTGATCTAATTTTGACCCATCCATAACTATCTAAGTGCTTTTTATGATCTAATTGAGGGATTTAATATGAGATCAGTGATTTCAGCCTTCTTCGTTTTTACTTAGTATTTTGACTACATAAAACGAGACCAAACATGTTGGGGCGACAACCCTTTAGTTAGCAACTGGATGAAACGGGGAGAAAAATGGGGATTTCTTTTTTTTTAATTTGACCTTCTAAGAACAACAATTATTTATTTATATATATATATATATATATATATATATATATATATATATAATTTTGAAGGAGACTCAAAAATTTAAAGGAAAATTTTGAATTCTCGTGATCATTGAGCTAAGTTTTTTACTCCTATATATATATATACATACACATACATATATGGAGTATTTGTTTTCCATTGTTTGAGGCTTGGGTAAAGAGGGAGTTTGGGGAACATGAGAAAAATGAGGGGAAAGGTGTATTATTAAGCCTTTGGAATCTCGTGAAAAATATTTTGGTAATTTTTGGTTTTTCTTTTCCTCTCCAATCTGCATTATTGAACATAACACCGTTGATGTAGGGTTAGGTATGTACACTTTGTTGAGAAAAAGAAGAAAAAAAAAGGTACCAGTTATGAAATAATAAAAGAACAAGAGCAATATTGTAGAGAAAGAGAGAGAGGAAATTCTTATTGAATTTTGGGATGAATTACAATGGGGTAAGACCCCTCTATTTATAGGAAAAATATGACTTAGTCACAAAGTAAAACTCTCCACAAGATAGACATTCACTCTAAGTAGAATTCTATTCATAACACTCCCCCTTGAATGTATATTCGATAAGTAATGTGCCTCATTAAAACCTTAACTAAAATAAAACCCATTGTGAAAAAAAATCTAGAGAAGGAAAAAGAGTACACATATCTACAATACGCCTTTTGGTTGCCTCGTTAAAAACCTCGCAAGGAAAACCCAGTGGGACAAAACCTTATAAGGGAAAAAGAGTGCAACGCGCATTAACTCCCCCTGATGAGAGCATCAATTCACATCCTTAAGCCTTCGCATCACAATCTTGTACACTAGCTTCTTGAAGGTTGACGTCGACAAAGATTTTATATCAGTTTCAATGTATTTTCATAATGACATAACACAGAGATCTCTTCATTCATATATTAAGATACCTGAATCTCTCATGAGATATTATGAAGTGTTATGTCATGGGATCTTCTAGATCACTTGCCTCCATTATTATGATCATTTGCTCACCTTCTTAATCAAGAAGTTTATTTGAAACCGATTATCTATACGCTTTAAGCTTACCATAGACACTGTCCTTCTAGGACTTAATATGAGCATTGCAATGAGAATATAGTTACTTTCTTTGGTCAGCAAATGCGTCTGGAATGCTTTGCAATAAATTGCACATGAATTATCATTTTATGAACTTCAAGTTCATATTATTTTATTCGGGGATCTCGATGTATAAATGATAATTTATTCCATGTAACTTTTCTCAACTGTTGTATCTTGTCTCCCTCTCATGTTAGAAAAAACTAACTTATTTCCTCAACTTTGAGAACTCATCTTTGTGCGTTATGTTGTTAATCAAAATATACACCACACATCAATAATAATAAGATAAAATTATTTGGTTCTTGACCGTGAACCACTTGTGAGGGGAAAAAATAATATACTTTCGTGTATAATGTATATCAAACTGATATATATAACTTTGTTCTCATAATCAATAATTTAGCTATTACGTTGAGGAACTCAATAAATTATTTTGCTAAACCATTTGTGATGTAGACCAACTTATCAAGATGAACTTCTTGAATCGAAAATCTGGAAATTATGCTGGAAATTAAATTAATGAGCAAGTTACCTCGCACATACCGGCCAGGTTGCGGGTTAATAATAATTGCACATGTAACCATCTCATAGATGCATCTTATGTGGTATACATGGCTGGTGAATGGGCTCATATTCACCTTTGATATTTCCAGGATTCATGAGATTCAATCCCACTTTTAGTTGGTATATTAATTAAAGAGAATAGGCACATAAAAGAATTCATAAAGAACTAGAAAGTTCTTTAATATTTACCCATGTGAATTCTCTTTATGTTTGCACATCATACTTAAATTGATATGGTAAACCAATTATGCCAACTGAATAAATTATCAATATTGATAAATTTCAGATTTACACCATGATGTGTGCAATTATGAATAAACTTCAAGTTTATTATGATATGAGTTTTATATCAATAAAATATCCACTTCATTGTGGTATTTTTTTATTTATGTAGTACAAATTGGAGATAAAGAGGATAGCTTTTTACATACATATTAACCCGCTACAAGTTGTATTAATAGAAGATATTAAATCTTTCCTTTATTTATAGTCTCAATATAATCAACCGCTTTCGCGAATACTTTGAAAACTGAATATGTTTCTTTGAGACTTACTACAACATAATACATTGTTGGTAATCAATTATGTTTCTCCAAAATAGTAATAATTGGCTCTTCTAGAGCTCTCAATTAATTTTGCACTACCACAGATTCATCATCATCCATGTGGTGAATATCTCTTTTAAAGAAAAAGTTATACCATTATGGCCATGGTCAAAATAATATGAAAGATATGTTTCTTGCATTATTGTTGTCCTTTAATAATCACATTGCCAAAATATTTTGGCGTATAATAGGTACGTGACCAATGACTATTCATGCCATAATAATGATATTATTTTCTTATATCTTCTCAAACCTCCTTTTAGAGGTGAGTGTGGTGTAATCACTACCACTAGCACATTTATATTCTTCTAAAGACGAATATATATTCACAAATCAGATATTTTCTCATTCAAATCATGAATGGACCATAGTCATCTGTATGTGCTTTATAAAATTTCATGTCAAATCGATGACAAATATTTTCACAAAGTGTGGGATTATTTTGAGAATACTTATTGTTCTCATTGCCACAATGATGATGATATAATTTCGTCTATTGCCACGTCCATATCCATTGATTATTCATGGTAATAATTTTGTCTTCTTTCAGACTTATTACATACTGCTACCACATTCTCTAATGGGAATGAGAATGGAGCAAATTCAATATGACGTGTTTTCACTTCTTGTGCGCGTGATCATACATGACTTTGATCATGGCAAGACATAGAAATTTTACCACTTCATGTGGGTGTAATTTCTTAAAAACTCCATTAGAGTTATAATGAAACTTTGTTGTCTTTGCCTGTATATAAAATCAAATTATAGAATTTCAAGAATTTGAAAGAGAAAAGTAAAATACTTACCTTAAATCCAGAATTTTAATCATGAAGGAAGTTCATGAAACAATTGACAATTATTATGCTCAATCCCAAAGCTTCTACCCAATTGATTAGAGTCTCGTGCTGATAACGTGTTATAAAATAATAAAAGAACAATAGTAATATTGTAGAGAAAGAGAGAGAGGAAATTCTTATTGAATTTTGGGATGAATTACGACCCCTCTATTTATAGGAGAAATATGACTTAGTCACAAAGTAAAACTCTCCACAATATAGACATTCGCTCTAAGTAGAATTCTAGTCATAACAGTACCACAATTTTTCTTCTATTTTTTTTTTTGGTCCTGGCAGGTGTATTTGCATTTTCGAACAAAAAATTGTGATATACCTTCTCTATTACCTACTTATTTATTTATTAAAAATGACATAGAAATGCACCATAGTGCTAATCAAGTCAAACGTCCTAGTATCAGGGCGGGCGGGTTTAGAGGCGCAAGAGTATTCACCCGAATATCTTTCGCTAAAAATTATATTGTATATATAAGATAAAATTTATTTTTTACTTTTATATAGTATTTAGCTTACCCTTAATACAATCCAAAAGTATAATTTAATAGTCAAAAGGGTTCAAAATCTACATAAATTTAATAAGTTTAATTATTACTAACTACAAAAAGAAATTTTTAACCTCCTTCGTAAAAATCTTGTCTCGGTCGCTAAATTGGAGGTGCATATTTAATTTATTAGCATTTTCTTAATATGTTTTAGATGGATTTATGGGAAAGCGTGAGAGTAATAACTCTTCGACATCAGGAAAATAAATATCTATTCACCCCTTAATTATTTATATATATAATCTGACATTACCAGTTAGCCGCCCAAATATTCATTGAGCAGTTAGTTATGTCTATGTCCTATATACCTAGTTGCAGCCTTAATTTTTAATCTAATTATTTTACTACAAAAAGTAATTTATAAACCTTCCCACTATGTGGTAACATTATTAAGTGACAAATGTTGCATTAAAAACAATTTAAAATCAAAAGTTGATATCTGACACACAGTTTTTCTTTATTGATTAACTAAGTAGCATAATTAAGGGATGCTTTACTTTAATATCTATGTTGTTCCAATTTACATATTCCCTTTACAAAGTTCAACTATGTGTAACATGCGTGAGTAGAGGTGTATCTGGACAAGTCTATTTCTCTATCTATTTATTAATTTGATTTTGTTCACCCCTATAAAAAACTGTTGAATCTACCTTAAAAATTAGATTGTTTGGTTTCTGCATGGTTCAAGTGTTCCCCATTTAATTAAGGTAATAGAATCCCTAGTGTTTTGTACTTTAATAATTACAAATCGAAGTAGCTTTAACAAAAATTAATTTATAATCCCCGAAATTAACACTGCAATGGTAGTTAGCGTAATTTATGCTGCACAAAATTAAAGATGTAGAGTTTTAGTTGATCTTTGACATATGGACTCCATTTAACTAAATGAACCTTTATTTTAATGTCTATCTTATTCCATAGTCTCTCTCACCAACTAGTTACTAATTATTTATGCCCTAAGGTCACAGTTGGGGCAGTTCTTTGTTTATCTATTTAATTTATTGATGAGGATATGTAATTTGGTGATGTTTTGTTCATAGAGTTGGTAGCGTGTCGATATTCTATTAGAGGCGGATTCAGGATTTTAAGTTTTTGGGTACCTGTCACAATTTTAAATTAATATACAATAATAACTGGGTTCCCAAATAGATATTTATAGATATTTCATAATCTTTTTAACAAAAATACAGAGTCTACGCAAAAGTTACTGGGTTCTCGGAAATCCGATAATTATACACTAGATCTGCCCCTATACTCTATCCGTTTTAATTTATGTGTCTTCTTTTTTTTAGAAAGAATGTATCTTTTTATATTTAACTTTTTAACTCTAACTTTTCATATGACACGTATAATATCACAAGATTTACGGTCAGTTTTGTACATTACATATTTTACATTAAGACCATAAGATTTAAGTTCTTTCTTACTTTCTTAAATTTTTGTGTCCATTCAAACTAAGACATAAAAAAGTTAAAACAGAAGGAGTAATTGCTACACCAAAATCGTGGATCCATAAAGATGACCCGTCTCAAAAGGAATACATAATAGCTATTCTCTCTCATCCACTTTAATTAAATTTTTGGCTCTTTTTATACATATTAAAAAAATTATATTTAATATTAATTAATAATTAAATTGACTATATTAACTTTAATTTGCTCATTAGAAATATAACAATTTCTTCTAAACTCTTTACTCCAAGGGCAACTTTAGAAAAAGAAAGTTAATTTTTTTTCAAATTTAAAAAAATTAAATATTGTAGACCACAAAAAATCAATTAAAGTAGACCAGAGGGAGTATATTACAATTTCAACCCCAGCTCGTGAGTTCGGATTTAAAGAATGAAATATGATCCTATATTTGTATCCAATAAATATATATATATTTTAAAAAATTATTGAGAAAATCAAATAGTGAATACTACATTGTTGATGACAAATCACATTCTTGTCCAACAATGGTACACTGCAGAAGGTATTGATCACATAATTTTAATATTTTTGCACAGGCTTATTAATTAGGCAAACCGCAGGATCTGGTCAGCGGAGATTAGAGTTGTAATCTCTTGGATTTTAAGAATATTAGTACTGCAAGCTTTTCACCTCTTACATTTTCCCTTTCTTTTTATTTTTATTTTTATTTGACGATATATTTTTAACATAAATGAACTGGAGCAATGATAAAATAGTTTATAAAGTGCATAAGATCCATCCTAACTTGAACCACATCTTTTCCGAATGTAATTTGTATACTTTGCAAATTTCAAACTCCAAATATGTAAAACAATCACTCTTTCACTTCTTTTCTTTAATAAGTTAAATTCGAAATCCTGTACCAGACCAATTGGGGTAGCGCCTGTGGGTATATTTTTAAAAATAGCCAGATTTATAACTGGTCGTTGAAAAATAGTCCAATTTTAAAAGTAAATTAAAATTTAGCCACTTTTTATGTAAAGATAAATCTGAGTGAAAACACTGTTCAAAACTCGAAAAATACTCCAGTATATTATACTGGAGTTCCAGTATATTATGCTAGATCGGTCTCTATTGCAGCAAAATGGTGGCTATTTGTCATTGACTTGGTAAATACTGACTATTTTTGATTGACCAATCCGAAAACTGGCTATACCGTACTATTTTTACGTGCATGTGCCTCTTCAAGTTTACTCCCAAACCAATTGGGCTTCCATACAAATGGACATTTTGTTCAAAGAAATTCAAAAATTGGCAGATTACAAGTGGTCATTCAAAAATAGCCACGATTTCAAAAGTAATCGAAATTTACACATTTTTTATTCTTAGATAAATCTAACAAAAATGCTGTTCAAAATCTAAAAAATATTAGAGCATAATATACTGGAATTCCAACATAAGCATACTACATAAGTGTACTAGAACTCTAGTATATTATAATGGAGTTCCGGTATAAATATACCAGCATAAGTATACTAGAACGCTAACATAATATACTGGAGGTCCAGTATAATTTGTTGGAAGTTCATACACAGGCGCTCCAATTTCCAGTATATTATGCTGAAAATTTATGCGTGTTGGGGTTCTAGCATAATATGGTGGAAGTTTATATACAGATATACCTATCTTCAATATACTGAATCAAATAGTGACTATTTTTCATTGACACTGCAAATACAGACTATTTTTGAATGAATCTAAAAATTGGCTATCCCATAATATTTTTACCATTTTGCTCCACAAAGAGCCCATTTACTATTGCCTTCAGAGTGGCTGATTTACACCAATAACCCTTTCTTAGGCCACTGTTTAAATTTTGTCACAATTTTCAAAGTTCTGCAAAAGAATTTGTTCATTTATGAGACAAACACGTGTGATAGTAAAAGGTAGTGAAAGCGGCTCACGTTAAACCAGCCTTTTTAAGCGGTTAATGTTTAGTTTACATATATTTTAACCCTTAAATAAATATATCACTTTGAGTGAGTAACACATTTATGTGTAATAGTTATAGCCTGTTCGACCAAGTTTCTTTTGGGCCACAGTGCCTTTTTTGGCCGAAAATACTTTTGACTAAAAATTAAGTTGTTTGTCCAAACTTTTGGAAAGAAAAAAAATATAATTTTTAAGAGAAACGGAAGCAGTTTTGGAGAAGCTGAAAAAGTAATTTCTCTCCAAAAGTACTTTTTTGAAAAATACTTTTGAGAAAAATATGCTTAGAAACAGTTTTTTAAAACTTGGTCAAACACTAATTGTTGCTTAAAAGTATTTCAGACTAATTAGCCAAACACAAATTGCTTCGAAAAAAGCACTTTTGAAAAAAAATACTTCTCAAAAATACTTCTGATTTTTACGGTTAGGCCAAGCGGACTATTAGATGGAAACTAATTGGAAGCTGATTATCACAGCTTTAGTAGTATTACACCTGCATTTCTCCTCTTTCAAGATGAAGCCTAGTCACAAAATGGCCACAGAAAATCGAAAGATGAAAAAGTGAAGGGAATTTCTATACACGAAAAATAAAAAAGAAACTAAGGATTATGGAAACTCACATCACTTTTGCCGTGCCCTTTTCCTTTCTTTGGTTACAGGCTTGATTCGACAGTCCTCTTTAACCTTAATACTATTATGTTGTGTGGATTCCTTAACTTGTACTTTAGTTTGTGGTTTAAGAGACTCAAAAATCGGTCCACGCTTGATTTTTCCAGGCCTCTTGAAGCCCTTCTTAGCTGATTGCAATGGTACCTTAGAATCAGCATCACCTGGTCTATGATTCTGTCTTCCTAGTTTTCCAGCAATAACGTCTTTCACATTGTTGCCATACTTGGCTTGAAGTTTGTCTTTAGAAGGTCGAGGGCGAACACTTCGTGGCTTCCCAGGTGGATTACCAATTATTGGAAACGGAAGGAGGGAAGATGTAGCTTTGTAGTAAGAGCTTCTGTAATGTTCCCGATATGCTCTACTCACAATGTCTCTTAAAGCCATTGCTGCTTTGTATTCTCTCGTCCTCTTCGAATAAAATACCATGGCATTATTGGCTAGCACAAGGAAATCTCTGAAGAGTTCACCTGGTGTTTTGATTGACCAACTCGCCAGTCTTGATTTTACTGTCTCGATATCCATATGTCGCCTTATCATTTTCTTGTATCTTGCTCTCTTCTGACTATCAAGGCGATGCCTGAAAACCATAGCAGCTTCATGCTGTGTAATAGAGGTGAAGATCCTCATCAAGTCATCGTTTCTAAACCTAGATAAACCTCCTCTATCACCGCTTACTGGAGAATGCTTAATACTCTGCTCACAACTGGTTAATGCTTCTTTACAGTGAGAAGTGGAGGCGAGACTGGTAGAACATACATTGTCACTCTCCTCAATGCTCCCTTCTTTGGCATCCCAAACGGTATCTTTTCTTCTCCTCTTACCTCTTCTCTTCCTTACAGCCCCTCCATTTCCATTGGAAACCTCTGTCACCTTGCTTCTACTTGGAACTTTGTCCCGTTCACAAGACTCTGAACGTTCTAGCTTCACATCTGTTGAGGGTATGGTGGGAACCTGAGACTCAGGGGACTGGTTTGTTCTAATATCAAGTGTGAAGCTGCCAGCAGACAACCCATCTTTTGCTTCATCTTTCACAAAAGACTCAATATCTTCTGATTTTGTCGGAGGAGCAGGAGATTCAGTGTGACTCAATCCATAGTCTATCTGACCAGATTGTTCCCTCTCAGCCTTTAGGCTTTCAATCTTTGACTCAAGAAACCTGACAATGAGCATAGAGATAATTATGGGACCTAGAGACTGCTCATTGCATACATATGTATTAATCATTTGGCTCATGGAACTTTTTTTTGGGGGGAGGAGGAGGGTTTATGAGAGCAAAAAATATAATTATCGGAGGTCACAAATATTTTTTTATTTTGATTTACTCCATAGAAATGCACTCAGTGTGGCCAAGAACTTAAAAATACCAGAATTTATTAGCAAGTAATTGCCTATCAACTTAAAACAAGGAAACAACATATGTACTAACCCAATGGAGCTTTCAGATCTCTCCAATTCCCGCTTCAGCTCTTCAACTCGTCGCTTTCGTAACTCTTCAAACCAAGCACTGGCCAAAAGAAAGTTAAACAAGCAGCACACTGGTTAGGGCACGGATGACATCCTACTAGGCTCAATCATCAGTACCTTAACCAAAACCATGGATCCATTCCAAAGGTGAGGATTAAGCTAGTAGAGCACTTACAAGACAAAAAACTCAAGAAATTGTACACCCCATAAGATGGATACAAAACTTCCATATATGTGTCGAGATGGTAACGGATTCATGAATAAACTAATAAGCTCATGAAGATGAAGAACTTGACTCACTTGCAGCCAGAGTAGCGCTTACGTAAGTCCTCGTACCTGGTCCTGCAGGCCTGTAGTTAAATTTCTCGTCAATGAATCATATCAGCATATCATAGAGTATGATAAACTTAGGAAAGGAAAACACTAGGTCAAGAAAATGCAGTGAAGTTGATTTTGTTACAGTTCTATTCATTGGCTAGTCACATGTCAGAAAAGCACTAAAATTAAGGAAAAAAAGTTACTATACTTCATGGTTTCCTTTTCCTTATCTCTGGTTAGTGGAAACATAAACATAAAGCAACCAAGAATAACAAACATATATGAAATGTGTTAAAACACAAACTAAAAAGATCACAATATTCATTGGGGTCGCCTCTTTATATGGCAGCCACATATTAACCAATAAAGACAAAGTTTAGGCTACCCCAACACCATTATGGCACACCAAAAGCTTCAGATTCTGCTCCACCTTTTATTTATTTATTATTATTTTCAGATTCTGGTCCACTTGACGGAGAACAACCACAACAAATCCGGTATAATTCTATACGTCTGCTGAGGGTAGTGCGTATATAGACCTTCTCCACTTTGTCGGAGAAGCAAACCCATCAACAATAATTTTGTAATTCCATCTACTCAATTTTTGTAGGACACACGGGGACACAAGTACACAACCAAACAATTCACTATTTAACCAAAAACGTAATTTTGTTTTCTAAAAAGGAAATTTCCACTGCTGCTACATAGAAGATTTGTAGCATTGACTGATAATCAACGAGGAAAATTTACTCAGACCCGATGCATGCGCCAAAGTATGATAATTTAACATAGCCAATGATAAATTAAGCTAGGAGTACATTGTAAATGGTAAATTAATTATGATTAAGTGATAAACTTAGTGCAAAAAAACATGTCATTTACTATTTTACTTATTGCCTTGGTGTATGTAGTGAGTGTAAGCAAGTATTTCTGATAAGTAGTCAAGATGCACAGATTTTAAAACTCTAAAAATCCACCCTGGACCAAACATTATTCAAAATAAGGTTGTTGTCTCGTTTAAATTGATATTTTTGTAATTAATGATTTAATTATTCCTATGAGATGGACCCCACAAAATCAAATAATAGTAATAGTAGATAAGGAGATACACAAAAAAACAAAACAAATACCCAACAAAGGACAATAATTTTTCCATAACAGGAGAAAAAAAAGCGGAGATTTCGAACAAACCAAAATAAACAAACGTAGTGCTGTCACAATCAAAATATGATAGGGGCACGTAACGTAAATAAGTGTAAACCTCGGGGGTAAAGCAATAAGGATATACAGTCCGGGCACGGAGCTCCGATGCGACGACGTTCCAATCTCTCGTCCCATGTCGGCGAACAGCACCACCGAGTATAAGCTCCTCCCACGTACCCCAATTCATCTTCCTGGGTCCCACACCCATTGTTTCTTCCTCCATTAAACGCCTCAAACAATCCAGAACCTCCACGTGTACGGCTCAGATAATTTCTAGACAAAAATAATGTCCCACCCTTAGAGTTTCTAATTTGACCCGACCCGACCGACCTGACACCAAGTTTCTCTAACCTCAGCACCCGGCGCACGTTAGCAACAACCACCACGACGGCAAAATATCACCAGGAATTACAAAAAAAGTGGGGAAAACTGCTTTTGGGGGATTAAAGATAATGGGAAATCATGATTTTTTTAAATAAAGGTGGTTTCCTGGACGTAAAATGCAAGGTTAGAAGGTTGATTTCTGAAAAGTTCAGTTTTTAATTTTTTTTTTTTTTTTTGTTCAGAATTTTCTGGGCTCGTGATAATTTTGGTTAGGGAAGAAAAAGCGAGAGAAAAGGGGTTGACGGAATTCTGTGAAGGTTGAAGATAAGGGAATTCAAGTGAAGAAGTATGGAAAAGAAAGGAAAAAGGAGGAAAATTATTGATGAAAAATGGTTGTTATTGGAAGAGAAAAACATGGAGATTACTGTTTGTTTCTCGAGAATTTTGGTTTACCTGAAACAAAAATCTCTCTCCCTCTCTCGGACGGTGCACCTCTGCAGGACGAACAGTGGAAGACATTTTCTTTATTTTTGGGGTCAAAGTGTTAATTTTTATAAACTAAAATGATCCCTGAAGTCTTAAAAATGACGTATGTTCATTCTTTTTTCCCCATAACGTATATCCATTCATGGAATGCACTATTGTCGTGTTACACGTGGCATGATGTGAGTGATTTCTAATTTAATGGCCCAATGAGATTGAGTTTTACATACATATACACTGCTATATAACCGATTTATATAGTACGTAAATTTTTTTTTTTTTTAGATATTTTTACACAGATTAAAAAATTCACCTTTTAGCATTAATTAATAATGAAATTGATCATATTAACTTTGATTATTTCACATAAATACTCCTAACACATATTCCAACACTATTTACTCAAAGACATTGTAGGAAAAAAATAATTAATTCACTATTAAAATTTAGAAAAATCACTTATTTTAAACCACAAGAAAAATACCAAAAAATCACTTATTTGGGACCGAAGAGAATAGTAAGTTAATACGTACTACTATTTTATTTTTTAAGTTGTTATTAAACTTTTAAGAAAAATTAATTTGTAAACAATAATACGGAGTAACCAACAAAAATGAAGAAAAAAAACAAAACAATGATACAACTTAGTTTACAATGATACTTTAGTGTATGGACTTGGGTTCTATTAGGGTCAGTATTAAAATACCTTTCAAAAAAGGTGCGTCATTTGATGCTACAATGCCTTATTAAACACAGTTTTCTTTGGAAGAAATTATATTATATGTCACTTGGCCTACTATCCTCACAAAATATGATCCATATTTTCCCTTCTTACCCAGTATGATCCATTTTTTACTGTTGAAATTTCTTTTTCACTCATTAGCCCTAGCCGCCCCCATTCTTTTTTTTTATGCAGAGAAAACTTTTCCATTCTCAAATTCTGTTTCATACTTTCTCCCCACCCAACTTTCTCTTTCATTTTCAATCTCTTGCTATTTCTGTGTCTCTTTTGTCTCTCTCTGGCAAAATAGTCGAATTCTTCTTCAGATTTCTTACTTCGTTCATCCCACTTTGTGTGCAAATATGGAATGCTTCGACGGTTTGGAAATGCAAATAGATGGTTGTGCTTCTTGTGGTGCCTAGAGCAAATATGCGAATAATCAATACTTCCTTCTGTTTTCTCTAAAGGTTTTCGTGTGAATCTGTTCATTATCTTCCTCTTCCACACCGGATCTATCTTCCCTCTGTATAATTATGAAATCTCTTTTTTTTTTTTTTTTGGTAATTTTGATTCTTCTTCTTCTCACTTTAAATAACCTCTTAAGGGAGGAATAATAATGTATATGTTGTATATACATATATATACTTTGTATAATCATGTATAACCATGTATATTTGTGGGTATTCTCATAGTTATATAGAATTATACATGATTATAACAAGTATACAAGATTATACATAATTATACATTATTATATTTGTGTGTATAACAATATATATAAGGCGTTTAATAATGTAAATTTTTATTTTTTCTTGTGAAATAAGAATTTTCCTTGCAAAACTTTAAATTTTGCAAAAAAATATAAAAATAAAATTATAGACTCTAAGGATGAATATATTTTTATGTTTTAATTCAACTTCCTGATATAGTTTTACTATACAGAGGGAAGTAAAAAATAAATAAGAATGAAAATGAAAACAAGGTAAAGATAACAATGAAAGAAAAAAGTGAAATTTGATTTAATCGTGATTTTGGGTGTAGTTGATGAAGTTGTGGGTTATGTGCTGAAATTATTTGTGGGCTACTGCATAAAAATTATATTTGTAGGTTAGGCGGCTAAAAATACTTTCTCCAAATGTACTTACGTGAAACTATACCTTTTCTTTCCTTTCATCAGATCTAGAAGGGATGGCAATTCCGGAGTTTATTTCTTTTTTTTAGCGTTCGGATATACATATTATAATTTTATTCCACGATACTGAATTCGCCAAACTCATTATTGGATATACCATTGTCGAAATTTTAGAAGATTCTCCAAAACTCATCTACGAAAATAGTCGACAAAATATTTGAAATGTTTAGAAGATCAACCAAAAATTGTAGGCTCAGATTTTTGTTGCGCTATTGTGCGAAAGGGATTAAAGTTTGTGAATATACTTTCTATTTATACTTGTAACCTTCTATAGGCATTCACTTTATTCTATACCATCCGAGACCTTTTGCTGGTTGTCCATTTCACTGATGTCTAGTGTCTTGCCATTTCGAATATAAGTAAGTAATCAACTTTAATTCTTCTTCTAATATTGCACCAGTTGACCATAGAAACGTAGTAAACTTGACAACAAAATACAATATTTTGAGTTTCGATAGCAAGAGAAGCAAAGGCGTATGAACATATGTTTCATTGATAAAATGATGTAATATACATCCAACTTTTACTATTACAGATACATGTACACAACTTAACATATACATACAGCCAGGAACTTTAAATATGTTCATGCCGTATTTGAAAGAAGACATCCATTTGTCATCACCAAAAGGTTATATGTCTGAGAATTTTACAGTTGCTCCCAAACCAGTTGCAGTGTCAGAGGACAGACATTGCATCTCCTTCTTGCCTGTTTTCCGCTATTACAAGGTTGTTGAAAATGGTAGCAAGCGTGGAAATCCAACGAACAAAATTGTGGGAGTCCAAAAAGCGCCCACCAGTTCGATAATATCTATATTAGCTAACTTCCATTCTGTTGTATGATAAACTGGACTACGATTCTTGAAGTAGGAGATTTAATTGTAATGCACCTTTTGCCAACAGACCACTTCTCCTACAATAATAGAATGCAAGCAAAAATTGAGTAGCCAACAAAATCAAGACACAAGGACTCTGGGCTTCTAGCTGCTTTAGATATGTAAGAAAAGGAGGTAAAGATATCAACAAGAATTCTAATCGACAACAAGTTGCATTAATCTTGAATGTTTAAAAAGTTCAATGCACACCTATCGATTAGAAATCAAGCCTTAGGTCCCTGCCCTCCAAACCAAGCATATTCAGACACTTCGGGACTCGGATTGGTAAGCTTCTATGATGGAAGTAAACATCTTTCAATGTACAAAGATGTTCATTGTCCAGTGAAGCCAGAACCTAAAGATGTTCATTACTATATTTTTGTTTGTTGTGCATCATTGACTATGAAGCTTGCTTTCAACACCTTTAATTGATGATTCTCAAACATAGTGCGGCCCTACTACTCATTTTTCCGACTTAGAAATTCTAACTGAAATCTAGCAACTCTATCCCAAATCCAGAGAGCATGAATTGGCCCACCAATAAAATAAAATCATACGAGTAATCATAATAATGAAAAGTAAAAAGTGGATTCTTAATTACCTAGTAAGTGCTGGAAGTACTTTCTGTATGTCTTGGAGATAGGCAAAGCACTGTTTGCAGCATTGGATTCTGTTTTACAGTGTAAGAAATTAGAGACAACCAGACATGCAAGTATTTTGTATTCATTATCATCCAAGCAAAAATGAAAAGTAAGCTGCCTAATCAAGTTAAGCAAACATTACCTTTCTTCTGCATGAAGATCAACCCCTACAGATGGAGGTGCTGAAACGGCTGAGCGAACTACCGGCCCAAAGACTGCAACAAGTTTCAACAGCAGCTCCAGGGAAACATTTGCATGCCTGTGGGAAGACAAAAAGGACAAAGCATTCAACATGTAAAAAAGAAACTTTTTTTAAATAAGGGAGAACTTTGAAATTTAACAGTGGAATCGGGAAAAATGTTAACAGTAGAATTCCATAAAATCAAATAAGTGTAAGGCAACCCTACCACATCCACATGGACAAAACCATGAAACTTAAAGCTGCTAAACCATCTGAGAAAATGACTTTTATCTTCTTAGCTTCAATTGGACCAATTCAGAACCACATTAAACACTGATAACAAAACCACATAAAATATCAAGGTTTGAGAAGACCTGTATGTCATTGTTCATTCTTTTTGGTTCCAGCCTTCCAAATTTATTTATTTCCGTATTTGATAAAACTTTTAATTCCACAAGATGGAGAGGGAAAAACCAATAAAGCTACTTTCCAGAAAAACAAAACCACAAATGGCTTTATTGGTCACCCTTTAGATAATGGTATAAAAAATAAAATAATAATCACCAGTCATTATTAGAGCAGCACTTTAGATAATATTTGAAGGAATGTCAAAGTGGAAGCAGAGGCAGACATGTCACAAATTTTGACGATCAAGAGAGTGGAGTATGAAGGTAAACTATTATGACTTTGAGGAGGTAAATAAGTCAATACATAGCAAACAATTAAATAAGTGAGTTGCATCACGACTTACCTTTCTACCTTACTATCAAGTAAGGTTAATAGTACAGGCAGCAAGCAGGAAAACAAATCCAATGTGATAATCTCCATTTTATCTACGAGGACACTAACAACATCAGCTTGTACCTGCAACAGGATATAAATTTAAGAAACACGTTAAACTATTTGTCAAATACAATATTTGGGAAGAGGCCATGACAGAGAAGTTTCAATGAATGCTCACGGAATGGTCTGGCAACTTCCTCAAGGCATTTATAGCACCCTTAATGTCATTCCGTTCCCAAAAGTGACGAACTACCTGAGAGGTTAACAGACTATACTTGTCACAGGCTTCAAGCATTACAATATGACAAACAGATTTCCTATATCATAAGTATCAAACAGAAAGATCTCCAAATTTCCTACGAAGTCTGCATGCAATACTATTTTGAAACGCATAACCAAAAGCTTCAATTACAAACGATCGTCAGCTAAATGTTACCTGCAGCTTTGTCAGGCGAGATCTAAACGAACTTAGTAGCACATCATGGCTCTGCATAAGATCATCAATAACAACATTATCATTCTGAGCTGACTCACGCCGTGCAATAGTCTGCTGATCTGTATTCTGCATGTATGAAAAAAACAAAGAGTTGGGCCTATGTTGTAATTACTGCACGAGCCAACCATCATCTAGTTTACCAAATATAGATTGAAATATTGAAAGAGAAAGCTGCAATAGAGTCAGTGTTACAAGTGAAATCAGTTTTGACCCTAACTCCACCTCCACTACCATGTCTCAACTTCCGAGATGGAAGGGGAAAACAAAGCTGGGAAGCAGAGAAAAAAATATCTTCTCTTTATTTTTAATATTTATTAATGTGGTTATTTTTGTGAAAATTCTCCATATCACAAAGAGGAGAGGGTGAGAGCCTGAGACCAAAGGAGTTAAAGGTTCACAACTTCCCACAAGTGCGTGGAGAAAACGAGAAAAAGAGCTTCATTTAAAACACCGTTCGTGCTTCAAAATAATCGAATTCAAAGCTTAATCAAAGAATTGACTTGTGGAGTTCTACCATGAAGAAAAAGTTATAAAATGATAATATACTAATTCCTTGCAATGGTAACTCTTTAAGACACTGTACAAGTATATTATCTGTTAAGTTCTCTACTTTCACTAACTAGAATTTCTTATATTCACAAAATCAACAAGCACTTTTAGCTATTAAAGATGTTTTTTGGGCTTGCATAATTTACTTAGCAGTTAGCACAGTGCAGGACATGTATATCAGCATTTGCACCATTACTTAGAACATAAAAGTATGTCTGATACACATAGACCAAGCAATATCAACATATCAACAAAACAGAATCACATAAGAAACAATCAAGTATAGGTGGCAAAAGCTCAATACCAGTAAAGGGGCTGTTAATGGTTCCTCAGCATTAGAACCAGAAGACAACAAACGGAATGTTTGTCCTTCCTCAGCTTTAGAACGAGAAGCTAATAAACGTGATGTTTTAGCTTCCTCAGTTTTTGAACGAAAAGCTGACAAACGGGATGTTCTTGCTCCGGTCCTAAACTTAGAAACAGGCATTGGGGATGCTTCCAGTTCCTCAGCTTTAGGACGAGAAGCTGGCAAACGGGATCTTCTTACATTCTCAGGTTTAATCTGCGAAGATGGCACAGGGGATGCTTCTAATTCCTCAGATTTTGAACGAAAAGCTGGTAAACGGGATTTTCTTACATCCTCGGATTTAGCCTGTGAAGCTGGTTTAGGGGATGCTTCAAATTGCTCAGCTTTGGAACAAGAAACTGGTAAATGAGATGCTCTTACTTCCCCAGATTCAAACTGAGAAGCTGGCATAGGAGATGCTTCTAACTTATCAACACGAAAAGTTGTTAAATGGGTTGTTTTTACTTCCTCAGATTTAAACTTAGAATCTGGCTTATTGGATGCTTCCAGTTCCTCAACTTCATATTGAGAAGCTGGAAAAGTACATGCATTTGCTTCCTCGATTCCAGAATGAGATGGAGGCAAAGGGCGTGTTGCTTCCTCTGCTTTAAAACGAGAAGCTGTCGAAGGGGTTGTTTCTGGTTCCTCATCTCTTTTTTTAATGAAGGTTTCTGGTTCCTCATCTTTACAACAGGGAGGTGCCAAAGGGGATATTTCTACTTCCTCAGTTTTAGAATGAGACACCGCATCTAGCTTAAGGATATCATCCATGTTCAACCCTTCTTTTTTCTCAAACCTCTCAACCAAACTGCGTGTCCTTCCTCGCACTACTGCCACTGCCATTTTAAACAAAGGATTGATTAGAATTCTTTTGAATTTTTACTTCAAAATAAATGTTTTAAAATTCCTTTGTTATAATATAATTTTATCAGATACCAACCTCCATTCACAAATTTAACCGGATTTAACTCTTTCCTGCCTTCCAAGGCCACATTACCTGAAACATAATGGAAATAAAATCAATATTTGTTGCCATGCTTGTAACCTATGCATCTGCATGTGCACGGGAAAGACCAAATACAAAACTGTAAACCATTACTTTTGAGTTAGAACTTTAAACCATTGCTAGAGAACTAAAATGTCACCAAACCAGGAAGTGGACACAGCGGTTTACACAGTATCAGACAAAAGCAAACAATGATCATTCAGACAGCAGGATTTGCAAGCTAATTATGATTTATTCAAAAAACATCATACATCAAACCACTACTCAGGTAATAAAAAATTAAATTAAGACAATCTAATCTCTGAACTAGTGAAAGACCAGACTGGAATTATGTTCAAGATAAAGAAACCTACAAGTAGAGTAAAAATCAACAGTCCAAAATTAGCAGAAAACCTAGAAAAGAATAATAGAGGAAGAATGCAGAAGCAGAACAGAGTGCAACATGGAAACAAACAATAGGGCTCAAAAGCCGATTCAAATAAAGAGTATTTTAGAACTAACGGTTCTCCTGATTATTTAGCGGTGGTAGCAATGATACTTTCTCTGGCTTTTCTCCATCACACTTAGCAGCTGAATCTTTTGACTCAGAACACTCCTTGGAACTATTATCTGTCATACGCCTTCTATCAATATCTGATTCGTTCTTACAATCTACTGTACAAGGCAACTTGTCAGTAGATTCAGACTCGAGAGTCACAGAAATCTTCTCCATATCGAAATTGTTGTTGGACAGGCGCTTTATGTGAGACCGCTTTTGTGATATACCACCACTTGCCCTGTTTGCAGTAATAGATTCCCTTCTACAAGTATCCAAGTTCTTTGCCTCTGGAATATCACGAGGCACAACACTGGGGACGATAAATGATTTACTTACTGCCAATCCATTAGTTTTTGCAGGTAAATCAATGGCAGAATTAAGCTTTTGGCTCGACTGTTTCTTATTTTCCTTATAATCTGAAGGGGGAACCACTTTTGGAGAATGAGAAGTAACTTTCTTTATGGTTACAGGATTTTCACCTGCAAAATGAATTTTTAAGTGCATAGAAATTAGAACTGCGATAAATGTGGACATGTAAATTGATAAGTGTGATACTAGATGAAGTAGAAGAGTTATCCAATAAAAAGTTGCACTTTAATAACTAATGAATAACTGCGACGATATTCATCAAAATCCTTCTATATAAGAGTACATCAGTGGCAATGTCAGATTATTGCATGTTAGAGCTACTAAACCTAAAAAGACAGAACAAGTTGGTTCAACCTAATGACCAAGTTTATTCAAGCGAACCATCAGAACACAGACATCAAGTTGGATTTGATATCAGGTAACAAAATTACCCAAGACCATTCTCTTTCACCCTGTGTATGGTTATACTTGCACAAGATGACAATTTTAGAGTTCCTTAATGCCAGGTTGTTAATTTTCTTTTTAGTTTTCATGGTCTATGTTTGCTTTTGAGAGGAGGATGCAAAAACAACTTACTATCCACATATATATTCTTTATTTCTTTGGAATCAATGTCAGGTGATGTGCAGCGCAGACTTGAATTAGAACTTCTGTTGCTTCCTACTCTTTCTAGACGACACTCCACATGTTCCTGTTTCTGCTCCAAGTTACTTTGTCTCTCTGGAGTTAAACCAGCTCCATAGGGCTCAATAAGCTGACAGGTAAGAGCACAAAAGTAAAACAAAGAGTAAAACCAATGGCAAAAACTGATCTTGAAACACAAGGGTCAACTGTAAGCCTAAGTTGAAACCATGTAAAAGTTGGTAATTACCGAAATATCTGCAACCCAAACACCAACATAGTTTTGGTAATAGGCACCACCTACAAGCTTCCCATCATGTATGCAGAGATCGCTTAAAGTCGACCATCCCATTTCAACGGAGTCGTGACAAATTACAGGCTCCCATGAGTAAACCTTCAGGTCAAAGGTGGTAAAAAATCATCAGAATTGCTTGTTTCAACAATACAATTAGAGCAATGCAGAATGTCAGGAGATTAACCTTCAAACTATCATCCAGTCCACAGAACAGAGTCCGTCCATCAGGGTGAAAGGTCATTGATCGTACTCCTGCAGCCTAGAAGAGCACGTCAAAACTCTCCACAAACATAACGTATCTGAGTAGATTACAGTCTAACATAATAAAAACAAATATATCGGGAGGCAACATAATGTCCTGTCTCATAACAAAGAATAATATGTACCAGTATCAATAATGCCGAGAAAAGAAATTATACAAGCAAGAGAATTTTTTCAGATAGCCAGTTATTCTTGATTCTAGACATGAGAAGAACGCCGCATTCAATTGACCAGTAAATAATTTGGAGTGGGAATCAAGTCTAATGGCTTCAGCCCACCTATTCTTCTAATGCATCCAAGAGTAAAGTGAAACATAAGGGGCACAAAGACAGCAGGAAATATTTCTAACAGGTAGATATCCCAAGACATTATGTACCCTACATCCTCTGAGAGACATGGTAGAGAAACTCACATGAGATAACCATTTAGATCTTATATTGCTTATCCAAGAAAGAACCTCATAATTATGCTCACTAAATAACTGCTTCAATCAATTCATGTAATATAACCAAGTTACTGGTGCAACTTTTAAATCATGTTTGTAACAGCAAAATAAAAGAATATTTAATTTAGTTATATGAGCATTTTGATACAAGCTCATAACAGAAAAGCTAACAATAAGGCAAACATCAAGAGGGAAGTAAGTTTTTGGGGTGAGTAGTCAGAGTTACTTCAAAGCATGAAATGTAGACAAATATCTCGATATTATCTAACAACCAACAAGCACACAACTAAGAATACCTTCCAAGATCTTGCTTTCACAAGGTGTAAACTTTTCTTTTTTAAAGAATAAAAAGTTAAAAGAAAGTGGCATAGATACCTCACGTCTGGTAGATCCAATCAATTCAAATGTTTCCAAATCCCAAAAGTTTACAGTACGGTCCGCAGAACCTGAGAACAACTCAAGTGTTGAAACAAGATGACATGGTAAGAGCTGGAAAACAAAGTATCTTTATTTGGAGAGAGACTAGGTACAAAACTTTATTGAGATTTGAGAATAAAATATTTGATCCTGGTTGAACAATACAATCTTATGATGGATCTGGTTTTAAAAACCCATCATAAATGGACCATAACAAAATTTCCCTTATAATAGATGGAGAGCTAAAAAAAGTTATAACCATTTTCAACTCTGAAGTACACCACCACTTCCCAAAGTGTTTTGAAATTCTCATAATCTGACCAATGAAACAGTGAACAAGCCCTATTGCGTCTTAAACACGCACCTTCTTCATCTGATTACTTTATTCATCTAAAATTGACCAGATTCTCATTTCTAATCGAAAGTAGGGGTGTGCATTCGAATCGGTTTATCGATAAATCAAATCGATTATTTGTTACCGGTTTATCGATTTTTGATTTCGATTTCGAAATTTTCCTTATCGAGTTATCGATTTCGATTTTGTCCTCTTCGGTTATCGATTTATCGATAAACGATAAGATATACTAAAAAGACTAATTTTTTTTACCCTTATTTTATAATACCCTTTCCTTTACCCTAAGTGCCTAACCCTATTATTTCCTCTACCACATTTAAGGAATGATCACATTTAAAGCTCAAGGGAATGAAGTTCAAATTAATGGAAAACAGAATTAGCCATGATGATGTTTTTTTTATACCGTTGTAGTGTTGGCGGCATATATTTGATCCATCACTTTAGTTTTGTTGCATGTGCTTGTTGACACATTTTTATGTTATAAACGGTGTTCGTCTTATTTTAGCTTCTTTTTGCCCATATTAGTTAGGCGTGTTTATAGCAATATACTTTCCGTGGAATCCTGCAAATTTTCTTTATTGGTGTAATCGATAACCGAATCGATAAGCCCCAAAAACCGATAAATCGAAATCGAAAAAATTGAAACCTTGTTGAAACAATAACGATAAGCATATGTACAAATCGATAATCGATAAGTAATTATCGGAAGGGTCAAAATCGAATCCATAAATCGAATGTACACCCCTAATCGAAAGTTAAGCAAGTACAACTATTTATGACAAAGGAAGGCAAGAACCTAGAGCCTTTTGGCAAGCCGATAAAACTAAGCGGTATGTTAACCACTAAAGTAATGATAATGGATCCTATTTTTAGAAGATGTAGAATCACAAATGGAATTTGAAATAAACCAAAAGAAAGGTTAAGGACAAAGGTAAGGAGAATCATTTACATCAAAAGAAAAAGATAAGGGAAAGAAGAAAGCCAGACAAGAATTTGTTCAGAGAACCAATTCTATGATCGGGCACAGAATTGTAAAAAAGTACCTGTTGCCAGAAGAAACTCAAGTGGATGGAAATCTATAGATCGAACATGCCCTTCATGGGATTTGAAATCATGCAAGAGCTTTCCAGCTGTTAGGTCCCATACCTGACTAACAATAAAGGTTAATACTCCAGCAAAAAAGAGTCTACTAATGTCACATCTTTTGCCAACTTAGGAATTACCTTCACAACGTTGTCAAATCCACCAGAAACCACCCAGCGGCCATCAGGAGAGAATCTAATGGTACTTATTCCTCGAGTGTGACCTTTGTATGTATGGATGCACCCTTTCTTTCTTATATCCCATAACTTAAGATTGGTGTCCATAGATCCAGATGCAAAAAATTCACCAAAAGGATGGAATTCACAAGCCGTGCAATACGATCTGTGTCCATTAAGAGTGCGAACCACTACACTTCATGAACATTTACCAGATTAGAAGTCAACCTAGACATAACTTGCTCATCTAAGAAATAGGATCACATATTTTAGTTAATAGGCAGATAACTCAATGCTTGAATATGTTCAGTTAAGTATGACTTATATCAATCCTGAAATCACAAAGCGAGTTTCTTGTCTAAACTGAAGATCCACATAGATGCTCTTTCAGTTCCGTATGAGTTGAATCATAAATACATGCATGCACCAAGTGTTAATCACAATTAACTGTACAGCATAACATCGAAAAGCAGTTAGCTTTCTACTTGCATAAGCAATCAAATCAACAAGCTATTTTACGTAAAAACCCGTTTACTCCAGTCAACATATACGCTTGGATCATTTACACCAAAATCATTGAGCCAACTAGCCAAGGCAACTTTTGCTGATGCTTTCTCATAACTATAGTTCTAGCAGGTACTTAATATGTAGGCCAAATGCTTAGAGGATAACACATCAAAGTCATCAAATAAACATTTATAACACAATTCACTGCAACACTTTAAGAGTAAAGCTAGTACAAATTACAAAATATAGAGTTAAAAAGAAACATCAACTTACTTTTTGTTTCTTCCAAATCCCATAGCTTTATTACACCTGATGAAGATCCAGCAAGCACTAGAACCTCTGCTGAGTCAAACGCTACAGATTCTACTGGACTCGTGTGACCACTTAGGCTCTGCACAATTGTACAAAGGCAGACCTATTCAATCTCAGATAACTAAGTGAATTAAGATAAATAAAAATAAGATCATGTAGCGGTCACCTCTTAACATCACAGTCAGTCAACAAATAATTCCATGCATTGATAGTTAGATGAATAACCAAATCACCAGACAATAGAAAGGTTTACAGTTTCCATTTTTTTTCCCACTGAGAGATGCGCCCGTGCTAGTTTGCACGCACCTCAACTATTCCACCGAGTACCTGCTACTTCCCACAAGCAAAAGGTACCAGGTAACAACTCACCACCTCGGCTAAGGTAGATGGGAAGAAATCGCCTACTCCCTCTGTTTCAGTTTGTGGCAAATTTTGGATAAACACGGAGTTTATGAAAGAAAGGAAGGATGACTTGAATCGCCGTAAGCATACCATAACATTTGTGTAGCTACAAGACATTTGAAACTTGTGGGCATAAACATTACATAACATTAGTGTGGCTATAAAAGCTTCTCATTAAGGCTAAGATGGGGAGTGTAAGTTAATTTGTTGCCAAATTTAGAAAGTTTTCATTCCTTTTTAACAGATTAAAAAAGAAATGTTGCCACATAAACTGAAAGGAGGGAGAAGTATTTTTTGCCTTTGCTGGGATATGCTATATATTTGCATTCTTTGTCACAGCACATGTTGTAACCAACACATTAGTAAGATGAATAAATGAAAAAAATTCGGAAACATGTGATCCACACGTTTCCTGTTTTGGATCATTCAAAAGAAACCACAGGACTCAGGCATTTTCAAGTGGCAGCTCAAAACTCAACTGGTAAAGACTCTTTAAGGCAACAATAAAGGAACAATGTAATGTCACCTCACTTAGAACAAAATGGCAGCACTAACAATTTCGAAAGTTCCCTTCCCCGTCCAAATTGCATACGTTATGCTTGGCTCCTCAATCATCACTCACTCTAATTATCTAGACTAGGATTCAACAACAAAAGCAGCAGTAGCTCTTCCAGCATAGAAGGCATAATCACAATAGATTACCCATTTACTGCATTTTGCATTTGAATTAAAAATTCATAGAAAAAGAAAGACCTCATTGTTAAAGTAAACTCAAATATCCCAAATTAAGCAAAACAACATTTCTCAGGCAAGTGAAATAGAAAAGATGGAATTTTTGAACTCACGGCGGTGGATGTTGGTTTGCCAATGGACCAAAGATTCACATTTTGATCATCTCCACCTGTGAGAAACTGCCTTAGTGTCTTCTTGCCAAATCTTAAACAGTTTACATTCCCAGAATGCGCCACAAATTCCTCTATATTCCATATTAGTCAAGAATCACAAACAACATACTACAAAAATTATACTTCTCCACATACTTGAAACTAAGAAAAAATGAAAAAAAATTACACATTGAAGTTCAAGATATGCACCTACAACACTAAACTATTAGCTCAATCAAAAAACATAGGGGGGAAATCAGAATTTATTAATCCCAAACAAATTCAAAATTTTGAACAAAAAAAGTTACCAAAGTCCTCCTTCAATTTCAGCTACTTACTACAATATAACTTTGTATAATATTCTCAGATCAAATAAAAATAATAACATCACAGTAAGATTCAAATTTGAACCGCATTTAAGTAAGGAAGAAAAACCGAAGAGAAAAATTCAAAAAGGATACGCAATTTGTAGCCACGTTTTGCCATTTCCGTACAGCAAATCGGAAAATTCGGTACGATATTGGAGCACCGACAAATGGCGTCGTAACGGTGGACGGCGAAGAGAAGAGTTCCGTTGTGGATGACAGAGAGGAAGGGAAGAGTAAGTGGAAAATCCACAGAGAAAGTTAGGAATCAATTTGTCTGAGGGAAAAGAAAAAGCAGCTAAAAAGGGAAAAGGAAAATTCACAGAGGGATTTGAAGAAAGAAAAAATTCCTCGAAAGTATAAAAGGTAAGATTCAAACAACAGTGAGTCCAGATTTACTAATTTACTGCCCTATTTTTTTACTGTTCTCTGTAATTATAAATTGTAGTAATTCGCACTGGGATTTTAGGGAAGAGAGGGATTTTTGCTGATATAGAATAAAGTCGCAACCATTACAGTTTATATAAAATAATTATAAATGCAGAAATATTGTAAAATCAGAGATCGGTAAATTGTAAATTTCTATCTGTGTTAGATCGTCAATATTATGTCGTTGTTGTGATACAACAAGTAAATTACTATACCATTTACCATCCCCCTCTCATCCCAAAAAGAATTTAAGAAAAAGGAAGAGAAAAAAAAAATGACGAAACCCTGTTGTTAGATCTGTTTGGATAAAATTTTCAGACTAGGATTTGTTTATTCTCATTTTTTTAACTGGAAGACATGTGAGATTTAACATTATTTTCTGGTTTACAATTATTGCAGAATCTTTGTTTTTCAATTTGAATTAAAAATTGTTAGTTGTATTGACTTGTCCAAACATTCTGACCACTAACAAAAATCAGCTCTGGTGGTCAAGGACCATTTGTACCTTTATATTGTTTCTTTATCGTTTTAGGTCTTTAATATCGAAAATATTATTTGAAAAATATAGACACACGTAAATGGTAGGTGGAATTTCATTTTAGTGTAATAATAAATTATATTTTATAATAAAAAGATAGAATGTATTAAATAAATAATTGAATCAGTGAACAGATTACCTAATTAAAAAATTGCATTTACAGCTTTCCTTGAAAAAATTTCGAAAAACAAAAAAGTAACGAATACAATAGTAATATTTAAGAAGAATAAATATTTAAATTAACGGACAAACTTCCAATATCATCCTTTACCTACCAGAAGAGAATAAATAAATTAGCAATATTTCAAATAGGAAATACATAATTTTCGCCTCTAAAGACAATTGAGGGAACAGAGATTTTCTTTGCATTTTAGTGTTTTAATAATGATGAAGAAGTACGTTAAGACCTAATTTTTGTAAAGAAAATTTTTGTAAAGAAAACATCAGTTAAGTTTTGTCTTTATCAGAAAAATATCGTTTTTGAACTTTCAAGTCAACTTTAATAATAAATTAAAATTAATTAAAATAATCATAGTGTAATTTAGATATAGGCAGTTCAACAAACTCATAATCAATTACGTTGTTTTTCTTCTTTTTAATTTTTTTTAAAATGAAATAAGGAAATTCGGGATAAGAGAAAGGGAAGAAAAAAATCAGGTAAAATTAATGAGTTGAGAGTATTCAAGAAATGAGACTAAAAGAAAAAATCAGATAAGAAACTTATACTAGAAAAAATATAAGGTTACAATTCTTTCAATAAGCTACTATCTGTAAACTTGTGACTTAAAGCATCATTCGAATCATACAGTATGTTCCTAACAAGAGAAAATAATATTAAAAAAGATTAGCTGTGACCTTTAATTATCAATTAAAAATAAAATTAGTTATTGAGTTTGGTAATTGCACTACGTATTTTTTTCATGTCATCTTTATTGGAAGAGGATTAAGTGGTGAAGTGTCATTGTCAAATCCATTAAATTAATTACTAATACAATCAAAATGATCCATTGATGCATTTGACATCTTTTTAACAGATAGTTGCCTCGAGATTAATGCCTAATCGCTAAATAATCTGCAGATATCCCAAATTGTGGGTGTCTACCAACTTTTAAAAAAAAAAATGTTCTTTTAGTAGAATATAATCGTTATTTCTAGTAGTTAAATAAAATAAAATATAGGTTCACTAGTTCTATGGCTAAAGAAATACTCCCTCCGGTCCAAAATAAGTGATTTTTTGGCTTTTTGTCAAAAATAAGTAATTTTTTCGAATTTTAAGAATGACTTAATGATGTTTTTCTTACATTGTCCTTGGAGTAAATAGTGTTGGAATATGTGTTAAGAGTGTTTATATGAGATAGTAAGATTAAAATGGTCAATTCTATTGCTAATTAATACTAAAAGATAATTTTTTTAATATGTGTGAAAACATCCAAAAAAAAATTATTTATTTTGGACCGGAGGGAGTACTAAAGTTTTATCATTATTATTGTTGTCATCATTAGGACAATAATTATGGGATTTTCCATGCATAATGTTATAGCCAATAGAGAGGGTGAATTATTCTTACTGCAATTATTATAACTTGCTAAGAATTAAGAATAGGTATGGGGCATTGAAACCTCTTAGACTTGAAGTAAAAGGAAGTAAGGAACAAATCTAACTTCTGAATTATGACTGCATTTCTAAAACACAATAATTCATTTAACTACATAATTCCAAAATAATAAATTCTTGATATTACCAATTGGTATAAAACTCATGGCTGCATCAGAGGCGGAGGCAGGTTTTCCGCGAAGAGGGTTCAAAAATAGTTTTGGTAACTAGTGGGAATTGAATCTATAACTTTAGGAAGGTTTTGAACCCCCTTGACCACTAAACTAAACTTTTAAATTGTTACCTTATATACAAGTGTAATTTTTCGACAAAAAGGTTCGGGTGAACCCTCTTGTGCCCCCTAAATCCGCTCATGGTTGCAGCCATAACTGTAGTATCGATGCGAGGCAAGTGCACAATCAGGGTTTACGAATTACATCAAACACAATTATAGATGAGATTTAATGTAAATTTAACTTTTAATTGTAATACAAAAAAGATTGAAAATAATATTTCAAAGTTAGACGAAATTGCAATAACCTTTTTTCTTTAAGTATAGCAATTATTGATTGTAACAAAATCTGAGCTAATGTGTTGTTGCCTGCTTGTTTGGAGGTTTGATGATAGTTGATCATCATGCTTGTGAATGTTCATTGTATCACCTTTTAATGAATTGCTTTTCACTGTGAACAATGTGCCATGTTCCCTTAACCATTATGTTTTCTATTTTTCATTTTCTCATATCAATGTTTTTAGGCCAGTTTTGCCCACTGCAATTATTTCGTCGGGTATTTGTTATTTTTTTTATCGGTACATGCCCGAAGAAACTTTTATCCACCAAAACTTAGATATTTTGGAAAGAAATTACTGCTGTAATTTTTATTTATATTGAAATTCTAAGACCATCTCCAACTCAACACTATTTTTGACGTCAAATGTTATTTTGGTATAAGATTTGATGTTTTGGTGCTCTAATCCAACACCATTTCTATTAGTGTAACATTATTCATCTATATCATTACTATTCATTAATATTTAATTATTATCTTTTATTATAAAATACTTTTAATTTAACATATTATAAAATTTCGTAACTACATATACTTTTTATTAATATCTTTATAATATTAATTTGCATCTTAATTTTGGTGTATAAGTTTTAATAAATTAATTTTCGTATATATTATTTTTATATAAAATTGTAAGTTTATTTTATTGTAAGTAATAATTATATAAAAATATATAACCATAAAAAAAATTACAAATCTAAATATAATATGTTGTTTATAAATAACACATCATTAAATTACAAAAAAATAAATAATAATACAGTAGTGACTGATTGTCACGACCCGGATTTTCCCATCATCGGGAGTCGTGATGGCGCCTACTATCGAAGCTAGGCCAGTCAATCCTTAACAACAGAATATACTAAAAATAATTAAATATTTCAAAAAAATTTTAGAAATTCAATAAAGAAGAATCAAATGCGAAAAAATAATGAACACAACACCACCCCAAAACCTGGTGTCGCTATCTCATAGACTACTAAAGAATACTACAACAAAGTCTGAATGAAAGAAAAATACATAAGTCTGTTCTGATACAATAAAACAAACTGAGATAGGGGATAGGGACTTCGGCATGCGAACGCCGGCTAGGCTACCTCGAGAGTCCCTAAAGTTGAAGACAACTCTCAACAATATCCTACTGCTGCTGCTGTCCAAAAGCTGCCCCAACGTTGATATGTGCAAAAAGCACAGAAAGTGTAGCACCATCACAACCAACCCCATGTGCTGGTAAGTGCCTGGCCTAACCCCGGCGAAGTAGTGACGAGGCTAGACAGGACATACTAATACCAACTTGTGCAGATACGTATATAGATACAACAATAACAGAGAGAATAACCGGATTATATGTGAAGTGTACAACTAAAAGGAGAACAGGTCATATGTGACAACATTAAACCAAAATTACCTTATCTACTTTCATAAGTGGTCGGCGCGCCACACGATCCCAATAAATATCATATAAGTGGACGGCGTACCACACGATCCCAGTAAATATAATATAAGTGGACGGCGTGCCACACGATCCTAATAAATATCATATAAATGGACGACGTGCCACACGATCCCAATAAATATAATATAAGTGGACGGCGTGCCACACGGTCCCAATAATCATAATATAAGTGGACGGCGTGCCACACGATCCCAACAACAACAACAACAACAACAACAACTCAGTATAATCCCACTTAGTGGGGTGTGGAGAGGGTAGCGTGTACGCAGACCTTATCCCTACCCTGGAGTAGAGAGGTTGTTTCCAAATAGACTCTCGGCATCCTTCCCTCCAAGAATTTTCCACTTTACTCTTGGGGAGACTCGAACTCACAACCTTTCGGTTGGAAGTGGGGGTTGCTTACCATCAGAGCAACCCCTCTTGTCTTAAATATAAGTGGTCGGCGCGCCACACAATCCCAATAAATATCATATAAGTGGACGGCGTACCACACGATCCCAGTAAATATAATATAAGTGGACGGCGTGCCACACGATCCTAATAAATATCATATAAATGGACGACGTGCCACACGATCCCAATAAATATAATATAAGTGGACGGCGTGCCACACAATCCCAATAATCATAATATAAGTGGACGGCGTGCCACACGATCCCAATAAATATCATATAAGTGGACGGCGTGCCACACGATCCCAATAAATATAATATAAGTGGACGGCGTGCCACACGATCCCAATAAATATAATATAAGTAGACGGCGTGCCACACGATCCCAATATTCAGAATATATGTCCCATATAGCCTCTCTCGAGGAGTTCTCCTTTAGGGGAAACTCGTCAATATAACGATCTACCCAACAAGGGTACAACTAGCAGCCCAAACATCTCGATAATGGAGATTTCAAGTAACGCTCAACCGAATAAGGGAGCAACAACAATCATAATCTACACGTCCCGGCAAGTGATCCAACCACATTTTTCTTAACAATACTTACAATTTTGAATCCATAAAAGTCACTACCATTTGAGCCAATGCTCCAAGAAATCTCATGTTTTCATAAATAATTTCTCAACAAACTCATTACGTTGAATTCATCATTTACTAAGAATGATTCTCAAAACATACCCCAAAGCAAGTACAAATAAGACTCACGGTCATGCTAGACGCCAGTGTATAGATACTCGTCACCATGCCTATACACCGCACTCGATCATTTAGCAAATAGAAACAAATATACTCTAGTCCTATTCCCTCGAGCCAGGATTAGATCAAATACTTACCTCGGTCCAAAAAATAGCAATCAATCCTCTAGCACCGCCTTTCCTCTAGAATCCGACTCCGAAACAATGGTATCTAGTCATTTTCAATTCAATAACATCAATTAGGGCTCAATAACACAATCCCATAGCCTAGAAATGAAATTCCCATCATTCTACCAAAGATAGCAAAATCCGATACCGGGCCCACATGGTCCAAACTCGAGGCTCGGACCAAATTCCAATCACCCATAACCACACAAGTTAGAATATATGATTTGTTTTACAATCCGACCTCAAATTGAGGTTGAAACACCCAAAATCCCACAAGCCCTAGTTCTACCCAAAACCCCCAATTTCTACCTTGAATTCATGATTAGGCTAGGATTAACTATGATTTGATGAAGAAATAATGAAGAAATGATGTTAGGAAACTTACCCAATGAGCTATGGAGGAATAGGGGCTTGTAGCTTGAAAATGGAGGGTAAAGGAGATGAACCCGTATGTGTTTTGTGTGAATAATTCCGTGCATTCTATTCTGGTTTTATGAAAAATCACTGGGCAAAAATGCCCTATGCGATCCCATACAAGGCATTGCGATCGCATAGGGTATGGAGGCTAGTGCACTGCGATCGCGGAGGGCAGGATGCGATCGCATAGAGTAAATGCGACTAGGCCTATGAAATGCTCTATGCGATCGCGAGGTGGGTAATACGATCGCATAGATATTGGAAGCTGGGCAATGCAATCGCACAAGGAAGCTGCGATCGCATAGAACAAATTTGGGCTCCTGAATTTTTACATTATGCGATCGTGGAGGACCTATGTGATCGCATAGAACACTATACCAAATACCAGCAACAACTCAAAAGTACCAGATTTTCAAGTACAAAACACCCCAAAATCACTCCCGAGCCCCCGGGACTCCTAACTAAATGCACATACTAAGTCAACAACATCATACAAACTTGCTCGAGCGATCAAATCGCTAAAATAACATTAAAAACAAATAATCAACCCCCAAAACTCAAGATTTCCTTTCAAAGTTCATAATTTTCTAACTTTAGCTTTTTAGGTCCGAAACACGTCAAACGACGTCCGATTTCGACCAAATTTCACAAGAAGTGCTTAACCAATATTTAAGACCTGTACGAGGCGTCGCAACCAAAATACGAGCCCGATACCTATATTTTCTAACTCATTTTCATTTCCATTTTTCCTTATTAATTTTAGAAAATAATTTAACGGAAAAATTCTTTTACCGGGGTTCTAGACCTCGGATTTCGACTCCGGACACATGCTCGAGTCCCATATTTTTCTACGGACCTCCTGGGACCGTCACATCACTGATCCGGGCCCGTTTACCAAAAATATTGACCAAAGTCAACTATATCAATAATAATATCATAATTCTTCAAAATTTCCATAGAATTCATATATCTTAACACGAAAACTTTCCGGCTTCGCGCTCGGACTGTACACGTACATCGAGGCAAATGAGAGTGAGGTTTCTAAGATCTCGGAAGCGCGAAAAAAGGGAGAAATACGGCGATGACCCTTTGGGTCGTCACACTGATATAATTTATAATTAAAAATATACTTATTAAATAACATAATGGGATGAAAAAATTACAATAATAATTTAATACTTTGGTAGGTCGC
>JASVEL010006767.1:0-90337 GCA_032618575.1 Nicotiana noctiflora
GTCTCTCTAGTTCAGCATGGACAGGAGAAGTACCTGGATGATGACAAAAGAAGAAGGAAAGGAGCAATCAGCAGTAGTAATGCAGTAGCAATACAACAACAGCAACACTCAGCAGCAGTGACATAGTAGAAACCACAGCAGCAGTAGTATACACCAAGCAATAGCACAAAACAGCAATACCAACAATAGTAAAAGGACTCAACCAAACCACAGCAACAACAGCAACAAACCAAACATGCAACCGTGACACAATGTGTATGTGTGTGTGTATTTTTATGAGTGCACCTCCATCTATGCTGTGAATATGTGTATCCCCCTTTTTCCAATCCCCCTCCCCCTTATTTATATCAATTGAGACCTCTCTCCAACTCATAACAGCACTAAGACCCATTTAATTAAGCTATTTTCCCATCAACTCCACTACCATATGTCTTGTTCCCCACTACCATTTGTCCCACTCTATTAATTAATTCCTAGCATGGGTAATATATTTAACTACTTCTTTTAACTTCTTCCAAGACCACTATGTCTTGTTCCTCACTAAGTATTAAACAATACCCTATTTTAATATTATTAGTGCTTAGTGGATAAAATACTTTAACATAAATAATTCTTTAAGTTTTCAATTTCCATATTACCCCTAAAACTACTGAAATTACTATTCTTCCCAGCTATAACCAATTCATCTAATGGAGAGAACTTGGCTAATTCTTAACAACTGAAATCTGATTCCTAATTCAACTGAACAGATCACCAAGCTTCAGTAACAAAACAAATAGATCTCCTAATAACTAGACAAACAAATCACAACAAGGAAAACCAAACATCACCTTAGTAATTTTCAATAACAACCAGAAACAGATGACTAACCATAATATGGAGGTACTAAACACAATGATAATCTGAATCTTCAACCACCTTAAACTCACATGAAGATTTCAACAAAAGTAACTCGATGCATTCAATCGACACAGAATATAAACTTGACTCGAGAGGAAATTAAACAAAAACAACTATTCTAAAGTTCAAATTATCCAAACAAATTCAAATAAGGAAGAGCGATACGGAAATGAACCTGCTGAGCAAAAAAAAAATGCACTAATCTTGATTCCGACGATCCGACGAGAAACAACAGCAACCAACAAAGCCTCAAACAAATCCGAAAAACTAACAGCATACGAATGCGAAGCACCATTTTTATGACTGCTCATGACCTTAAACTGGAAATACAGATTAACGATCCCAAATTCAACCTCGACGGAAACTCGAATAGAACCTCAGCACATTGTTCTCCGCATCTATGGCACGATAATTTCTCTCAACAGAATCAATCCTCTCGCGGCAGATATTGTTCTGTTTATGTAGCTGTGTTGTTTCGCTCATCAACTCCTCCAAATGCTGCTGCTTCCTCATCCGTGACCGCCTTGCAGATTCACGGTTGGACTCCATTCTCTTTCATTTTCTTTCATCATTCGTGGCATAACGTTGGCCATCAGAACCTGAACTAACTGGTTGCTGCCGGCAGACTGGCGGGTTCAGGCGATGGAGAATGTCGAACTCGGAACAACAAACTCGGACTCGATCGATTGACTTCAACGGAGAAATAAACAAAACACGAATTCAAACTCGTTGTCGTTTCTATTTTTGGAGCGAAGAAGAAGAAAAGATGAGGGGAAGCAGTGGCGGCTGGTTTACGATGTGGAGTGGCGTCAGAGGAGGCAGTGACTGTTGTGTTTGGTGTCAAGGTCCGGTGGAGGCGACGCGGAGGAGGCAGCGGCGGAAGTGGCAGGCGGCTGGATGGTTGGACGACTGGCGTCCCTTGCTCTCTACTGTTGCGGCTGGCTCTTAATTTTGCTGGGAGATTTGGAGGTCAACCACCGGCGACCATGGCTGAATCGCCCGGGGCGGCGCTACTGGTGGAGGAACGAGCAGCGATTTTGGAGTAAGGAAATGGAGGGATCGATGGGAGGACTGGAATTGGTGGCGTGTGGAGGAGGACGGGTGGTGTGTTGTTTGGTGTGGAGGGGTCGTTTCTATGGTGAAAGACAGGCGGCTCTTTGGAGAAGATAGGGGGTGGCGGCCGGTTGACGTGAGTGAGAAGATGGGCGGCGGCGGCAGCTTCTCTTTGTCTGCTGAAGAAGAAAATAGCTTGGGCGGCTGTGTATTGTTTGAAGTAGAAGAGAAGAGAGGTGGGGGGGGTTTTTAGGATTAGGGTTTGTCTTTGTGTAATGAAAAATAATGGTGTATTGAAAAGAGGGGGGTTTGATTATTTCGGACCGGGTCGGGTTGGGCTGAGGTGTTGGGCTGGCCGGGTAGGGAATTGGGTGGTGTATTGAATTACATTGGGCCTGGTTTTGCTATGGCCCAATTCCGATTTCCATACTACATTCCATGGTGTATCATATACATATGTGTGTATATATATGTATATATATATATATATATATATATATATATATATATATATATATATATATATATATATATATATATATATATATATATATATACACATATACTAACTCATAACACAATTAATTTTTACTACAATCATCCCACATAATTACATATCACTTAAATGTAAACCGTATAATTTTGATATTAAACACTAAAATGCAAAACATGATGTATATATTTTGTATTTTACTAATTTAAATAAATAAACACGCACACACAAACATGCAAAAAATGTAAGATAAAAATAACACAAAAATCACAAAAATCATGCTCAACATAAAACTATTTTATTTTTGAATTTTCTGGGAGTGATTCTCATGTAGGGCAAAAATCACGTGCTCACACTGATGCACTGGGTTATTTACAAAAATTTTCGTGCAAAGATAAGTGAGCGGATACGAGCGATTTTTGCCTGTTCGAGCACCCCGTGTGAAGCATTTTTTTGGAAAAGTTCGACCGAACCTTCGTTTCAAAGGTCTCCTACATATCCCTGGCTAAAAGGGAATCAGGTCAGTGTAGTTCGGGAAGTTTTGGTAGCTGGGACTACCGTGACTGCTGTGATCTTGCTGTTACTGTTGTTGCTGCTATTGCCACTGCTTAACTGACCTCCTTATTACATCGTGCTAAACAAAATAAGAAGCTAGACTAAGTTACAGCATTGCGAAATCTTATCTATCTCTTCATCTCGACTTTCCGGTGTTCCTTGCTATTCTGTCTGACTTGATGTTCCTTCTGTTGCTTCTTCTCTTCTGACAATTGTTGTTTCGGCCTATCTTGATTGCCGAACTCCGACCGTTGGTCCCTTCCTTGTGATCTTCGAACTATTCTCCTTCGAAGTCTGAATCTATCCTTCTGATCCTTGTTGCCTTCCTTCTGATTTTGAACTATGATTCATGCTGGGGATTTCTGTTACATTCTACTACTTTCCCCACAAAACTTCGAAAGTGAATTGCCACTCCATTCTTCAGGCGGGCTCCTGACTTCAACATCAACTTAGAAAATAAAACGCCATTCCTCTCTTCAGGCGGGCTCCTGACTTCAACATCTTTTGAAAATAAATCGCCATTCCTCTCTTCAGGCGGGCTCCTGACTTCAATCATCAACTCTGAAAATTAAACGCCATTCCTCTCTTCAGGCGGGCTCCTGACTTCAACAACATCTTTTGAAAAATAAATTGCCATTCCTCTCTTCAGGCGGGCTCCTGACTTCAACAACATCTTTTGAAAATAAATCGCCATTCCTCTCTTCAGGCGGGCTCCTGACTTCAATAACATCTTTTGAAAATAAATCGCCATTCCTCTCTTCAGGCGGGCTCCCGACTTCAATCATCAACTCTGAAAATTAAACGCCATTCCTCTCTTCAGGCGGGCTCCTGACTTCAACGTCAACTTTTGAAAAAAGAAAATAAATCGCCATTCCTCTCTTCAGGCGGGCTCCTGACTTCAACAACATCTTTTGAAAATAAATCGCCATTCCTCTCTTCAGGCGGGCTCCTGACTTCAACATCAACTTCTGAAAATAAATCGCCATTCCTCTCTTCAGGCGGGCTCCTGACTTCAACAACATCTTTTTGAAAATAAATCGCCATTCCTCTCTTCAGGCGGGCTCCTGACTTCAACAACATCTTTTGAAAATAAGTCGCCATTCCTTTCTTCAGGCGGGCTCCTGACTTCAATCATCAACTCTGAAAATTAAACGCCATTCCTCTCTTCAGGCGGGCTCCTGACTTCAACATCATCTTTTGAAAAATAAATCGCCATTCCTCTCTTCAGGCGGGCTCCTGACTTCAACATCAACTTAGAAAATAAAACGTCATTCCTCTCTTCAGGCGGGCTCCTGACTTCAACATCTTCTTCAGAACTAGATCGCCTTCCTTTGTTTCTTGTACCATTTTATTATTGCTGCATCGACTCTTGAACCGTCATTTCTCCTAAATTACCTTGTTTCGGAACTGCTTTCCTTCTGGGTCGTGTTGCTTTCCCTCCTGACTGCTGGGGATATCTTTAGAACTGTTTACTTGCCTGCTGAGGATAATGATGCTGGGAAAATTTTCCTTCATCCCCTCATTTCCTTTGACTCATGCGCTTGAATTTGTGCTGGGATCTCTTGTTGTAACCCTCTGCTTTATGTCGGGTTACTGGTTTGAAGGTGGATAAACCTGACACGTCATCTTGAATTGCCTTCCTCGTTTCTCCGAGAAAATTTTCAACAACGGCGGAAAATTTTCTGCCCCAGTATTGGTGTTCTTCCTTGTGGCATGACTTTCTGCTATCAATAGCACTTTCTTTCCCTGTTTCAAATCAAAGAAAATTTGTTAGTTCAAAACATTGTGAGCGGTTGTGCCGCTCATGTGGTGGTTTTTTTTTTCCTTTTCTCCTTTCCCTCGCTCGGGATTCCCAAAACTTGTTCGGGAATGATTTCATTTGCTGGAGATGATATTCCTGTTGGGGATGGGTTTTTCCATTTATCCCTTCCCCGTTTCTGTGTTTCTCAACTTGATGGGGGTTATTTTGTTGAAGATGAGATTTCCTTTATCACAGCTTGTTGTTTTCTTTCTTTCAAAGTTGCTGGGGATAACCGGGTTCAAAGATCATTTCCTCGCGTTATCCGGCTTCTTTCCCCAACCGGGTATTTGGTTTCGAGAAAATTTTCGCAACGGGAGAAAATTTTCTGCCCCAGTTTGAGAATCTTCTTCGTGGCATGCTTTTCTGCCAACAACCCTTCTTTTTCCTGTTTCAAATCAAAGAAAAATTGGTTAGTTTTAAAATGTGGCGGCTGGTTGTGGTGCTCCTGCTGGGGATTGTTCTCCTCCTCTTTCCCTGCTCTGTGTTTCATTATCAGAACTTGCTGGGGATGTTATTATTTGACGATACTCATGCTGGGGATGGGTCTTTCCATTTATCCCTTCCCCGTTCTGTGTTTCTCAACTTGTTGGGGGTTATTTTGTTGAAGATGAGATTTCCTTTCTTCCTTTACCACTCTGTGTTGTCCGACCACCTCGGAACTTGCTGAAGATAACACTGTCGGTAGATTTTCATTTCCTCAAAATTGGTGTTTCACTCTTCTTGAAGGTTGTTGAGGATGACACTAGTTCGAAGACCATTTCCCTTAAGACTTTCCTTCTTCCCCAAGTGGGTATTGACTTCCGGAAAATTTTCAAACTGAAAAGAAAATTTTCTGCCCCAGTTTAATAATCTTCTTCGCACCCTACTTCTCTGCCGTCAATGGCATTTCCTTGCTTTGCATAATAATTGGAAAGTTGGTGGCAAGTTTTGAAGTTATTTCTCACAAACAGACTCTATTGGGGAATTTTTATGAAAGGAGAAAGATAAAAGGAAACAGAATAAAAGACAAAAACAAAGATGACTCTCTAAAAAAGAAAAATTATAAAATAACCCTATCAAACGTGGATACCAACTCTAATGGACATGACATGCACATATAGCCTATCCTCCGTCGTTAAGCCGCCTTTTGTAATCTTCTCCTGGGGCTTTCCTATCTCATTTCCAACCTTCATTCGACTTGTAGTGCCCGAGGGGTTATCACTACCAAGCCTCTCTCATTTTGGTTTTCTCTCAGCTTTCATCGCCTTATGGTGCCTGTGAAGGTTTTCACCGCTAAGACTCTCTCATTTGTGTTACTTTTCCGCTGGGGATTGGTGGTGTTACTGCTAAGGCTCTCCTATTTTCCGCTGGAGATCGGGGTCTTTCTGCTGGGAATCAGAGTGTTATGTCCCGATGAAACTTCTCTCACTTGCCTAACTCAGCCTCTTTCGAAGATTGGTCAAAAGGTCTTTCTTTGGACCGTAATGTGGATTTGGATAAGGCTAGAAAGAAATGGTATTAAAGGCTCGAAACAAAACAAAATGGGTTCAAAATTACAACCTTCGGAGTCTACATCTTCCTTTATAAACACAACTTTTGTTGCCCCGGTTTCTAGCTTGGGGATTTTTATTTCTTTATTTACACTATGACCGAGCTGTGAAGCGCCTACGTATCCTCTTTAAGGAATCAGGTCAAACGTAGTTCCCAATTCCTCTTTTTCCAAATTTCTTTTTTCATACATTTTTCTTTTCTTTTCTTTATCTCTTTTTGTTGTTTTCTTTTTCTTTATTTTTTCTTTATCCCTTTCTTCTTTTGCTTTTCAAACTTGTGTTTCTAGTCTTTGCAACTAATTCCGAAGGAGGGGATGAAAGAATTTAAAATAAGGCTCAAAGGGTTGACGATGGATAAAGTGTTTAGATAGCAGAACAAAATGCCTTCGTCATTCCAATCTTCAAAACATGCCAAGTGTAAACAACACAATTAACATTCGTCATATCTTTAAAGCACAGTTGGACAACACTCTCATTTTCATTATTGTGAATGACCCCACGTCGATTTGGCCAGCTTGCCTTTAACTGTTTCCTTTTAGTTGCCCCGGTTTCACATGACTCGGGATCCAAATAATCTCAAATTGTTTTTATTTCCTTTAAATGACCCGATCATCTTCCAATTGCTTCATGATTAACTTTTAGGATTAAGCCATAATTATGTGTGCGCACGTCGTGTCACTAGATTTGGCATTTGAGCACAAGACAAATCTAAAGGGTAAAGAACTAAACAAATAAAATGACCGGAAGTAACAAAAGGCCGAAAGCTTCATTAAACTAATGACGAAATGGTTTAATGACAAAACAAGCAAAACAAACTAGAGTACCGCCCTGAAACAAAACTGGGCAAGACCAAAGCAAACTGCTAGGACAAAAAGGGTTTGATCACAAGAAAACCCTGAAAATAACTCGGACAACAAAAATGACGACAGAACGAACCACCAAAGCTCCATCTAGCTGACCAAAAGATGGAGTATCTTCCCAATTACCAAGCACAATCATTTTAGCCACTAAGTTCCGCCTCAATATTGCCAAGGCTGCCATCTGCTTCAACATTTTTAGCTCCAGTCAATACACCCCCCAGGGGATTTGTGTGCCCCATGTCATCATCATTGACCACAATCAACCACCCTTTTTGAATCATTCTTTCTATTTCCTTTTTCAAGGTACGACAACTCTCAATATCGTGCCCTCTGACATTGGAATGGTATGCACATCGTGCAGTAGGATCGAAGCTTCTTGCACGTGGATCGGGAGTGTATCCGGGGAGCGGCGTAATCAAGCCGACATGTTTTAACCTTTCAAACAGACTTGCATAGGATTCTCCGATAGGGGTGAGCGCCTTTTCTCGCTTCAGCAACCTCTCCTCCCTAAACGCCTTATTTGGCCTGAAACCGGACCCAGGGGGTTTCCGGTATGTTCGTGGGGTTGGTAGGCCTTTTGTGGAGCTGGGTACCTGGAAGGTGAAATACGATTTTGGTTGTCCCGGGGAGAGTAGTGGTGTTGGGGACGGGAGTAGCATTGTGAAAACATAGCTGGGGGGCGAGTAATTGAGCTACTCGAGTGGCTGGAAAAATTGTGATAGGCGGGTATATATGGAGGGTGTGGGGAATCCTCCGGCATCGGGTTCATTGTACGGGTAAGGACAGAGTCCAGGAAGCTAGGTGGTGGCGGAGGTGGTGCTTTTCCATCCATCCACGCCCGATACATATCAGCCACGTGTTGTCTCAATATCTTGACCTCTTCTACTAACTCGTGGTTCCGTTCAACCAGCTGTTGTCGGGTATCGGTATCAACCCACTCAGTCTTGAGATTATCTGCCATTGTCCTCTGACTTTGTCTTACAGTGAAGAGTTATTTTAGAACCACAACCAACCACCTTTCTGTAAATGGACACAACAAAGTGAAGACATTACGTTAGCGTTAGGGCATCGGACAAACAGGTAAACGTGCATTAAGGATGCAATGAACCTAGGCAGTTAAACCTTTCTATCATGCATTTGCTTCAGTTACATGCGTCGTTCCAGCTTCTCATATATGTGCTTCTCAATTGTTGTTATTATTCTTTCCATTTTTTCTCTTTTTTTTTTGTAGTTTTCCATTTTTTTTTTTTTTTTTTTTGGTTATGGATATGGTCGAATCCTATGTGGATTGCCTACGTATCATGACCCCGCATGAATCGGACCGAGCGTAGTTCTTGCAAATTAATGCAAGAAATAAAGAGATGTTTATTTGATTATTATTATTTTTTTTTTTTGAATAAAAATTGTACAAGCCGACTCCAACTACAAACTTGTGTAGGAGATTTCTACAAGAATAAGAATATTTTTGGTGTCACTTATGACTATTTCTACAAAATTGGCCACATAATGGCTTTTTTGACAAAATGACTATTTTTGCAAAATTTATTTAAGAAAGATAAACTTGAAAATTTTTCCATCCTGTGGCTCATGGGGCATCGTTCGGCATCGCCATAACCAACACAAGACTGAGAAGTTTCTAACGTCAATTGACTATTTTTACAAAATTGGCCATGTAATGGCTTATTTGACAAAGCGGCTATTTTTGCAAAATTTTATTTAAGAGGCTACAAATTCGAAACTTTTCATCTTAAGGCTCATGGGGCATCGTTCAACACCGACACAGGCCAACACAAGACTGAGAAAAGTTCAAATGCCAAAAGTGGCTATTTATGCAAAGACCGACCATGTAATGGCTTATTTGATAAAGTGGTTATTTTTTGTAAAGTTGAGTGATGACTCAAAACTTGATTTTTGCGGATACAACCTTTCAACATTTTCGCGAGGGAACATTTCAAGGTTGTGTCCAAAATTATTTACAAACGACTCGAAGTGGCTATTCTTGCAAAAAACAGCCTTCCGGCGTCCTTTTAAGGGACATTCGGCTATTTTCAAAAACAGCATCACTTTGATTTTATTGAAAACTAAAATTTCGACATTTTTTTTTTTTTTTTTTTTTTTTTTTTTTTTATTTTTTAAAGTGGTGGTAACCCAAACTTGATTTTGCGGCTACGACCTTTCAACATTTCCGCGAGGGAATATTTCAAGGTTGTGCCCAAAAATTATTTATAAAAATTCAAAATGGCTATTTTTGCAAAAACAGCCTTCCGGCGTCTTTTCGGAACATTCGGCTATTTGCAAAAACGGCATCACTTTGATTTTATTGACAAAATTAAACACATATTTTTTTTTTATTTTTTAAAGGGGTGGTTGGACCCGATGAGGGTTGCCTACGTATCCCACCTAGTGGCGAGAATCAAACCTGCGTAGTTCGGTCAGATTTTTTATGACCAATTATTTCAACAAAATTGCTCTTTCTATTTTTCAAATTTTCAAATTTTTCGACAGCATTTCGTCAATATTTTTGATATTTTTCTATTCCAAAATTCTATTTTTTTTTTCAGGAATTTGACCAATCATCATAGTAATACATGATAAATAAATGCAACATATAATATGCTCGGTCTTTGATTACCGGGTCACCTGTCCTAGACGGACCCAACCCCTGTGTTGAGTCCCCTAAGTCAAATGTAACGTGATGCAAATAAGCGTTTCCTACTAGGGATCCGGCATGAAGTCACGTTATTCTAAGTTCAAAACCTGGGTATGTGTTCTAGACTGTGTACCCAAGCGGACAACTCGGGCTGAGGAAGGAGCTCCTTTCCGGGAACCAAAAGGCCAGCCGGCTTAGAAACTTTCCGAGCCTCTTTATTATTTCGGGTTATGACACTAACAGAATAAGGAGTCTCAACCAGTGAGCACATCCCCGGGGTGAGAAGTGAAGGGTTTGCGGCACAGTTTTATATACAGTTCACGTAATATCAAAGCGGTAAACATATAACAGTTTGTATATACAGTGCAACTAGTATCAAAGCGGTAGACATGTAGCACGTTAATTAAACATGTAGTAAAATCAGATATAGACAAAACAACAATTTAACCGAGCTCGAATTCTTAGACCCTGAACCGAAGTTCTGGGTTACGTCCCCAGCAGAGTCGCCAGAGCTGTCACACCTCCTTTTTGCGCGCCCGCGAGGGTGCAAAGGAGTTTTTCCAATTAAAGGACAATCGAGACGGGATCAATTTATTAAATTCAGAGTCGCCACTTGGGAAAAATAATGGTGTTCCAAGTCACCGGTTTAATCCCGAACCGAGGAAATTTATGACTCCGTAATACAGTCCGCGAAACTAGAAATCTGGATAAGGAATTCTGTTAACCCGGGAGAAGGTGTTAGGCACTCCCGGATTCCGTGGTTTTAGCACGGTCGCTCAATTGCAATTTTGTTTCTATCTGATTCTTTTATATATTTTAGCTATGTGCTTTTAATGCTCCGCTCTTATTTTTTAGAAGAATTGCGACGTTACGAAAACACATTTCGAGCCGCACCGTAACCAGTACGCCTGCGACTCTAATGTATTTCAGTTTCGCCGAGAGTAAGATTTGGGTCACATAAATGCGCACCCGTATTCAGGAAGGTAATTTATTTACAAATCGTGCCTAACGAGTCTATCGTCGTTATTAATTTTTGGGAAAAGACCGTGAAATTTGCTAAACGGTCTTCCCGAATCTAAGATTTTTATAACAATTAATTTGAGGGCCCCGCAATTGTGTATTCCATGCGGCGAGGCTCATCTCACTTTTATTAAAGGTCATACCTAAGTAACTAAATTTTCTATTTATTTTGTCTCTAATGATTGATTAATTCACGAGTACAAGTTTAAATTCCGAATTCAATATAAAAGGAATTGTATGAAACTTAAATACACAATCTAACTCTTTATACAAGTTACTAAGGCTTTGTTTACGGTTACATTAATGTATTGCTTACCCATGATCATGGATGCAAATGAACTAACTAAAGCTATCTATCAACTTTGCTCTTTTAACAATCTATGCTTCGAGTGATTACTCTAATTATTTGATCTAAATTGCCAATTCGGTTCTTTGCTCATAATGATGTATTTTATGTTTGATAGCTATGCCTTGTCTTAGTTCAATTGTAGGGTTCTTTAAATTGTACCTGGAACACAGGCTTATTAAGAAAACTGTTAACATAATATATGCTTTTACTACAAACTAGTGTTAATCTAGCTAAACATGGCAGAACTAAACCAATAACAGAGATTAAAATCCTAGGCTATCAGAAGGTCGAAACTAGAATGTTCGATTAATTTGACTTCAGCTTTTCGATTAAACATACTACAATAATTTCAAATGAATACAATTATCAATCAATTCGAATTACACGGCAACAACAGGAACTCGTATAACTCTCCAAACTGCAGTTCATCATTTGATTTCAGAGCAGTGTTTACACTGTCTCTCTAGTTCAACATGGACATGAGAAGTACCTGGATGATGACAAAGAAGAAAAGAAGGAGCAATCAGCAGTAGTAATGCAGTAGCAATACAACAACAGCAACACTCAGCAGCAGTGACACAGTAGAAACCACAGCAGCAGTAGTATACACCCAGCAATAGCACAGAACAGCGATACCAACAACAGTAAAAGGACCCAACCAAACCACAGCAACAACAGCAACAAACCAAACATGCAACCGTGACACAATGTGTATGTGTGTGTGTATTTTTATGAGTGCACCTCCATCTATGCTGTGAATATGTGTATCCCCCTTTTTCCAATCCCCCTCCCCCTTATTTATATCAATTGAGACCTCTCTCCAACTCATAACAGCACTAAGACCCATTTAATTAAGCTATTTTCCCATCAACTCCACTACCATATGTCTTGTTCCCCACTACCATTTGTCCCACTCTATTAATTAATTCCTAGCATGGGTAATATATTTAACTACTTCTTTTAACTTCTTCCAAGACCACTATGTCTTGTTCCTCACTAAGTATTAAACAATACCCTATTTTAATATTATTAGTGCTTAGTGGATAAAATACTTTAACATAAATAATTCTTTAAGTTTTCAATTTCCATATTACCCCTAAAACTACTGAAATTACTATTCTTCCCAGCTATAACCAATTCATCTAATGAAGAGAACTTGGCTAATTCTTAACAACTGAAATCTGATTCCTAATTCAACTGAACAGATCACCAAGCTTCAGTAACAAAACAAATAGATCTCCTAATAACTAGACAAACAAATCACAACAAGGAAAACCAAACATCACCTTAGTAATTTTCAATAACAACCAGAAACAGATGACTAACCATAATATGGAGGTACTAAACACAATGATAATCTGAATCTTCAACCACCTTAAACTCACATGAAGATTTCAACAAAAGTAACTCGATGCATTCAATCGACACAGAATATAAACTTGACTCGAGAGGAAATTAAACAAAAACAACTATTCTAAAGTTCAAATTATCCAAACAAATTCAAATAAGGAAGAGCGATACGGAAATGAACCTGCTGAGCAAAAAAAAATGCACTAATCTTGATTCCGACGATCCGACGAGAAACAACAGCAACCAACAAAGCCTCAAACAAATCCGAAAAACTAACAGCATACGAATGCGAAGCACCATTTTTATGACTGCTCATGACCTTAAACTGGAAATACAGATTAACGATCCCAAATTCAACCTCGACGGAAACTCGAATAGAACCTCAGCACATTGTTCTCCGCATCTATGGCACGATAATTTCTCTCAACAGAATCAATCCTCTCGCGGCAGATATTGTTCTGTTTATGTAGCTGTGTTGTTTCGCTCATCAACTCCTCCAAATGCTGCTGCTTCCTCATCCGTGACCGCCTTGCAGATTCACGGTTGGACTCCATTCTCTTTCATTTTCTTTCATCATTCGTGGCATAACGTTGGCCATCAGAACCTGAACTAACTGGTTGCTGCCGGCAGACTGGCGGGTTCAAGCGATGGAGAATGTCGAACTCGGAACAACAAACTCGGACTCGATCGATTGACTTCAACGGAGAAATAAACAAAACACGAATTCAAACTCGTTGTCGTTTCTATTTTTGGAGCGAAGAAGAAGAAAAGATGAGGGGAAGCAGTGGCGGCTGGTTTACGATGTGGAGTGGCGTCAGAGGAGGCAGTGACTGTTGTGTTTTGGTGTCAAGGTCCGGTGGAGGCGACGCGGAGGAGGCAGCGGCGGAAGTGGCAGGCGGCTGGATGGTTGGACGACTGGCGTCCCTTGCTCTCTACTGTTGCGGCTGGCTCTTAATTTTGCTGGGAGATTTGGAGGTCAACCACCGGCCACCATGGCTGAATCGCCCGGGGCGGCGCTACTGGTGGAGGAACGAGCAGCGATTTTGGAGTAAGGAAATGGAGGGATCGATGGGAGGACTAGAATTGGTGGCGTGTGGAGGAGGACGGGTGGTGTGTTGTTTGGTGTGGAGGGGTCGTTTCTATGGTGAAAGACAGGCGGCTCTTTGGAGAAGATAGGGGGTGGCGGCCGGTTGACGTGAGTGAGAAGATGGGCGGCGGCGGCAGCTTCTCTTTGTCTGCTGAAGAAGAAAATAGCTTGGGCGGCTGTGTATTGTTTGAAGTAGAAGAGAAGAGAGGTGGGGGGGGTTTTTAGGATTAGGGTTTGTCTTTGTGTAATGAAAAATAATGGTGTATTGAAAAGAGGGGGGTTTGATTATTTCGGACCGGGTCGGGTTGGGCTGAGGTGTTGGGCTGGCTGGGTAGGGAATTGGGTGGTGTATTGAATTACATTGGGCCTGGTTTTGCTATGGCCCAATTCCGATTTCCATACTACATTCCATGGTGTATCATATACACATGTGTATATGTATATATATATATATATATATATATATATATATATATATATATATATATATATATATATATATATATATATATATATATATATATACTACACATATACTAACTCATAACACAATTAATTTTTACTACAATCATCCCACATAATTACATATCACTTAAATGTAAACCGTATAATTTTGATATTAAACACTAAAATGCAAAACATGATGTATATATTTTGTATTTTACTAATTTAAATAAATAAACACGCACACACAAACATGCAAAAAATGTAAGATAAAAATAACACAAAAATCACAAAAATCATGCTCAACATAAAACTATTTTATTTTTGAATTTTCTGGGAGTGATTCTCATGTAGGGCAAAAATCACGTGCTCACACACATAATATCCAAAAAAAGAGTTTCATTAGACCTAGTGTTTCGCCGTGGGGTGCACCCGTATTATTTGTAAAGAAGAAAGATGGTTCGATGAGAATGTGCATTGACTATCGACAGTTAAACAAGGTGACTATCAAAAATAAATATCCACTTCCGCGAATTGATGATTTATTTGACCAGCTTCGGGTGCCAAGGTATTTTCAAAGATAGATTTGAGATCTGGCTATCATCAGCTGAAGATTAGGGCATCTGATGTCCCTAAGACCGCGTTCCGCACTCGGTATGGACATTATGAATTTCTGGTTATGTCTTTTGGGTTGACAAATGCTCCAGCAGCTTTTATGGAATTAATGAATCGGGTGTTCCGGCCTTATTTAGACTTGTTTGTAATAGTCTTCATTGATGACATATTAATATATTCCCGCAGTCAGGAGGAACATGCGCAACATCTCAGAGTGGCCTTGCAGACACTGAGAGATAGCCTGCTATATGCAAAATTTTCAAAGTGTGAATTTTGGCTAAGTTCAGTTGCATTCCTGGGTCATATTGTGACGGCAGCAGGTATTCAGGTTGATCCAAAGAAAATTGAGGCAGTCAAGAGCTGGCCTAGACCGACATCAGCCACAGATATTCGGAGTTTCTTGGGGTTAGCGGGCTATTATCGTCGATTCGTAGAAGGATTTTCGTCTATTGCAACCCCACTGACCAGATTGACACAGAAAGGTGTTCAATTTGAATGGTCCGATGGATGTGAGGCGAGCTTTCAAAAGCTCAAGACAGCCTTGACCACAGCACCGGTATTGATTTTACCCACAGGTACAGGACCTTATACCGTTTATTGTGATGCTTCCCGTATTGGGCTTGGTGCAGTGTTAATGCGGGATGGCAAGGTTATTACCTATGCTTCGAGAGGCAGTTGAAGATTCATGAGAAGAACTATCCAGTGCATGATCTAGAATTGGCGGCGATTATTCACGCATTGAAGATCCGGAGGCATTATTTGTATGGTGTAGCATGTGAAGTATACACCGATCATAAGAGTCTTCAGTATTTGTTTAAGCAGAAAGAGTTGAATATGAGACAGAGAAGGTGGCTAGAATTGCTGAAAGACTATGATGTTACTATTTTATATCACCCAGGTAAGGCCAATGTGGTGGCCGATGCATTGAGTAGAAAGTCTGCCAGCATGGGTAGTCTTGCATATATTCCGGCCAGTCAGAGACCATTGGCTCTAGACGTCCAGGCATTAGCCAACCGGTTCGTGAGATTGGACATTTCTGAGCCTAGCAGAGTGTTAGCCTGCACGGTCGCTCATTCTTCTTTATTAGAGCGTATCCGTGAGAGGCAATTTGATGATCCTCATTTGCGTGAGTTGAGAGATACAATACAGCGGGGAGGTGCCACACAGGTAAATCTAGATGATGATGGGATATTGAAATTGCAGGGTCGAGTTTGTGTGCTCAATGTCGAAGGGATTCGAGAGTTAATCTTAGCAGAGGCCCACAGTTCGCGGTATTCTATTCACCCAGGCGCCGCGAAGATGTACCAGGACTTACGTCAGCACTATTGTGGCGCAGAATGAAGAAAGATATCGTTGCGTATGTTGCCCGGTGTCTAAATTGTCAGCAGGTGAAATATGAGCACCAGAGACCTAGTGATGTATTCCAGAGGATTGAAATTCCCGAGTGGAAATGGGAGCGGATCACTATGGATTTCGTTATTGGACTTCCCTTGACTAGAAGGAAATTTGACGCTATTTGGGTCATTGTTGATAAGTCGACCAAGTCAGCACACTTTATTCCGATAGGCCGTCTCCTATTCATCTGAGAGGTTAGCGAGGTTTACATTAGGGAGATTGTTCGTCTCCATGGAGTGCCGTATCTATTATCTCCGATCGGGGTACGCAGTTTACCTCGCGGTTCCGGAGAGCGGTCCAGCGGGAGTTAGGCACCCAGGTTCAGCTGAGTACAGCATTTCATCCTCAGACGGATGGCCAGTCCGAGAGGACTATTCAGATTCTAGAGGACATGCTTAGAGCCCGTGTTATTGATTTCGGAGGCTCGTGGGACCAGTTTCTGCCATTAGCAGAGTTCGCCTACAATAACAGTTACCAGTCTAGCATCCAGATGGCTCCGTACGAGGCGTTGTATGGTAGGCGATGTCGATCACCGGTTGGATGGTTTGAACCGGGAGAGGCTCGGTTGTTGGGTACAGACTTAGTTCAGGAGGCCTTAGATAAGGTCAAGACTATTCAGGAGAGATTACGTTCAGCTCAGTCCAGGCAAAAGACTTATGCGGATCGTAAGGTTCGAGATGTAGATTTCATGGTTGGTGAACGAGTATTGCTCCGGGTGTCGCCTATGAAGGGCGTGATGAGGTTTGGGAAGAAGGGCAAGCTCAGCCCTAGGTATATTGGTCCATTTGAGATTCTAGACAGAGTGGGAGGGGTGGCTTACAGATTAGCTTTGCCGCCTAGCTTATCAGCCGTGCATCCAGTTTTTCACGTATCTATGCTTCGGAGATACCACGGCGATCCCACACATGTGTTAGACTTCAGTACTGTCCAATTGGACAATGATCTATCTTACGAGGAGGAGCCGGTAGCCATTCTAGACCGGCAGGTTCGACAGCTGAGGTCGAAGAGTTATCCTTCTGTGCGTGTTCAGTGGAGAGGTCAGCCTCCTGAGGCATCGACCTGGGAGTCCGAGTTTGATATGCGGAGCCGCTACCCACACTTGTTTCCTGACTCAGGTACTTCTTTCTTTTGTCCGTTCGAGGACGAACGGTTGTTTTAGAAGTGGAGATTGTGACGACCCAAAGGGTCATCACTTGTTTATTTAATCATTCCGAGCTTTTGAGGCCTTGAAAACCTCATTTATAGTTGCCTCGATTTGCGTGCACAGTCCGGGCACAAAGCCGGAAAAGATTTATGTTGAAATATGTGAAATATGTGAAAAAGTAGAAGAATTTTGATATTAATATTGATATGGTTGACTTTGGTCAACATTTTTGGTAAACGGACCCGGATCCGTGATTTGACTATTTCAGAAAATCCGTAGAAAAATATGGAACTTGGGCATATGTCCGAAATTGAAATCCGAGGTCTAGAACCCCAGTAAAAGAATTTTTCTGTTAAATTGTTTTCTGAAAATGTTTAAGAAAATGAAACTGAATTTTTATTAAAAAGTACTGGTATCGGGCTCGTATTTTGGTTCCGACGCCCGGTACAGGTCATATATATTGGTTAAGCGCTTCCTGTAAAGTTTGGTTGAAAACGGACGTCGTTTGACGTGTTTCGGCCTTAAATTGGAAAGTTTGGAAATTATGAAATCTTAAAGAGTTCTTGAGCTTTAAGGCTCAATTCATGGATTTTGATGTTATTTTAGCGATTTGATCGCGCGAGCAAGTTCGTATGATGTTTTTATGTTAGTGTGCATATTTGGTTTGGAGCCCCGAGGGCTTGGGAGTGTTTCGGAGGTGGTTCGGGGTGTTTTTGAACTTAAGAAAAACTGCAGAAATCTGCAGCAGGCATTTCCTCATCGCGTTCGCGATGCCTTGGTCGCGTTCGCGAAGAACATTTCGTTCCTTCTTCGCGTTCGCGTCCTGTTGATCGCGTTCGCGATGCCCAGCATTTTTCCTTCATCGCGATCGCGTGCCTTAGGCCGCGTTCGCGTAGGCCAAATTTGATGCCCAGCATTTTCCTTCATCGCGATCGCGTGCCTTAGGCCGCGTTCGCGTAGACCAAAATTGAAGCTCAGTATTTTTCTTCTTCGCGTTCGCGACTCACCCTACGCGAACGCGATGGCCTGATATTTTCCTTCATCGCGAACGCGGCCGGGTTGTCGCGAACGCGATGAAGAAATTATTGCCCAGTAAATTTAATCCCCAAACAGAACACTTACGGGATTGTTTCCATTTTTCACAAAACACTCTCTTCTCCACAGCTTTTTGGACGGTTTTTGAGCGATTCTTCATTAAACTTCTTGGGTAAGTGATTCTTAACTCGTTTTCTTCATTTTCCATCAATATTATTTGAATTCCTAAGCCTAAATAGGTGTAAATGGGTAGAAAAATTGAGAATTTAGTATAGTGAGGGTTTTCAATGAATTTACGATCTAGACTTCGTTTTGGAGTCGAATTTAAGAACAAATTGTATATTTGAACTCATGGAGGATTGGGTGAACTTATTTTGGTTCGAAACTTGAGTTTCGATTATGTGGGCCCGGGGTCGATTTTTACTATTCCGGGCAGAATGTTGTAAAAATCATAATTAGCAATATGAACTAGTTTGTTAAGTAGAATTGATGATATGAAATCAATTGTGTATAGATACGGTTGGATTGAAGTCAAATTCGAAAGGAAAAGGCATTGCTACGATTGAATCGTTCGTGAACTTTCGAGGTAAGTGTTTGTTCTATCCTAGTTTGTAGGAATATGAATTTGGTTATGAATAAATTGTTGAATAAGAATTATTGGTGTTATACCGGTAATGAAAGTAAATTGTTGAAACTATTATAAATTATTGGTTTAAAAACCGGTAACTATAAATATTGTTGATATAGAGATTATTGGCTAAATGCCGGTAATATATATATATATATATTTATGAAATGGGATCGTGTGGTACGCCGACCACTTATATATAATAAGAAATGGGATCGTGTGGTACGCCGACCACGAAGTGATTTAAATCTTGGCATTGGCCATAGTTGCCGGTAGCCTATTGATATACTGGGAGCGGGTGGTACGCCTACCACAAGATATAATTTTGATAGATTTGGGAGCGGGTGGTACGCCTACCACGAGATATAATTTTTGATATATTGGGAGCGGGTGGTACGCCTACCACAAGATATAATTTTGATATATTTGGGAGCGGGTGGTACGCCTACCACGAGATATAATTTCTGATACATTGGGAGCGGGTGGTACGCCTACCACAAGAGATAATTATTGTGACAGTTGGGAGCGGGTGGTACGCCTACCACGAGACATGAAATGAAAGAGGAAATTGAAACATGAAAGTAAGAATATTTTTGGATATCTTCAGTTGTTGAATATTATTTCAGAGCCGAGTATTTCTTTATAAATGTATTGTATATATATATATATATATCTATATTGTAATCGTACAGGTTTAGGTGGGTGACGCGCCTTAGCCTTGTCACTAGTTCGTCAGGATAGGCCGAGCACTTACCAAAGACACGTGGTCTGGCAGTGCCGATACTACACTCGCGCTCTTTCTGCGCAGTACAGAGTTACCGGACAGCAGCAGCGGCAGTAGTGACTTGTGGATTTTCCGACTACTGAGACTACGAGGTAGCCTTGCAGGCGTCCGCAGGACCCGTTGTCTCTTCTATCTATGCTTTTCATTCTGTTATCTCATGTAATCGAGATAAACAGCTTGTATTTTCTTTCAAACAATTATGTGTATTATTCTTAGAAGTTCGTGAGTATTGTGACACCAGTCTTGGGTAGTGTATCAGATTTGGAGTTTTCTTTATCATATTTGATTAAGTCTTCCGCTAATTTTGATTGCTCCGCTGTAATTTTTATGTTGTTAATAAGAAATTGGTTATTAATGGAGATGCAATTAATATTTGGCTTGCCTAGCTTCTATTTAGTAGGCGCCATCATGACCCCGATGGTGGGAAATCCGGGTCGTGACACTTCAAAATCAAGATTATACGTTTTTTATATGTAACAAATAAACCTGAATTGGCTAGGATTTATTTCAAAACAGGGATCCCTCTCCTTAACATTGCCATTAGTCAATCTATTATATAATTTTTTACTAGTTTATGAGCCATTTAATAATAAATCATTGAAATAATAATACAAATATAACAAAAGTAAATGTGAAATTATGACCAAAGTGTGAAAATTGAAAGAATAAAATGAAGTATTTATGGTTTTAAAATAGGGCTAAAGTATATTTAAATAATCTTAAGGGTTAAAAACATAAATTAGGAAGTAGGGGTGTTAGAGGGCAAGGGAGACAAAAATAGCAATTTTTGGCTGTTGCCAATTATTATTTAAAACAAAAAACTATTGGCTAACAGTCCAAAAAAGGTTGACTCTTAAAAAAATGTTACTAATTCTGTATAGGACCGGTAATGAATTGGTAACCTGTACCGATTGGGTACCTTAAGGGTATCAACCAGATGATTCTATTTTAGATACCCTCCTAGTCCATGTGTCCTATACCTAAATCCTATACCCTCACCTCTAAATCGGACCGATATAGATCCAGACCGATTATGGGTACTCCATTTCCCTTAGACATCCCTAATTTTGATCGACATAAAAGAAAATTTTAACTCTTGCTTTGAGCAACTTTGTATTCAAAGGATGCCTCATAAAAGTTAGATTGACTACATGAGATCCTTTCCTCCGATTTAATTCATCTGAAATTCACATTATACGGCAATAAACAATAATGATAAATGTAATAGTTCTTTTTAATAAGCATATAAATGGTTAAACATACCTAAAATACGTTGCCCTTAATTAACATAAGACCTAATGTTAAAAAAGTAGAACATGACATAAATTTAGTGAAAAGCAATTAATTAAGGGAAATACTGTATGGGTTAAAATTCGCCTAATAATATTCGAAATAATATTATCTGGGAGGAAGAGTTCTTGAATCGTCATTGACCGAGGTGATCCACGAAGCAGAAGTACTCGCAACCAAAGGACCGACAGGAGCCGTGGTTGAGTGACGACAAATGGTTGAGTTCGATCATAATTGATGAAACTGTAACAGCTAGTATACGAAATAAGATACTAGAGGGCATATTCTAACAAATATTCTCTTTGGTTTATACTATTAGGGTTTGTTGTAAATGTGTCTCTAATATATAGAAAGAGGGGCTAATATGGGACAGAGGAGATTCGTTCGTAAGAATTGACTTTTGACGAAATATTCTTTCTCTCTCTTACTAAAAAACAAGTTTTACCTTTTTATCCAAATCCTTGTCTAAATTATTCTAGACTTTTCTGATGAATCCAAGAGGGATTTGAACACTCAATAACTCATTCATCACTTATCATTGTAGAAGAAGTATCCGTCTAATTTATCTTTTATTGGGTGAATCACTCCCCATATTTTCCTGAATGTCATTTATTATTATTATTATTATTATTATTATTATTATTATTATTATTATTATTTGTAATTAAATGCTACATTATTACTCACATGTTTTAAAATAGTTATTGCATGTTGTTGTTATTCTTCCACTAGATCTATTTAGTGCTAGTCACGTTTTTAGAACTGACGTCTAAAAGTTTTATTATTAATTGGGTTCAGTATTTTAAAAGCGGGTAAGACGAGGCATTTTGCATGTGCCTCAATGGGGCGTAAGCCCCATGAGTATGTAATTTTTAATATTTTATAAAATAATATAATTATAAAAATATTATTAAATAGATAAAACTGTATAAAATTTTGAAAAAAAAACTTTAAATAAGTAAATATATATATATATATATATATATATATATATATATATATATATATATATATATATATATATATATATATATATATATATATATATATATAAGTAAAATCTCCAGATTATCTAATAAAATTATAAATTCTAAATAAATAAGTAAAATTATATATAAATCAATCAATACATATTAAAACCCACATACATATAATCCCATATTATACTTTGAAAGAGAGCAAGAGAAGCACTGAATTTCAAAAACTAATTACATACATATTTACAAACTAACAGTGAAATATAAAAAGAGAGAAAAGTAATGAGTTCAAAATAATAAAGTGTTTACATGGAGGAAGGAACAAACCTGTTGAATTTGACAGACGGAGAAGAATGAAATTTTCTGTTACAAAAAAGAAACGATAAATCGTTGCTCTTGGTAGAGGCAGACTAGCGGTAAGAATTGGGAATATAATATGAGGTTTTAGCAATATTAAGAAGTTTACTTTTAAATTTAATATTTTTAATTCCATTTTAAAAAGATGTCTCTTGGGCTTATGCCTCAACCAAAAAACTTGTCCGGACCAAAAAACTCGCCCGGTCGTATGCCTCGAACTTCTGGGCGTATGCCTTTCGGGATTTTCGCCCCCCACCATCGCCCCGGGGTGTTTTTTGATACGCCTCGCCCCAGGGTTTGCCCCGAGAACGCCTTTTAAAATATTGATTGGGTTTAACCTCTTGTCACAAAAATTTAATTATTTAAACCAATGATTACATTTTTTGGTCAAACAATACCTATTAATTAAGAAATCATCTTAACGATATTTTCTCATTTTCGCATATATGCTACTTACTTATATCTTTGATCATTTCTAATTTATGATGGTAGTGGAAGTACTAAAATTCTTCCGTTTAAATCATCAATATTTACTACTTTTATCTTGATCATTTCCAATTTATGAATAATAGTGGAAGTGCTAAAATCATTCCTGTTAAATCATAAATCGACGCATCAAAATTAAAAGAAATAAATAGTTAAGTGGTTGAACCATTGGAACCAACATCAGAAGCTTGCTTAACTTCTTGCCCCAATTTCAACCACAAAACACAAATTTGGTCACTATCAATTTACGGACTCAACAAGGTTCTCAACAAGGTTTAATCTGCAATACTTGTTTCCAACCTCGCTCCTCTGTCTTTTTTAAAGAAATACTGAGCCTATAATTTTGGAAACAATACCTTGTTTTGCTGCGTTATATTTTGAAGCTGATAGGCCAGTCAATTTGTTTAATAGTACTAACTGTCATGATGATAATACTACTAGGAATTTCATGACAGATGTAATTATAACTACTAATAGTTCTATGGTTTGTAATAGGATGTCATATATGCATCAATCCTCTGTACATAAAAACTAATTATTAATAGTATTATCTTTGTTTACCAAAAAAAAAAACCTCGCTCCTCTGTAATCGTTCATTAGTTCCACTTCACCACAAAATGGATAAAAAATAATAATTATCTATTCATATATTCACTAAAAATTAATATATTAAATAATAAACTTTTAAAAAATAAGTCAAATATGAATAAAATTTATATTATCTATTTAAACAATAAATAAATAAATGAATTTATGTTTTATTTTGCAAATACTTAAATTGAGAATTTCTCAAACTTAGAAGATGAAATATTCTCAGAAAATAACCACATTCAAGAAACCATGAACAATATAAGTAGCAATATTAATCACAAGCTAACACATTTCTGTTAGTATTAAATATGAAAAATTCAAATATTTTATCTAATTAATATTACTCATATTGGACTCACTCATATCCAACCGGCCATGGTTTTGTTTTTCCTATTTCAAAAAGATGCATTGAAACCACCTAGGTTTGTTCTATCTTCTTAAATTCTAGTATAATATTCTTGCAGTTGATTTCGTAGAATTTTTTAAGATACTCTGTCGCTAACGCTCAATGAAGGCCTAAATTTCTTATAACAATATACTATCAAAACCTTGTTTACTCTTTTCTACATATATCTCCAACCCTAAAATAAAGGATAAGAAGATTATTTGATTGTTGTTCAAGATTAAAAAAAAATTGCACGCTATATACTGAAAATATTGATAAGCAGATGAAACAAAACTGGATATTATAAGTAGCATTTTGCTTGCAGTGTACAAGAGATGGCAAACCCACACATTTAATTCCTTCGTACTCCATAATCCGTAGAAAATGTAAAGAAGACAGAGGAAAAGATCATCACTCCTACATATCTACCATCTTTATTATTCCTACGTCATACTATCAAGCATCTAAACAGAGCACTTGCAACTCCCATGTCCAAAAAAAACCAGAGTAATAACTAGTCCAATATCTCATGCAATTTTAACCTCGATAGTTTTGGGTTTCTTGGGCTCAGGTGGAGGCAACTTCTGGACAGTCACTGTCAAAACTCCATCTTGACAAACAGCAGATATCGCATCAGTATTCGCGTTCTCCGGCAGATTAAATTTCCTCATGAATTTTCCAATCCTTCTCTCCATTCTAATATACTTTGCCCCTTCTTTCTCTTCTTCTCTCTTCCTTTCTCCACTGACCACCAGCACATTGTCGTCTTCCACCTGCACTTTGATATCTCCAGTTTTCAACCCTGGCATGTCCACAACGAAAACGTAGGAATTTGGGTACTCTTTCACGTCGGCTGGTGTTGCAGCCATGGCCTTAGCGTCACGTACGTAGTTCCTTGATGGGGCATTCACGGACTTGTCGGAATCTTCACCGGCGGCGTCGATGAGGTGCTGGAAAGTGTGGAAGAGTGGTGTGTCAATTCCCATTAGCCTGAAATCCATCTTCCTCTTCTTGATCAACTCTTGAGTTTTAATTTGAGATATTATGGTATTTTGGTTTGCCGTATTTGAGTAGGTTTTTTCGGTTGGATTGCAGAGAATGTTGCGAGAAGATGGGAGGATTATAAAGTGTAAACATAGAAGCTTCTAGATGGGAATGGAAGCAGAAGGTGAGATATTTCTAGGAGCTTCTGTTCATTATTACATTTTCTCCCTATTCTAAACTTGTCTAGAACTTTAGGCATTCCTAGGATAAGTTTTATAGTGTCATTAGTTGTACAAGTCTTTTTTTTTTCTCACAAATTTATGGACTCTAATTTTATATTTTTTGTCCATAAAAAATATAGGTCCAAAAAACTATGACATAAAAAAGATATTTCTGTACAATTAAAGTTGAGACACAAAATAAAATTTTTCCATTGTTAGCATGTATGATAAGGTCCCTCTATCTTCCTATTTTCCTTTGCGGTCTAAGGTATGGTCCCCTATAATTGTTAGCAGATATTTGGCAGCTATGTTTCCAACCTTTTACACATTCCCTTTGTAGGACAAAAAAGAAACATTTGTCTTTGCATCTTTGACAAATCTTCTATTTACAACTTCAAAATTTATTATTTGAATTCCTTCTTTTCTATATTTGACTTGTTAAATGACAGTTTCGTTTGGCCCATGAAATGCATAGGCAAACATTATTGCATCGAAGTAATAATAATAGAATACGGATGAGAACAAACTTAGGCCCTGTTTGGAGCTTTGTCAAAATTAATTTGAAATTTATTTTCAAAACTCGTGTTCAGTCATAAGTATTGCCCATGTTTTGGCCAAATCCCAAATCGCAAATTTCAAATCCCAAAATCAGCTATTGAGCTGAATTTGGGCCAAAATCCCAAAATTTGGGAATTATATACATATTTTTCCAAAATGAAGTTGGAAAATATATTTTGAAAACGTATGTCCAAACACATTTTCATTTTCAACCAAACTTCACTCAAATTTGATTTTTCAAAATAAATTTGGGATCTATAGTCAAACGCTAGTGTTTGGCTCAAAAGTTATTGGTTACTTTATAATCTAAAAACAATCAAAAAGTATAAAGGGATAAATCGTAATCAAATATAATGAACCTAAATACGAGATCAGTGTAATTACAATGTAGAGATACTTGCAAAAATGAAGAACTTTTAAAGACAATCGCTTATTACAGTTGAGAGAGAATGATAGAGAGAGAATGGGAGAAATTGTATTATTAGATAATAACACATAGCCCATTACAACAGGAGAAGCCTCCCTTTATATAGAGGTGAGGCCTCCGTGTGAGCACGTGATTTTTGCCATACATGAGAATTACTCCCAAAAAAAAAAAATTCAAAATAAAAGGAGTTTTTGTGTTGTTTGCAATATTTGTGGATCATATGTTATTTTTCTCTTATTGTTTACGTTTGTGTGTCCATGCCTTTTGTTTAAATATATAAAAATACAAAAAATATATTGCATTTGTACATAAGATTCAAGTTCACAATTAAGAGTAATTAAGTTTGTTTTACGACAACGAAAAAATCACAAAAATATGTACGTTACATTTTTTAGCATTTAATGTCCTAATTGTGCGATTTTATTGTTATTTAATTATGGGTGATAATTATCATTAGAAGTTAATTAGTAGGTTAATCTAGTTTTGTAATTTAATTTAGGATTTTTAAAATTTTAGTTTTGGTAAAGAAATGTGAAAGAAAACCGGATTTGGGCCAAATTCACCCAAACCCAATCAAATACACTTGAAACCGCCCCGGTCCGTTAGCCCAAAACCAACCCGACCCGGTCCATCCGCCCAAATGACCCCCCCTCTTTTTCTCTGATTTTGCTTTCATTCCACAAATTCACCCAAACCCTAAAGACCCTTTCCTCTTTTCTCTCACCATTTCAGCCGCCGGTACCCCTCTTCTACACAGACCAAGCCGCCGGCCACCCCCCGTGTCATCTACACCAGCGACCACTCCATCTCCAATCCAGCCGCCGCCGACCTCATCAGACATCAGCCGCTAACTCTATCCAAAACCAGCAGAGCCGCCGCCGCTCAACCAAGACGCCACCCACGACCACCACAATTCTGCCGCATCTCCAAGACCTCAAACCAGCCGCCACCTCTGCTCGTTCTTCACTCATCAGCCATATCTGCCATCCTCATCAGAAAACGAGCGCCAGTGTCGCTGGTTACAAGCCATGTCCATCGTCAATCATCTTCATCAGTGTATTCGTCGTCTTCGTCAATGTAGGCATCACTGTGATCGATTGTCGTCTTTAATCTTCGCCTTCAGCTTATTCCCTCATCGCCCAGCCTCCTCGTCGGTAAACACCAAACGACCATCCATTGAATCCGGTGAAGCAGAGGTTCGAACCATCAGCCTTCACAAATGTGTTCGTAGCAGTTTGTTCGTATTCGTCATCATTCAGTTTTGTCATCGTCATCGTCTTCAGTTATCTTTTTCCTTAAGACGATTAAATGTTCATCGTTGCTTCACTTTTTGTTTAATTGGAAAGCAATCCAGGTTTTACTTACTTCCCATTTCTTAACTTGTCGCTTGATTTTTTTGATAAACATGATGTTCGTCCATTTCTATGCGTTTGATAATTAGAAAAATAGATAATTAGAATTGCTAGATTTTATGAGCTGATATTAACCTGATGCTTGTGTTTTGGGCTAGATAAATTTAGGTATTCCTATAATGGTTTAGTATTTTTGGTTCAAATGGTTTCATCGTTATATATTGTTTTTCCCTTCTCTTTGTTGTTCGTCGTATGAATTTAGTTTGCATTTAGATTCAGTTAATTGTGATTCATGTTGTTTCAATTTGTTAAGTTTGTTGATTCATCATACTATTGGATTCTTGCTCATTTATTTGTGTCTAAGTTAACCAGGATTGGTTCCCCATAATGGTTAGCTTATTCCCTTTGATCTGATGTCGTGTGATTCAATCTGAGTCCATGAGATTAATTGTTGTATTTGATTAGGAATTGGTTATAGCTGATAGTGATTTGGTGTTTAATTAGGAATTAATTTTGGTCAGTTGTTAGCATTGTTACAAATGAAGGTTTGGGGGAAGAATAGTAATTTCAGTAGTTTTAGGGGTAATACGGAAATTGAAAACTTAAATAATTATTTATGTTAAAGTATTTTATCCACTAAGCACTAATAATATTAAAATAGGGTATTGTTTAATACTTAGTGAGGAACAAGACATAGTGGTCTTGGAAGAAGTTAAAAGAAGTAGTTAAATATATTACCCATGCTAGGAATTAATTAATAGAGTGGGACAAATGGTAGTGGGGAACAAAACATATGGTAGTGGAGTTGATGGGAAAATAGCTTAATTAAATGGGTCTTAGTGCTGTTATGAGTTGTAAAGAGGTCTTAATTGATATAAATAGGGGAACAGAGATTCACAACAGGGGGATGGACGGACACTCATAAAAAATACACAAGTGCTCACTTGTTTGCTTCTGTTCTTCGGTTGCTTCAGTTGTTGTTGGTTTGTTGCTGTTAAGGCTATTGTTGTCGCTACTGTTTATTGTCGAGGTTGTTGTTGTGGTTTGTCGAGGTTGTTGTTGTGGTGGTTGCTGTGTTGTCGTGGGGGTTCTGTTGCTGTTGGTCTGTTGTTAAAGCTGTTGCTGTTGGTCTATTGTTAAAGCTGTTGCTGTTGGTCTGTTGTTGTTAGCTGCTGTTTGTGCTGCTATATAATGCATCCTCACTTCTCTTTTCTTTAAATTCCAGGTACACATCTTTAGAATACCAGAAATTGTAGTTGGCAAGTTCAAAGTTTGGACATATATGAAGATCTGAAGTCTATGTTTAAATTCATCCTGTTTTGTATACTACACATCTGCAATCGCGTCATATTTGTATAAGTTAACTGATGAATTATGGACTGTCGCTATTTTGTATGTAATCCATGTTGGTCAGTGTTAAATTGAAATTAGAAAACCAAAACAGGGATTTAGTCTAGAACTAGAAATTAGTATGGTCTTATTTAAGATTTGAATATCAAAGGTCATTTTGATTAATTGCGACATGTGTTTGAATAGGGATTAAGACTCAAACCGCTAACATTCAAATGATTGAATTGTGTGAATCGGGGTTATATAATTATTCTAATTCTGAATTTACGAGGTCACTTGGGTAAATAACGTCATTTTAATTAGCAATTTGAATAATATTAATAACTAAGGTAGTGACGAACATTAGCATGAAGTTCAAAAATGACTTTTGTATTACACATAGTTAATTTCAATGGTTCGGTTTATCTAATACTGGTGGTTTAAATTAATTAGAGAATGGTTAGTTTATGTTGACATTTTTCAAACTCGCATGCTACTTATAATTGTTGTTTTGGTATTACTCGCTTGTAGAATAAGGCATAAAACAACCTCCCTTGTGCAAGCTCGAGTGCAATTTCCGTTCACCTTGATCTAACAACTAATAAGAGGCCCGGGTTGGTAAACATGTAACAAATTAGGACCTTTTCTCGTTTATTTTAGAGACGAACTTAATAGAAAATGTAGTCACTTTAGGATTGTCCTTTAAAATGAGACGAGCCTCGCCGCGCAAAAAAAAAAAATATATATATAATTGCGGGGCCTTCGAATAATTGTCATGAGAACTTAGATTTGGAAGGACCGCTTAGCGAATTTCACGGTCTTTCCAAAAAGTTAATCAAGACGATAGACTCTTTAGGCACGACTTTAATAAAATTACTTTTCCTAAATACGGGTGCGCATTTATGTGACCCAAATCTTACTCTCGGCGAAACTGAAATACATTAAAGTCGTAGGCGTACTGGTTGCGGTACGGCTCGAAATGTATTTTCGTGACGTCGCAATTCTCCTAAGAATTAAAGCGGGATATAAGAGCACACAAATAAAAAATATATAAAGAAATCAGATAGAAATAAAATTGCAGTTTGAGCGACCGTGCTAAAACCACGGAATCCGGGAATGCCTAACACCTTCTCCCGAGTTAACAGAATTCCTTATCCAGGATTCTAGTTTCGCAGATTATATTATAGAGTCATAAATTTTCTCGATTCGGGATCAAATCGGTGACTTGGGACACCATTATTTTTCCAAGTGGCGACTCTGAATTAAATTAAATAAATCCCGTTCGATTGTCCTTTAATTGGAAAAACTCTTTTGTACCTTCGCGCCATCGCGGGTAGCGCCAAAAGGAGGTGTGACAGCTCTGGCGACTCTGCTGGGGACAATACCCAGAACTTCGGTTCAGGGTTTAAGAATTCGAGCTCAGTTAAATTGTTGTTTTTGCCTATATCTGATTTTATTATATGTTTAATTAATGTGCTATATGTTTACCGCTTTGATACCATCTGAACTGTATATACAAACTGCTATATGTTTACCGCTTTGATATTATCTTGAACTGTATATATAAACTGTGCCGAAACCCTTCTCTTCTCACCTATGGGGATGTGCTCACTGGTTGAGACTCCCTATTCTGTTAGTGTCATATCCCGAAATAATAAAGAGGCTCGGAAAGTTTCTAAGCCGGTCTGGCCTTTTGGTTCCCGGAAAGGAGCTCCTTCCTCAGCCCGAGTTGTCCGCTTGGGTACACAGTCTAGAACACATACCCAGGTTTTGAACTTAGAATAACGTGACTTCATGCCGGATCCCTAGTAGGAAACGCTTATTTGCATCACGTTACATTTGACTTAGGGGACTCAACACAGGGGTTGGGTCCGTCTAGGACAGGTGACCCGGTAATCAAAGACCGAGCATATTATATGTTGCATTTATTTATCATGTATTATTATGATGATTGGTTAAATTCCTGAAAAAAAAAATAGAATTTTGGAATAGAAAAATATCAAAAATATTGACGAAATGCTGTCGAAAAATTTGAAAATTTGAAAAATAGAAAGAGCAATTTTGTTGAAATAATTGGTCATAAAATAATCTGACCGAACTACGCAGGTTTGATTCTCGCCATTAGGTGGGATACGTAGGCAACCCTCATCGGGTCCAACCACCCCTTCAAAAAATTAAAAAAAAATGTGTATTTAGTTTTAAATAAATCGAAAGTGATGCTGTTTTTTTTAAAATAGCCGAATGTTCCGAAAGGACGCCGGAAGGCCGTTTTTGCAAAAATGGCCACTTTGAAATTTTTTTTCCTTTTGAATAATAGCCTTGAAATACCCTTGTGGAAATGTTGAAAGGCACCCCTTTAAAAATCAAAAAAAAATGTGTGTGTTTAATTTTGTCAATAAATCGAAGTGACGCTGTTTTTGAAAATAGCCGAATGTTCCGAAAGGACACCGGAAGGCTGTTTTTTGTAAAAATAGCCACTTTGAATCATTTTTAATAATTTGCGGGCACAACCTTGAAATATTTCTTGTGGAAATGTTGCAAGGCCATAGCCGCAAAATCAAGTCCGAGGTTCACACCCTTTTTGCAAAAATAACCAAAAAATGTCAAAATTTTTATTTTGTTATAAATAAGTCGAGTAATGCTATTCTTGCTTAAAATAAGCCGAATGTCCCTTAAAAGGACGTCGGAAGGCCGTTTTTGCAAAAATAGCCACTTTGAGTCATTTGTAAATAATTTTGGACACAGCCTTGAAATATTCCCTCGCGGAAATGCGAAAGGATGTATCCGCAAAAAAAAAAAAATCAAGTTTTGAGTCATCACTCAACTTTACAAAAATAACCACTTTATCAAATAAGCCATTACATGGCCGGAGTTTTGCTGAAATAGCCACATTTTTGCATTTTAACTTCCTCAGTCTTGTGTTGGCCTGTGTCGGTGCTGAACGATGCCCCATAGGCCCCAGGATAAAAATTTTGAATTTGCATCTTCTTAAATAAAATTTTGCAAAAAGAGCCACTTTGTCTAAATAAGCCATTACATGGCCAATTTATGAAAAATAGTCTTGTGTTGGTTTATGGTGATGCCGAACGATGCCCCATGAGCCACAAGATAAAAAATATCTCAAGTTTATCTTTCTTAAGTAAACTTTGCAAAAATAGTCATTTTATCAAATAAGCCATTATGTGGCCAATTTTGTAGAAATAGTCATAATTGACACTAAAAAATATTCTTTTTCTTGTAGAAATCTCCTACACAAGTTTGTAGTTGGAGTCGGCTTCTATAATTTTCCTTCAAAGAAAAAAAAAGAAAACAAAAAAAAAATCAAATAAACATTTCTTTATTTCTTGCATTAATTCGCAAGAACTACGCTCAGTCTGATTCGTGCGGGGTCATGATACGTAGGCAATCCACATAGGATTCGACCATTTCCATAAAAAAAAAAAAAAAAAAAAAAAAAAAAAAAAGAATGATCAATAAGCGGGATACCTTAATGCTGACATGCTGGCTTTGTTTTGTTGTGCCCATTTACAGAAAGGTGGTTGGTTGTGGTTCTAAAATAACTCTTCCCCGTAAGACAAAGTCGGAGGACAATGGCAGATAATCTCAAGACTGAGTGGGTTGGTACAGGTACCCGACAACAACTGGTTGAACGGAACCACGGGTTAGTAGAGGAAGTCAAGATATTGAGACAACACGTGGCCGATATGTATCGGGCGTGGATGGATGGAAAAGCACCGCCTCCGCCACCACCTAGCTTCCTGGACTCTGTCCTTACCCGTACAATGAACCCAATGCCGGATGATCTCCCGCACTCTCCATATATACCCGCCTATCACAACTTCTCCAGCCATTCGAGTAGCTCAATTACTCGTCCCCCAACTATGTTTTCACAACGCTACTCCCGTCCCCAACACCACTACTCTCCCTGGGACAACCAAAATCGTACTTCACCTTCCAGGTACCCAGCTCCACAAAAGGCTTACCAACCCCCACGAACATACCGGAAACCCCCCGGGTCAGGTTTCAGGCTAAATAAGGCGTTTAGGGAGGAAAGGTTGTTGAAGCGAGAAAAGGCGCTCACCCCTATCGGAGAGTCCTATGCAAGCTTGTTTGAAAAGTTAAAACATGTCGGCCTGATTACACCGCTCCCCGGATATACTCCCGATCCACGTGCAAGAAGCTTCGATCCTACTGCACGATGTGCATACCATTCCAATGTCAGAGGGCACGATATTGAAAGTTGTCGTACCTTGAAAAAGGAAATAGAAAGAATGATTCAAAAAGGATGGTTGATTGTGATCAATGATGATGACAAAGAGCATACGAATCCTCTGGGGGGTGTATTGACTGAAGCTAAAAATGTTGAAGCAGATGGCAGCCTCGGCAATATGGATGCAGAACTTAGTGGCTAAAGCGTCGTGCTTGGTAATTGGGAAGATACTCCATCTTTTGGTCAGCTAGATGGGGCTTTGGTGGTTCGTTTTGTCGTCATTTTGTTGTCCGAGTTATTTTCAGGGTTTTCTTGTGGTCAAACCCTTTTGTCCTAGCAGTTTGCTTTGGTCTTGCCCAGTTTTGTTTCAGGGCCGTACTCTAGTTTGTTTTGCTTGTTTTGTCATTGAACCATTTCGTCATTAGTTTAATGAAGCTTTCGGCCTTTTGTTACTTCCGGTCATTTTATTTGTTTAGTTCTTTTACCCTTTAGATTTGTCTTGTGCTCAAACGCCGAATCTAGTGACACGACATGCGCACGCATAATTATGGCTTAATTCTAAAAGTTAATCATTAAGCAATTGGAAGATGATCAGGTCATCTAAAGGAAACAAAAACAACTTGAGACTATTTCGAGTCATCTGAAACCGGGGCAAGTAAAAAGAAACAGTCAAAGGCAAGCTGGCCAAAATTGACATGGGGTCGTTCATAATGAGAGTGTCGCCCAACAGTGCTTTAAAGATATGATGAATATTAATTGTGTTGTTTACGCTCGGCATGTTTTGAGGATTGGAATGACGAAGGCATTTTGTTCTGCTATCCAAACACTTTATCCATCGTCAACCCTTTGAGCCTGAATTTAACTTCTTTCATATCCCTCCTTCGGAATTGGTTGCAAAGACTAGAAATGCAAGTTTGAAAGGCAAAAGAAGAAAGGGATAAAGAAAAAGTAAAGAAAAAGAAAACAACAAAAAGAGATAAAGAAAAGAAAATGAAAAAATGATGAAAAAAAAAATGAAAAGAAGGAATTGGGAACTACGTTTGACCTGATTCCTTAAAGAGGATACGTAGGCGCTTCACAGCTCGGTCATAGTGTAAATAAAGAAATAAAAAATCCCAAAGTAAAAAAAAAAATTGTGTTGATTATAAATAAATTTAGGTCCGAAGGTTGTAAATTTTGAACCCAAAATTGATTTTGTTTTGAGCCTTCAATATCCTTTCTTTCTAGCCCTATCCAAATCCCACATTACGGTCCAAAGAAAGACCTTCCGATCAGTCTTCAAAAGATGCCACGTCAGGCGAGTGAGAGAGTCCTATCAGAATATAACACGCTGATTCTCAGCAGAAAAAGACTCTGATTCCCATCAGAAAGGAAACACGAGAGAGTCTTAGCAGTGACACCTCAACCCCCAGCTAAAAGTTATACAAATGAGAGAGTCTTACCGGTGAAAATCTTCACAAGCACCATAAGGCGACGAAAGCTGAGAGAAAATCAAAATGAGAGAGGCTTGAAAGTGAAAACCCTTCGGGCACTACAAGTCGAATGAAGGTGATAATCAGATGGAAATCACGAGACAGATAATCGTGAAAGGCAATTAACGACGAAGGATAGGCCATATGTGCATGTCATGACCAGTAGAGTTGGTATTCGCGTTTGATAAGTTTTTATAGATATTTCTTGCTAGAGAGTTATTTTTTTTTTTTTTTACTTTGTCTTCTATTTTTGTTTCTTTTTATCTTCCTCATTTTTATCAAAAATCCCCCATCAAAGTCTGTCTAGTCAGAATAAGTGAGAAAGGACTTCAAAACTTGCCACCAACTTTCCAATTATTATGCAAAGCAAGGAAATGCCATTGACGGCGGAGAAGTACGGTGAAAGGAAGATTATTAAACTGGGGCAGAAAATTTTCTTTTCAGTTTGAAAATTTTCTGGAAATCAATACCCACTTGGGGAGGAAGGAAAGTCTTAAGGGAAATGGTCTTCAAACCAGTGTCATCCTCAACAGCCTTCAAGAAGAGTGAAACGCCAATTTTGAGGAAATGAAAATCCCCCAGCAATGTTATCTACAACAAGTGCTGAGGTGGTCGGACCACACAGAGTGGTAAAGGGAGAAAGGAAATCTCATCTACAACAAAATAGCCCCCAGCAAGTTGAGAAACACAGAACGGGGAAGGGGATAAATGGAAAAACCCATCCCCAGCAGGAATATCATCTCCAACAAATGAAATCATTCCCCTACAAGTTTTGGGAACCCCGAGCGAGGGAAAGGAGAAAAGGAAAAAAACCACCACACAGGAGCGGCACAACCGCTCACAATGTTTTGAACTAACAAATTTTCTTTGATTTGAAACGGGGAAAGAAAGTGCTATTGATAGCAGAAAGTCATGCCACAAGGAAGAACACCAATACTGGGGCAGAAAATTTTCCGCCGTTGTTGAAAATTTTCTCGGAGAAACGAGGAAAGCAATTCAAGATGACATGTGAGGTTTGTCCACCTTCAAATAGGATGTTTCAGGTTTGTCCACCTTCGAACAGGACGTGTCAGGTTTGTCCACCTTCAAATAGGATGTTTCAGGTTTGTCCACCTTCGAACAGGACATCTCAGGTTTGTTCACTTTTTGATATCATGGGAGTATTCACCCTCGAATAGGATACAATGGGAGTATTCGCCCTCGAATAGGATACAATGGGAGTATTCGCCCTCGAATAGAATACGATGGGAGTATCCGCCCTCAAATAGGATACGATGGGAGTATTCGCCCTCGAATAGAATACGATGGGAGTATTCGCCCTCGAATAGAATACGATGGGAGTATTTGCCCTCAAATAGAATACGATGGGAGTATCCGCCCTCAAATAGGATACAATGGGAGTATTCGCCCTCGAATAGGATACGATGGGAGTATCCGCCCTCAAATAGGATACAATGGGAGTATTCGCCCTCGAATAGGATACAATGGGAGTATTCGCCCTCGAATAGGATACAATGGGAGTATCCGCCCTCAAATAGGATACAATGGGAGTATTCGCCCTCGAATAGGATACAATGGGAGTATTCGCCCTCGAATAGGATACAATGGGAGTGTTCGCCATCGAATAGGATACAATGGGAGTATTCGCCCTCGAATAGAATACGATGGGACTATCCGCCCTCGAATAGGATATTTTACGTTTGTTTTATTTTACATTGTCCTTTGCATATTTCATAAATTATTGCCAGAATGCATTTTTTAATTCAAAAGTTGCTACTAAAAGCAGGCGCCTACCTGTATAACAAAAGGCAAGTCTTCAGTCTTTACATTGCAGGTCTTGAAACCAGTAACCCACCATAAAGGAGAGAGTTACAACAAGAGTTCCCAACGCAAATTCAAGCGCATGAGTCAAAGGAAAGGAGGGAATGAAGGAAAATTTTCCCAGCATCATTATTCTCAGCAGGCAAGTAAACAGTTCTAAAGATATCCCCAGCAGTTAGGAGGGAAAGCAACACGACCCAAGAGGAAAGCAGTTCCGAAACAAGGTAATTTAGGAGAAATGATGGTTCAAGAGTCGATGCAGCAATAATAAAATGGTACAAGAAGCAAAGGAAGGCGATCTAGTTCTGAAGAAGATGTTGAAGTCAGGAGCCCGCCTGAAGAGAGGAATGGCGTTTTATTTTCTAAGTTGATGATTGAAGTCAGGAGCCCGCCTGAAGAGAGGAATGGCGATTTATTTTCAAAAGATGTTGTTGAAGTCAGGAGCCCGCCTGAAGAGAGGAATGGCGATTTATTTTCAAAAGATGTTGTTGAAGTCAGGAGCCCGCCTGAAGAGAGGAATGGCGTTTAATTTTCAGAGTTGATGATTGAAGTCAGGAGCCCGCCTGAAGAGAGGAATGGCGATTTATTTTCAAAAGATGTTGAAGTCAGGAGCCCGCCTGAAGAGAGGAATGGCGATTTATTTTCAAAAGATGTTGAAGTCAGGAGCCCGCCTGAAGAGAGGAATGGCGTTTTATTTTCCGAGTTGATGATTGAAGTCAGGAGCCCGCCTGAAGAGAGGAATGGCGATTTATTTTCAAAAGATGTTGAAGTCAGGAGCCCGCCTGAAGAGAGGAATGGCGATTTATTTTCAAAAGATGTTGAAGTCAGGAGCCCGCCCGAAGAATAGAGTGGCAATTTACTTTCGAAGTTGTTTGAGGGAACAAGAAGAGAGGAATGGCGTTTAATTTTCAGAGTTGATGATTGAAGTCAGGAGCCCGCCTGAAGAGAGGAATGGCGATTTATTTTCAAAAGATGTTGTTGAAGTCAGGAGCCCGCCTGAAGAGAGGAATGGCGATTTATTTTCAAAAGATGTGAAGTCAGGAGCCCGCCTGAAGAGAGGAATGGCGTTTAATTTTCCAAGTTGTAGTTGAAGTCAGGGAGCCCGCCTGAAGAATGGAGTGACGATTTATTTTGAAGCGTTTGAGCGTAACAGAAATCCCCGGCATAAATTCAAGTTCATAAGTAGAGGGAAGGCAACAAGGATCAGAAAGATAGATTCAGACTTCGACGGAAAACAATTCGAAGATTACAAAAGAAGGGACCAATGGTCGGAGTTCGGCAATCAAGATAGGCCGAAATAACAATTAGCAGAAGAGAAGAAGCATCAGAAGGAACATCAAGTCAGACAGAATAGCAAGGAACATGACAAAATCAAGTTAAAAAAGATAGATAAGAATCTGCAATACTGTAACTTAGTCTAGCTTCTTATTTTTCGTTTAGCACGATGTAATAAGGGGATCAGTTAAGCAGTGGCACCAGCAGTAACAGCAGTAACAGCAGTAACAGCAAGATCACAACAGTCGTGGTAGTCCCAGCTACCAAAAACTTCCCGAACTACATTGACCTGATTCCCTTTTAGCCAGGGATATGTAGGAGACCTTCTGAAGCAAAGGTTCGGTCAAACTTTTCCAAAAATGCTTCAACCGGAGTACTCAAACGGGCAAAAAATCGCTCGTGTCCGCTCACTTATCTTTGCACGAAAACTCTTCATGTTTCCGCGCAAAGAGGGGCAGCTGTGAGCACGTGATTTTTGCCATACATGAGAATTACTCCCAAAACAAAAATTCAAAATAAAAGGAGTTTTTGTGTTGTTTGCAATATTTGTGGATCATATGTTATTTTTCTCTTATTGTTTACGTTTGTGTGTCCATGCCTTTTGTTTAAATATATAAAAATACAAAAAATATATTGCATTTGTACATAAGATTCAAGTTCACAATTAAGAGTAATTAAGTTTGTTTTACGACAACGAAAAAATCACAAAAATATGTACGTTACATTTTTTAGCATTTAATGTCCTAATTGTGCGATTTTATTGTTATTTAATTATGGGTGATAATTATCATTAGAAGTTAATTAGTAGGTTAATCTAGTTTTGTAATTTAATTTAGGATTTTTAAAATTTTAGTTTTGGTAAAGAAATGTGAAAGAAAACCGGATTTGGGCCAAATTCACCCAAACCCAATCAAATACACTTGAAACCGCCCCGGTCCGTTAGCCCAAAACCAACCCGACCCGGTCCATCCGCCCAAATAACCCCCCCTCTTTTTCTCTGATTTTGCTTTCATTCCACAAATTCACCCAAACCCTAAAGACCCTTTCCTCTTTTCTCTCACCATCTCAGCCGCCGGTACCCCTCTTCTACACAGACCAAGCCGCCGGCCACCCCCCTGTGTCATCTACACCAGCGACCACTCCATCTCCAATCCAGCCGCCGCCGACCTCATCAGACATCAGCCGCTAACTCTATCCAAAACCAGCAGAGCCGCCGCCGCTCAACCAAGACGCCACCCACGACCACCACAATTCTGCCGCATCTCCAAGACCTCAAACCAGCCGCCACCTCTGCTCGTTCTTCACTCATCAGCCATATCTGCCATCCTCATCAGAAAACGAGCGCCAGTGTCGCTGGTTACAAGCCATGTCCATCGTCAATCATCTTCATCAGTGTATTCGTCGTCTTCGTCAATGTAGGCATCACTGTGATCGATTGTCGTCTTTAATCTTCGCCTTCAGCTTATTCCCTCATCGCCCAGCCTCCTCGTCGGTAAACACCAAACGACCATCCATTGAATCCGGTGAAGCAGAGGTTCGAACCATCAGCCTTCACAAATGTGTTCGTAGCAGTTTGTTCGTATTCGTCATCATTCAGTTTTGTCATCGTCATCGTCTTCAGTTATCTTTTTCCTTAAGACGATTAAATGTTCATCGTTGCTTCACTTTTTGTTTAATTGGAAAGCAATCCAGGTTTTACTTACTTCCCATTTCTTAACTTGTCGCTTGATTTTTTTGATAAACATGATGTTCGTCCATTTCTATGCGTTTGATAATTAGAAAAATAGATAATTAGAATTGCTAGATTTTATGAGCTGATATTAACTGATGCTTGTGTTTTGGGCTAGATAAATTTAGGTATTCCTATAATGGTTTAGTATTTTTGGTTCAAATGGTTTCATCATTATATATTGTTTTTTCCCTTCTCTTTGTTGTTCGTCGTATGAATTTAGTTTGCATTTAGATTCAGTTAATTGTGATTCATGTTGTTTCAATTTGTTAAGTTTGTTGATTCATCATACTATTGGATTCTTGCTCATTTATTTGTGTCTAAGTTAACCAGGATTGGTTCCCAATATGGTTAGCTTATTCCCTTTGATCTGATGTCGTGTGATTCAATCTGAGTCCATGAGATTAATTGTTGTATTTGATTAGGAATTGGTTATAGCTGATAGTGATTTGGTGTTTAATTAGGAATTGATTTTGGTCAGTTGTTAGCATTGTTACAAATGAAGGTTTGGGGGAAGAATAGTAATTTCAGTAGTTTTAGGGGTAATACGGAAATTGAAAACTTAAATAATTATTTATGTTAAAGTATTTTATCCACTAAGCACTAATAATATTAAAATAGGGTATTGTTTAATACTTAGTGAGGAACAAGACATAGTGGTCTTGGAAGAAGTTAAAAGAAGTAGTTAAATATATTACCCATGCTAGGAATTAATTAATAGAGTGGGACAAATGGTAGTGGGGAACAAAACATATGGTAGTGGAGTTGATGGGAAAATAGCTTAATTAAATGGGTCTTAGTGTTGTTATGAGTTGTAAAGAGGTCTTAATTGATATAAATAGGGGGACAGAGGTTCACAACAGAGAGATGGACGGACACTCATAAAAAATACACAAGTGCTCACTTGTTTGCTTCTGTTCTTCGGTTGCTTCAGTTGTTGTTGGTTTGTTGCTGTTAAGGCTATTGTTGTCGCTACTGTTTATTGTCGAGGTTGTTGTTGTGGTTTGTCGAGGTTGTTGTTGTGGTGGTTGCTGTGTTGTCGTGGGGGTTCTGTTGCTGTTGGTCTGTTGTTAAAGCTGTTGCTGTTGGTCTGTTGTTGTTAGCGCTGTTGCTGTTGGTCTGTTGTTGTTAGCTGCTGTTTGTGCTGCTATATAATGCATCCTCACTTCTCTTTTCTTTAAATTCCAGGTACACATCTTTAGAATACCAGAAATTGTAGTTGGCAAGTTCAAAGTTTGGACATATATGAAGATCTGAAGTCTATGTTTAAATTCATCCTGTTTTGTATACTACACATCTGCAATCGCGTCATATTTGTATAAGTTAACTGATGAATTATGGACTGTCGTATTTTGTATGTAATCCATGTTGGTCGATGTTAAATTGAAATTAGAAAACCAAAACAGGGATTTAGTCTAGAACTAGAAATTAGTATGGTCTTATTTAAGATTTGAATATCAAAGGTCATTTTGATTAATTGCGACATGTGTTTGAATAGGGATTAAGACTCAAACCGCTAACATTCAAATGATTGAATTGTGTGAATCGGGGTTATATAATTATTCTAATTCTGAATTTACGAGGTCACTTGGGTAAATAACGTCATTTTAATTAGCAATTTGAATAATATTAATAACTAAGGTAGTGACGAACATTAGCATGAAGTTCAAAAATGACTTTTGTATTACACATAGTTAATTTCAATGGTTCGGTTTATCTAATACTGGTGGTTTAAATTAATTAGAGAATGGTTAGTTTATGTTGACATTTTTCAAACTCGCATGCTACTTATAATTGTTGTTTTGGTATTACTCGCTTGTAGAATAAGGCATAAAACAACCTCCCTTGTGCAAGCTCGAGTGCAATTTCCGTTCACCTTGATCTAACAACTAATAAGAGGCCCGGGTTGGTAAACATGTAACAAATTAGGACCTTTTCTCGTTTATTTTAGAGACGAACTTAATAGAAAATGTAGTCACTTTAGGATTGTCCTTTAAAATGAGACGAGCCTCGCCGCGCAAAAAAAAAATATATATATAATTGCGGGGCCTTCGAATAATTGTCATGAGAACTTAGATTTGGAAGGACCGCTTAGCGAATTTCACGGTCTTTCCAAAAAGTTAATCAAGACGATAGACTCTTTAGGCACGACTTTAATAAAATTACTTTTCCTAAATACGGGTGCGCATTTATGTGACCCAAATCTTACTCTCGGCGAAACTGAAATACATTAAAGTCGTAGGCGTACTGGTTGCGGTACGGCTCGAAATGTATTTTCGTGACGTCGCAATTCTCCTAAGAATTAAAGCGGGATATAAGAGCACACAAAATAAAAAATGTATAAAGAAATCAGATAGAAACAAAATTGCAGAATTGCAGTTTGAGCGACCGTGCTAAAACCACGGAATCCGGGAATGCCTAACACCTTCTCCCGGGTTAACAAAATTCCTTATCCAGGATTCTAGTTTCGCAGACTATATTATAGAGTCATAAATTTCCTCGATTTGGGATCAAATCGGTGACTTGGGACACCATTATTTTTCCAAGTGGCGACTCTGAATTAAATAAATTGATCCCGTTTCGATTGTCCTTTAATTGGAAAAACTCCCTCGCGCTCCCGCGGGTGCGTAAAAAGGAGGTGTGACACTCCGTACTAAAACTATAATCCATCGGGGGGTAGTTGACGCCCTTTCAGAGGGGACGTCTAAATACAAACGGCATCATTTGTATCCTTATGTCTACACTGCACCCTTGCTGTAGGAGAAGTAGGGGAAGGGTCGTACCCTTATCATTTGCGAACGTGGGGAGAGTTGTTTCGGCCCCCTATGGTCAAGCCAAATTTGGCCCCATACAGTTAGTCCCTCAGCCCGTTGGAGGCATACACGATATACGTCTTCAATGGGCGGAAATGTTAATCCGCCGTGGTGACACTAATGCGTTGACATGTGGTCCACTTTTTGGATTGACGTCACTGCCGGCATGCGTCATGATTATAACTGCTCAAGACACGGATCAAGGGGCGATTTGACGTTTTGGTTTCCCGCCCCTTTTCTGACGCCTGCCTAATCAATTTTCGTGTATCACGGCCCTATAAATAGGCGAAGGGTTTAATTTCTGCTATATTTTGAACTTCTCAGACTCTCTTCTTCTATTTTCATCTTCTATAAGGGATCCTAGTAATTTATGTGTTGAACCCTTCGAGTTTTTTTTAAGTCCGTTTCTTTAGTTATTAACGTATAACACTAATTATGTCAACACGAGGCCAACAGAATAGGGGAGATAGAGATGAGTCTAGAGTTCCACCATCTTCGGATGGTGGGAAAGAGACCCAAAGACTCCTCATTCCCCTCACTGTGGACAACGTCCTTCCCCGAGAGGTTCATGCTCGAAGGAATTTTCCCACAAGATGCCCAACTCCTGCATGGAATCATTATGAGTTCCTTGATTCACATTTGGATAGCCTACGATATGCGTGCCAATTTCTCATGGATTTACATATCTTCCATAAGGGGATAAGAGCATTTTTGAAATTTGATTTACATGTGGTCCACTTTTTGGATTGACGTCACTGCCGGCATGCGTCATGATTATAACTGCTCAAGACACGGATCAAGGGGCGATTTGACGTTTTGGTTTCCCGCCCCCTTTCTGCGCCTGCCTAGTCAATTTTCGTGTATCACGGCCCTATAAATAGGGGAAGGGTTTAATTTTTGCTATATTTTGAACTTGTCATACTCTCTTCTTCTATTTTCATCTTCTATAAGGGATCCTAGTAACTTATGTGTTGAACCCTTCGAGTTTTTTTTAAGTCAGTTTCTTTAGTTGTTGACGTATAACACTAATTATGTCAACACGAGGCCAACAGAATAGGGGAGATAGATATGAGTCCTCCTCTAGGGTTCCACCATCTTCGGATGGTGGGAAAAAGACCCAAAGACCCCTCATTCCCCTCACTGTGGACAACGTCCTTCCCCGAGAGCTTCATGCTCGAAGGAATTTTCCCACAAGATGCGCAACTCGTGCATGAAATCATTATGAGTTCCTTGATTCACATTTGGACAACCTACGAGATGCGTGCCAATTTCTCGTGAATTTACATATCTTCCATAAGGGGATAAAAGCATTTTTGAGCCTAATTTTAGACGGCAAAGGCATATAAGGGGCCAACTTTTAACGAAGGCTTGATGTTCTATTTCTTATAGTTGAAGGGCATTTTAGGCCTTTTTTCGTATAAAAATTAGCGCAGACCCGATCAAAGCATTAGCAATCTATATTCTTTCATTATATCTAGATGCTTGTTGTTTGTACCTTTTGTCGAGTATCATTGCTTGGTACATAAAAAAATTAAATCATTGATTAGAATGTATAAAAATTAATGCAGGACATGATCAAAGTATTGGCGTTTTATATCCTTTCATTATGTAAAAGTTGACGCAGGACAAAATCCAATCATCGACGCTTTTTTATCGAGTGTGATGATTGTTGACCTGTAAATACTCTGTTTAATATAAGTCTATGCATTAGAATAAAAAGAAACACATAATTTGAATAGTAGAAATATTATGCGATCTAACCTTAAGAACCAACAGTAGAAGCTTAATTTATCGCCACAAACATTGATGGCTATCGAAGATACTAGTAGCATTTCACTTGCATTAAACAGGAGATAGAGTGCCTACATATTTAGAATAAGATAACCACTCACAAATCTCTACCATTCTTATTACAGAGCCAGACTATCAAGCATCAAAACAGAGTAACAAAAAAACTAGTCCAATTTCTCATGCAACTTTAACCTCGATAGTTTTGGGTTTTTTAGGCTCAGGTGGAGGCAACTTCTGCACAGTAACAGTCAAAACTCCATCTTGACAAACAGCAGAAATTGCATCAATATTCGCATTCTCAGGCAGCGTAAACTTCCTCATAAATTTCCCAATCCTTCTCTCCATTCTGATATACTTGGCCCCTTCTTTCTCTTCTTCCCTCTTCCTTTCTCCACTGATCAGCAGCACATTGTCATCTTCCACCTGCACCTTAATATCTCCGGATTTCAACCCTGGCATGTCCACAACGAAAACATAGGAATTGGGGTACTCTTTCACGTCGGCTGGTGTTGCAGCCATCGCCTTAGCGTCACGTACAAAGTTCCTCGATGGGGCATTGACGGACTTGTCGGAATCGTCACCAGCTGTGTCCATGAGGTGGTGGAGAGTGTGGAAAAGTGGAGTTTCGATACCCATTAGCCTGAAATCCATCCTCCTCCTCTTAGATTAACTGAGTGAATTTCAATTTTGAGGTATTTAGGGATTTTGTGTTTGGTGTACTTTAGTTGGTTTTCGCTTTGAATTGCAGAGAATGCTGTGGGAAGATGGGATGATTTATATATATGTAAACATAGAAGCTTCTAGAAGGAAATGGAAGTAGAAGGTGACGTATTTCTAGGAGTTACATTGTCCATGTTCTACACTTGTCTAGAACTTTGTCGATTCTTCGCATATAAGATATGGTCCCATATTTTTCTCTTTTGTTATGTGGTCTAAGGTCAATTAGTTTTGTGGTTCTATACACACTCATTTTTATTATAAATAAATATATTATAATGTGGATGTTCATACTCAGTTGTAAATAAATTATTTATATAGGATTTCGCCGTAAATATGTTTATCTATTTAGTACCATGTCGAAAATAATCTTCCTGAATAAGTTTATCTTTTCGGTACCCAATTACGAATAAACATTACCCCCTGTAGAAGATTATCCATAGTGGGTATAATAAGCTTATCCCTTCTGTATCTGGTTATTGATAAATATTACTCTCGATAGAAGATTATCCATGTGAGCACGTAATTTTTGCCCTGTATGAGAATTACTCCCGAAAATTCAAAAAATAAAATAATCTTTTCGTTGTGTGCTCTTTTTAGATTTTTCGTGACATTTTTGGATAGTTGTTTGTATTCGTCTAAGCATGTTTGTTTGCTTAAATTAAGAAAAAAAATATATAATACAAAAATGTTGTGCTTGCATTCTTAGGAGTTAATTTACAATTGAAAATAACCAAAATTATTTGACAAAATGGAAAATCACAAAAAATATGTATTGTTTGTATTTAATGTCTCAATCGTGTGATTTATATTTAATTGATGATGTTAATCGTTAGTATAACTTAATTAGTATTTCTTATAATCTAATTGATTTTTTGTAGGGTAATTAAAATTTTTGTTTTACTAAATTTGAAATTAAAGAGTTAAAGAAAAACAAAATCAAACAAGAGAATGAACAAATCGGAACTGGGCCACTAACTGGACCCAAAACCAGGCCCAACGCCCCAATCTGGTCCAATAACCCGTCTCAGACCCATACCAAACAACCCTATTTTTCCAATGATTTAATCAGGACCGTCGGATCCCATCATCCAACGGCCTGGATTGATCTAGGCATTCCAAATACACGGCCTTACCCCCCCCAAACAAATCGAACCCTTGTCACTCTCACTACTTTTAGAGACGGAGCCTAACCTCACCGTCCTCCGTCGTAAACCGTCGGCGGGAAATCGCCTCCGTCGGCGTCGAACGTTCGATGACCTCCATTTTTACACCATAGGTTCACCTTACCTCCCCATCTCCTATCTACCATTATAATCTCGAATCAATCAGGAAATTCTCGAATCTTCATTTGAAGATTCGAGTTAAGCTCGAACCAACTCCGTTTGACCCCAAACTCGTACCAATTGTTATCCGGACCTTCCTCGTAACCAAACCAAGCTTGGTTTGGTTCGAATCCGGCTAGAAATGTTCGAACCCCAAATCCCCTCTCAAGAACCCTAGAATTCGAGAATTAGGGCTTTTGGTCCAAGTAACAGCAATTGAAGCTAATGGATTTTAATTGAAGTGTTTTCATTTGAAAACACTTCAATTAAAGTCCGTTTAACTTCAAAATGCGAAAAATTTGAATCCTTGGGGCCGGGTCCGTCCGATGTCGATTTTCTTTGAGGTAATTTCTTCCGTCCTGTTTATTTCGATTAGGTATTTGTTTTGTTTTATACATTTATTTAATTCAAATCTTGAATTCTTAGCATTTTCTTTCTTGGCCGCCCCTGTTTTCACTTCTTCTCAAAAGACCTTTTATTTGGTCAATTATTCGTCTATATTGTTTGTTTGATTACGTATGTGTTCAAATGCGTATTCGCTTCGATTAGCGTCGTCGAATACTTAGTTTCATTGTTTCCGAGATTTTTAGATTCACTGTTTTATCGGTTAATTTGTTATCCATGTTACGTGTTATAGTTAATTGAATGCGTCGCCTAATCTCGTAGAGTTTGTTTGTGTGAAATCTCGGGCAGTGGCTCGTTTTTGTCTAAATTGAACTTTGTGACTGTTTGTTCGTGTCTGTGTATTGGAACTAGTAGTTGTTGTTTGTTATAGCTGATAGAAGCTTTAGGAAATCAATAGTGTAGTGCACATGCTTTAGGCCAGTGGAACCTGCTGGACAGCAGGTATCCACCTAGGCTTTACACTTAGGGAATTTTTAATAGAAAAGCTCCATACCCAGACATATGGTAGTGTTAAAACCAGTGTCAGGGCTAGGCAGAGAAGGGAATGGGCAAGGGGTTTTATTTAATATGGGGGAGTACCACTAGGAGCTGGATTCAAAAGCTATATAGATAGAGGCTTAGACATACAGAGGGGGGGACTGAGAGAGCAGTATAGACATTGGACCTACAATAAGTTCAGACATACATAGTGGTAGTGATTTTTGGAGAAGGGATTCTGGAAAGATAGTAATAGACGGACATTGATATCCAGAGATATCTTATAAGAAGAAAACAGTGATATAGAGATTAAAATAGCTACTGTTCCATTGGGCTGTTATTTGAAGTTCACAGGGGTCTCTTGCATCTATTTCTGGTTTGGTTGTTTCTGTTGGTTGAGGTTTTGATACTGGTTTTACTGTTGGTTGTGTTTAGACATTGCTGTGGTCTGTTTTGTTTGTTGTTGGGTGTCGAAGTTGGGCTGCTGGTTCACTGGTTGATGGTGTTTGTTTATTTCTGAGTCATTTGTTGTTGAGTGTGGTATCTGATCCACTGAGTGTGGTAGTTTGGACTACTACTGGTGTGTTTGTATTTGTTGCTGCTGTTGGTATTGCTTGGTGTGTTCTTTGTTGTTGGTCTATTGCTACTGTTGCTATCACTGACATAGCTGATCCCTTGGTCCTCTATTTTCCAGGTACTTCTAGCTTCATTGCTTCGCGAAGAACCAGATTTAAATGTGTCATTTTTGAAGTTTAATAGCGAGTAAATTGTTATATGAATGTATTGATATACATTTGTTTTGAATATGATATGATGTTTGAATAATAGCTAATCACTGTTGTGCTAAGTTTTTTTTAGTAATTGTATACTTTAAACTGTCAAACCAGCTCAATATATGAACTCTGTATTTAGTAGTGTTAGTTTGTTTTAGTTTAAAATCAGAGTTGTATTACCAAGTGTGAGTTCGAAAAGCAGAAACATAACAGCAGGAGTTTGGTTGAGAATAGGAATCAGTATTATCATATTCATGACTCAAGTAACAGTCAATTGAAGAGATGTGTATGCATAATTTGTTAGACTTAATTACAAGCAAATCATTTTTATTTAACATTAAAGTCTTCGAAGATCACTTCACATCGTGTGGTCCATGAGTCTATTGGGCAAAGTTTGGTTTGTTTAAACCATTAATGATATGATTATGCACAAATCCTGTTTGGTTGATAGTTTGTCCTTGAAAAAAAAAATTAAAAAAAAAATTAGTTAATTGATTCGCTAGTTTACTGCTATTAGATTAGAAAATTAAATTCCAGTTTATGCTTAATTTCCTGAATTGGATTGTTACTGTTATGAAATTAATTATGAATGATACTAGGCTTCTTAGGCCACAAATCTGGGCTCAACTTGGCCCAGTTGCGAAACTGGCCATAGAATGGCTTGTAACTCACTTCAGGCCCTTGTAATTTGATTAAGTTAAAGGTTGGCGTATATTTGGGCCTAAAGTCGAGGTCGTATTATGTTCATTTTAGAGTCCCAAAGTTGCTCCAAATTTAAGTGAGAATAAAAATTCCAAGAATGATGATATTAAAATAATAATAATTAGGAATATGGAAAATTAATCCATAAATATGAAATCGAGTTTTGAATTAGGTAGCGGGTCCAAGCTAAAAGATTTCACCCTTTTGTTTGAATTCGGACTTGAATTCGAGATTTGAATTTATATTCATGAATTAGTTGACTATTAGAGATAAATAAATAGAGAATCTTAGATACTTTAATTTGGCCTTAATAAATAAAATGAGACGAGCCTCGCCCAAATAAAATGAATGAATTGCGGGGCCCTCAATAATTGCTATAAAAAATAATATTAGAAATTGGGAGGATCGTTTAGCAAATTTCACGGTCCTCCCCAAAGTTAATAAAGATGATAGACTCTTTAGGCGCGATTTATAAGTAAATCACTTTCTTAAATGCGGGTGCGCATTTATGTGACCCAAATCTTACTCTCGGCGGAACTGAAATACACTAAAGTCGCAGGCGTACTGGTTGCGGTGCGGCTCGAAATGTGTTTTCGTGACGTCGCAATTCTTCTAAGAAATAAAAGCGGAGCAGTAAAAATGCACAGTAAAAATATATAAAGAAATCGGATAAAAGCAAAAGTATAGTTGACCGACCGTGCTAAAACCACAGAATCCGGGAGTGCCTAACACCTTCTCCCGGGTTAACAGAGTTCCTTATCCGGTTTTCTAGTTTCGCAGACTATATTACAAAGTCATAAATTTCCTCGGTTCGGGATCAAGCCGGTGACTTGGGACACCATTACTTTCCCAAGTGGCGACTCCGAATTTAATAAAATGGATCCCGTCTCGATTGTCCTTTAATTGGAAAAACTCCGTGCGCCCCTCGCGGGTGCGGTAAAAGGAGGTGTGACGGCTACGGCGACTCTGCTGGGGATAACATGCCACGAACTTCGGTTCGGGGTCTAAGAATCCGAGCTCAGTTAAATTGTTGTTTTGTCTATATCCGATTTTACTACATGTTTAATTAATGTGCTACATGTCTACCGCTTTGATACTAGTTGCACTGTATATGCAAGCTGTTATATGTTTATCGCTTTGATATTGCGTGAACTGTATATAAAACTGTGCCGCAAACCCTTCACTTCTCACCCCCGGGGATGTGCTCACTGGTTGAGACTCCTTATTCTGTTAGTGTCATACCCCAAAATAATGAAGAGGCTCGGAAAGTTTCTAAGCCGGTTGGCCTTTTGGTTCCCGGAAAGGAGCTCCTTCCTCAGCCCAAGTTGTCCGCTTGGGTACACAGTCTAGATCATGCACCGAGGTTTTGAACTTAGAATAACATAGCTGCATACCGGATCCCTAGTAGGAAACGCTTATTTGCATCACGTTGCATTTGACTTAGGGGACTCAACACAGGGGTTGGGTCCGTCTAGGACAGACAACCTAAAATGAAAAGACCATCCTGCTATACCATGTTTGTTTCAAGCATTTATTCGAACTTGCATGCTGACCGCCTTTTAAATACTGAAGAGAAACGAAAAACAAAAGGAAACAATATGGGTAGATAGATATTTTTTGGAAAAAAAAACAAAAATGTGTTGTACCAACAAATCAATAGTGCAGTTTGCTAATAAAAGATGACGGAAGGTTGACTTCGCCAACAATAGGTCTTAACAAAATGTGTTTTCTTTGTCGGTCAATAAAAGAAATGTGTTTCTTAACAAAATGTGTTTTCTTTATCGGTCAATAAAAGAAAATAGTTTGTCTTGACGGACCGAACTACGCGGGTTTGATTCTCACCGGATGTGAGATACGTAGGCAACCCCCGTCGGGTCCAACTTGCCATTTTTCAAAAAAATAAATATACCAAAATCTGTAAATTTTGAAAAAATCATTGCCAGCCAAAATGATCGTTTTCTTTAAATAAATGTGCAGGATGAGCACGATTCAAAATGAACCCTTTTCACTCATGACTAAAATCCCGGTACAAATACGGCTGTGGTGGGATGATCTAGGCAAAGAAGGGCAAGATGAGGTTAAAAAGTATTTGAAAGGTCTCACAGGTCTGCTGGAAATAAAACCTCGTGGGGACATCATAAGAGCATTAGTCACATATTGGGACTCCGCGCACAATGTCTTTCACTTCTCGGACTTCGAGCTCACCCCAATTGTGGAGGAGATGACCGGATACATTGGAAACACTGATATACCATTGGGGCATCAATATCTAATCGCCCCCAGGGTTGTCGCCGTACACCGGTTTTTAGACTCACTGAAGACGGCCAGAACGGTACGTAACCCGGATCTAGCACGAGGGTTTTGTACTTTAAACTTCATCTATCAAAGGTACGGGCATGCGGGAGGTTTCGACAAGCCAGAAAACAAATTATGCAGCAAGGGTAATCGCCAGAAATGGGAGGAGCACGGACGAGTTGCTTTCATGATAGCCTTTTTAGGACTCGTGGTATTCCCAAGGAAAGACGGGAACATTGATATAAAGATAGCCGGAGTCGTCAGTACTTTGCTTGACCAAAGCGAAAGTACTCTTGCTCATATGATACTGTCAGACATATATCAAGCCCTCACAGTCTGCAAAACCGGAGGAGATTTTTTCGAAGGCTGTAATTTACTGCTACAGATGTGGATGATCGAGCACCTGTGTCACCGTACCCAATTCTTGAGATATGGGTTGGTTGAGAAAACTTGCATAAGCGAATTTTATACAAGGATTGATAGGACCGTCCTGCCCGAAGGAACATTGGCATGGAGGGCATACTTTCAGGCTCTCAGCGCAAGTCGAATACAATGGACGTTGGGTTGGTTACGGATAGACAGAATCGTGTACATGCCAGCGGCTAGGTCCCCCTTTCTCTTAATGGGACTTAAAAGCATTCAACGCCCCATCGGGTGTTGAGACAGCTCGGGAGGTGCCAGATAGTACCCAAAGAAGAAGACCTGAGTACCCAGGTTATTGAAATTGGTCCCGATGGTCAATTCCCAGAAGCAAGGGTCTGCCAGATCTGGAGCAAATGCCAATATCTGGAGGCAAACACTTGTGTGCAAAATCGAGCTAGAGGAGAGGTTGCGCCCGGATATCTTACTTGGTACAAAGGAGAAATATCGGGTGAAAGACCAGCCAAAAGACCTCACCTCAAGGAATTTGCTGAAGCGTCACAAGAACAATGGGACTGGTTAGCTAAGGAAGAGGTTTACCGAACAAAGATCGGTAAGATAGAGCAACGGGTCCAAGATCTCCAATTTGAAAAGGATATGCAAGCCGCCGCCGACGAGGGAGATAAAAAGAAGTTGGCACAAGAAAATGACTTTTTGAGGGCTCAGATCCAGCAAATGAAAAGGGACGCTGACAGACAATTGAGGAGTCGAGCAGACGAAAAATTGATAAAAGGTTTGAGAAGCCAAGTTGCCGATGTCCAAAGAGAATTGGAAGAGTCGAAGGCCCAAACAATGAGGGTCCGTGCTAGCTGGAAAAAGGAGGCACATCAACAAGCACTTCACCTACAACGGATAGAGGAAGATTACACTGAGATCATCACTAGTCTAAGGGAAGCAAATGTTATCCTCAGGGAGCGGGTTTTCAAGCAAGCCCGAGATGCCAGAACAGACCTCGATCGTTGCCACGATTTGATGGCCCGACTGCAAGAACAAGTGGATAGGCTCCTAGACCAAGTCACCAACAATGCTCGAAGATTGGGAGTGAAAAACCAGCAGATAGAACAGCTACTCAGAGAAAGGGACATGATCAAGGACAGAATTGGAGAAATAGGGCACTATGTCACCATGAAGTGTTTAGCTTGCGAACAGATGCCCCGCCCTGCCCTTTTTGCTTCGGTTATGGGCTACGTTCATCAGATCATGAGAGATTTAAGGGGACTACACGAGGACCTTACACCAAGGCCCGCGGCAAGGCCGAATGATGCCTCGCGGGCCCCCAGGAGTTTTAGAGCATTAGACTTTTGATTAAAAATGTATTTTTGGTCAAGCTAGTTGGCATATTTTATTTTTACATTATCGAGTCAAGCATTTCTTTTGTTTTGCTGATTGTTGTAAGACGTGTTTTGTAACTTTGAGGTTTTATTTGATATGAAAGCTACCGAATTTTGCCACAATCTTGTTACCAGAACTACGCTCGGTCTGATTCACACGGGGACGTGATATGTAGGCAATCCACATAAGATTCGACCACCATTAAAAAAGAAAGAAAGGGATACGAAGGTTAATAATAATAAGGCTTTCAAGGATAATTGAAAAAGAGAAAAGAAAAAGAAGAGAAAAAAAAAAGAAAAAGAGAAAAAGAGAAAAGCTGGAATGACGCATGTTACGAGCACATGTAGAAAGGGTTATTTGATTAGGTGCATTAACATCCTACGTGCTATAACATATCTGTTAAACTCGGTAAACTAACAAGTTTGTTGATTTCCAGAAAGTTTAGCAGTTGGTTTGACAGAATATACTGGCCAGCCACCACTACCGTACTAGATCTAAAGGGCCAATTACAGCAAGCATGTCTAGCTCCGGTAAAAGCCTCGAGGAAGAGAAATCGGAGATGCAAATCATGAAAGAGGAGGTAGAACGGTTGAGACATCAGATAACAGAGATGCACCTAGCCTGGGCTAGGGGACAGTCCTCACCAAACCTCCCTACTCTCGCCTCAGCTCCAGAACATCCACCCATCGATCCTTCGACAAGCGCCCCGATCTATCCATACTTTCAGGGGGAAAACCCTTATGCCACCCACACTCCACCAGCCAAACCAAATCCTCCTCCAGTCACCCCTATTTTTGTGGCACCTCCACCTGCTACTCTACAAAGGCCGTCCGGCGAGCCGCATGTTCAGATCCATGACAACTCTTACTATCCTCCAGAGCCTACTTTTAGGGCTCCTGAACCGCAATCACATACCCCTCACTGGGATAATCCGGCAGAACCGGAAAAGTACTTCCAAAGTTCAGAACATGAGGAAGTTATCAGAAAAGTTAAAAGCCTGGAGCAGTCCTTCAGGAACATGCACGGTTTGGGTAATCAGGTCAGTGTCGCGTACAAGGATCTGTGCCCGTTCCCCGACGTCCAATTACCGGCCGGGTTCAAAATGCCCAAGTTTGACCTATACGAGGGGCACGGTGATCCTGTAGCCCACCTCCGAGGGTTCTGTAGTAAAATGCGAGGAGCCGGAGGACGGGACGAGATTCTGATAGCTTACTTCGGTCAGAGTCTAGGAGGATCTGCGCTGGAGTGGTACACTAGACAGGACCCCAGCAGATGGTTTATGTGGGATGATTTGGCTCAAGCTTTTATCGGCCAGTTCCAATACAATCTTGAAATAATCCCCGACCGCTTAGCATTGCTAAAATTAGAGAAGAAACCCGCTGAGAGTTTCAGAGAATTTGGTTTCTGCTGGAGGGAACAGGCAGCAAGGGTAGATCCGCCCATGAGAGAGAGCGAGATGGTGGATTACTTCTTGCAAACACTAGAACCAACCTATTTCGGACATCTGGTGACGTCCGTGGGCAAGTCATTCGCTGAGGTGATAAAAATGGGGGCTATGATCGAGGAAGGCTTGAAAGCCAACAAGATCATGAGCTACTCAGCGTTGAAGGCCACTACTCAGGCTATCCAAAGTGGTACTGGAGGAGTACTGGGGAAAAAGAGGAAAGAGGAAGTCGCGGCAGTCGAGTCCGGGGCATGGTTCAGAAATAGAGGCCCTGCACCCCAATATAGCCTGCCCCAGCCTCACCACCAAAATTACTCCCACAATCCATACAACCACCCGCAACATTACTATCCCGCACCTGATCCCCATTTTACTGTCCACCACGCACAGTCCTATCCTGCACCTCCCGTCCATGCACCGTGGCGTGCACCAAACCCGCAGAACAATTATCCACCCCCAAGAGCTTATAGAAACCCCTCGGGCGCGAGTTTTCGTCCGAACCAGAGGCATTCAAAGGCGACAGAGCGCCAAGGCCAAAGACTTTCACTCCCCCAGGGGAGTCTTACACCAGTCTGTTCCACAGGTTGAAGCAAGTAGGGTTTCTAAATCCGGTTGAAGCTAAGCTACCAAACCCTCTTCCGAAGAACCTGGACCATTCAGTAAATTGTGCCTACTGCTCGGGATGTCCGGGACACGATACAGAAAAGTGTTGGAGGTTGAAGACGGCCATCCAGGAGCTCATCGACACTCGCAGGATTGAGGTCCAGACTCCAACAGAGCCCAACATCAACCAAAACCCACTTCCAACTCATCATGAGACCAACATGATCGAGTTGGTACGGGTAGAAGAAGGAAAGGAGAAAGCCTCTCAGACTGTAATGATGATCAAGTCTAGCGGGGTAGGAATGAGAAAGGGGCCGAGCCTTGATGAGCCATCCATTTGCAAGAAGGACTTACCAGGAGGGTCGGAAGCAGAAAAGGGAAGTATGAACGGAGTACCGGTGAGGCCGGGGGAAGTAAAAATAGTTGTACCAGGGGCAGCAACCAAGCCCGTCTTGACGGTAGCAGGCGTTCGAATGGATCCCTTCATCATCAAGCCAGCAATACAGTTGCCAATAACTGATAGCAGAGCTATTCCATGGAATTATGCTTGGATTACAACAACCTACAAAGGAAAGGAAGTGAAAGAGGAAGTTTGCGAAGCGCAAGGTTTGACCCGCTCAGGGAGATGTTTTGCCCTGCGGAATTGAGGAAGATCACTCCGGCAACATTGAAAAAGCCGGTAACTGATGAAGAGGCGGAAGAATTCCTCAAAAAGATGAAGCTGCATGACTACTCTGTCTTAGAGCAGTTGAAGAAGACTCCTGCGCAAATATCATTGCTATCCTTGCTGATACATTCCGAAGAACATCGGCAAGCTTTGATGAAAGTTTTGAATGAGGCCCACGTACCTGATAAAATCTCAGTGAGTCATTTGGAGAAGATCACTAATAGGATCTTCGAAGCGAATCGGATCACCTTCACCGATGATGAATTGCCCGAGGAAGGCACAGAGCACAACAAGGCTTTATATCTTACGGTAAAGTGTGAGGAGTCGGTGGTTACCAAAGTCCTTGTCGATAATGGGTCCAGTGCTAACATTTGTCCTCCTCTCTACACTGGACAAGTTGAAAGTGGACATCGGCAGGATACGCAAGAACAACATATGTGTTCGAGGGTTTGATGGAGGAGGCAAGGCATCGGTTGGGGACATAGTGTTAATCTTGACAATTGGGCCGGTGGAGTTCACCATGGAATTCCGGGTGCTCGACATGGTGGTGTCATATAACCTTCGATAGGGCAACCATGGATCCATGCCGCAAGAGCGGTTCCGTCCGAGCTTACACCAACTCGTCAAGTTTGAGTGGGACCGACCAGGAGATCGTCGTCCGTGGAGAGAATGACCTACGACCGGGCACCATCGTCCCCTTTGTTGAGACGAGAAGAAGATGTTGGGCCGTGGGTATACCGGATCCGCGATGTGGTATCCGCCAACCGAGTTCCGAGAAGGGGAGTGCGTTCCCAATGACAGAAAATTACTGCCGACGTCATGGTGGCTCGTGAAATGTTGGGACATGGTTTCATACCGGCAAAGGTCTAGGTGCATCTCACAAGGAATCATACAACCGGTATACGTGGTCGAAAATGTGGGAACCTTCGGTTTGGGATTCAAGCCAACATCAGAGGACATCCGGCAAGCCAAGAAGAATAAGCAGAAGACATGGGTGCTCTCGAAGCCGGTTCCACGCCTTTCCCAATCTTTCGTCAGGTCTGGGAGTAAGAGGACATTCGACGACAAAGATTCCCGGTCCTATGGTTAGGCCGGACGAAGAGTTCTTAAGAAAGTTCGAGGACCTATTTGCATATGTATGCATGCTCGAGGACGGCGAAGGATCCAGCCATGCCGATATACAGTTTGTGGGGTCGAAAGCAAAATTGAATAATTGGAAGGCTACTCCTCTCCCTGTCCGGAAGGAGTCTTGGTAGTTTGTTTTGGATTGTGTTTTTTCGAAATTTTGTGTTGGGGGTTGTCCCCGGAGTAAAATCCAGTTGTTTTAGTTCATTTTGGTTTGAGTTTGCAAGTTTGTTGTCCTTGTACTATTCCCATTAATGAAATTTGGTTCCCTTCGTGTCTAATTTTGTTTATTTTCCTTCTTTTTTTTTTTCTGAACAGCCTTCTTTCAACTGATCTTAATGATATGGCGTGCTTAAAGATTAATCAACCCAGTCTGGAAAGTCAATCGGGTTTGGAAATAATAACGCATGAAATAAGAAGTGACGAGAGTGAGTCAGAGTACGGCGATGATGAAGCCGTAGAAGAAATCGGTGAAGAATTAAGTCACTTCGAGGAAAAACCCAAACCAAATTTAAATGATATTGATGCCGTTAATCTGGGGAACGCGGACGACGTCAAAGAAACCAGAATAAGTGTCCATATTGAACCAAACCTGAGAGAAGAGTTGATCAAAACACTCGTGGAGTTTAAAGACATTTTCGCATGGTCGTACGACGACATGCCGGGACTCAGCACTGATCTAGTGGTTCATAAATTACCCACTGATCCGGCATATCCTCCCGTCAAGCAGAAACTGCGGAAATTCAAGACGGAGATGAGTGTGAAGATTAAGGAGGAAGTAACCAAGGAGTTGCGGGCGAAAGTCATTCGTGTCACTCGATACCCTGAATGGTTGGCTAACGTAGTACCGGTGCCAAAGAAAGACGGAAAAATCAGAGTATGCGTGGACTACCGCAATCTCAACAAGGCGAGTCCTAAGGATAATTTCCCACTTCCCAATATCCATATCCTGATTGATAATTGCGTTGGACGCGAAATCGGATCCTTTGTGGACTGTTATGCGGGATATCATCAGATTTTGATGGATGAAGAGGACGCAGAAAAGACGGTTTTTATCACACCGTGGGGGACTTATTGCTACCGAGTGATGCCGTTCGGTTTGAAGAACGTAGGGGAAACATACATGAGGGCAATGACTACAGTATTCCATGACATGATACACAAGGAAATTGAAGTGTACGTGGATGATGTGATCATAAAATCTAGACGTCAAGAAGACCACGTTGCCGACCTCAGGAAGTTCTTTCAAAGACTCCGAAGATATGACATCAAGCTCAATCCGGCCAAGCGTGCATTCGGAGTTCCATCCGGAAAGTTGCTAGGATTCATCGTCAGCCGACGGGGCATTGAGTTGGACCCATCCAAAATCAAGTCCATTCAAGAGCTACCCCCGCCAAAGAATAAAACAGAGGTAATGAGTCTGTTGGGAAGGTTAAATTACATCAGTAGGTTTATTGCTCAACTTACAGCAACCTGTGAACCCATATTCCGTCTGTTGAAGAAAGACGCCGCGATAGAATGGACGACAGAATGTCAGGAAGCGTTCGACCAAATCAAAGGGTATCTGTCAAACCCGCCCGTACTAGTTCCGCCTGAGCCAGGTAGACCCCTGATTCTTTATCTGACGGTCTTGGAGAATTCGTTTGGCTGCGTACTAGGGCGGCATGATCTTACTGGCAGGAAGGAACGGGACATTTACTACCTCAGTAAGAAATTCACCGTCCACGAGGTCAAGTACACTCATCTAGAAAAGACATGTTGTGCTTTGACTTGGGTAGCCCAAAAGTTGAAACATTATTTGTCTTCTTACACCACCTACCTCATTTCGCGTCTGGATCCGTTGAAGTATATTTTCCAAAAACCTATGCCTACAGGGAGGTTAGCAAAATGGCAAATATTACTTACAGAATTCGACATCATATATGTGACAAGGACGGCTATGAAAGCTCAAGCCCTAGCCGATCACTTAGCTGAGAATCCTGTCGATGACGGATACGAACCTTTGAGGACGTATTTTCCGGACGAAGAAGTATTGCAAATTGATGGGTTGGAACTAGCCGAGGAGCCAGGGTGGAAGCTTTTCTTCGACGGAGCGGCGAACGCAAAAGGAGTCGGAGTATGGGCTGTGCTTATCTCTGAAACAGGACATCATTATCCCGTTACTGCTCAACTGCATTTTCATTGTACCAATAATATGGCTGAGTATGAGGCATGTATCTTGGGGTTGCGATTAGCGGTGGACATGGATGTACATGACGTCTTGGTCTTGAGGGACTCGGACCTTCTGGTACATCAGATTCAGGGAGAATGGGAAACTAGAGATTTAAAGCTTATCCCGTATCGTCAGTGTTTGCATGATCTGACCAAACGCTTTCGATCAGTAGAATTCAGGCACATCCCAAGGATGCATAATGAGGTTGCTGACGCTCTAGCTACTTTAGCGTCGATGCTACATCACCCGGACAAGGTTCGTGTCGATCCGTTACATATCCAGGTCCGGAATCGACATGCTTATTGTAATGTGATAGAGGAAGAGGTGGATGGTGAGCCATGGTTTCATGATGTCAAGGAATACCTCAGGTTAGGAGTATACCCAGAGCAAGCAACTGGAGATCAAAAGTGGGCTATTCGGCGGTTGGCAAACGGTTTTTTTCTTAGTGGAGGGGTGCTGTACAAAAGGACCCCAGACTTGGGATTGTTAAGATGCATAGATGCAAGTCAAGCCACAACAGTGATGACAGACATACACTCGGGAGTTTATGGACCACATATGAGCGGGTACGTATTGGCAAAGAAGATTCTTCGAGCAGGATATTACTGGCTCACGATGGAGTGTGATTGCATAGGTTTCGTGCGAAGATGCCATCAGTGTCAGATACACGGAGATTTGATTCATTCTCCACCAACTGAATTGCATACAATGTCAGCACCATGGCCGTTTGTTGCATGGGGTATGGATGTTATTGGACCTATAGAGCCTGCGGCTTCCAATGGTCATAGGTTCATTCTGGTAACGATTGATTATTTTACCAAGTGGGTGGAGGCCAAAACATTCAAATCGGTGACCAAGAAGGCGGTGGTGGATTTCGTACATTCCCACATCATCTGCAGGTTTGGAATTCCAAAGATAATCATCACGGATAACGGTGCCAATCTTAACAGCGGATTGATGAAGGAGGTCTGCCAACAGTTCAAGATCACACACTGAAATTCCACACCGTATCGTCCCAAAGCAAATGGTGCGGTTGAGGCAGCAAACAAGAATATAAAGAAGATATTGAGGAAGATGGTAGAAGGGTCCAGGCAATGGCATGAAAAGTTACCATTTGCACTGTTGGGTTATCGCACTACCGTCCGGACTTCGGTAGGGGCAACTCCTTACTTGTTGGTGTACGGGACTGAAGCAGTAAATTCCGCAGAAGTTGAAATTCTATCCCTCCGAATTGTCGCTGAAGCTGAGATCGACGATGATGAGTGGGTCAAAACCCGATTAGAGCAATTGAGGTTGATCGATGAAAAGAGATTGACAGCAGTATGTCATGGCCAATTGTATCAAAAGAGAATGGCAAGAGCATATAACAAGAAGGTACGTCCCGGGAAATTTGAAGTGGGACAACATGTGTTGAAGAGAGATCTACCACATCAGGCCGAAGCGAAAGGCAAGTTCGCTCCAAATTGGCAGGGACCGTTTGTGGTGACTAGAGTATTATCCAACGGCGCTCTATGTCTAACTGATGTTGAGGGAAGATGCACCGATATGGCTATCAATTCTGATGCGGTCAAGAGATATTATGTGTAATTCTTTAATGCATTTGTCAACGTTTGGTTTCGTTTGTGTGTATTTGGCATTTTTCGGAGAATGAAATGACAGAGGCAATTTTTCTACTACCCAAACACTTTAACCTTTGTTTTCCCCTTTGAGCCTTAATTATTCTTTCATATACCCTCTTTCGGAATCATCAAGGAAGATGTGTAACAAAATAGAAAAAGAAACAAAGGAAAAACACAAGAAAAAGTGAACTACGTTCGACCTGATTCCTCAAGAAGGATACGTAGGCGCCACACGGCTCGGTCATAATAAAATAAAAATCAAAGATCCCCAAGCAACAAAACTGGGGCAGAAGTCATTGTTTCGTTTGAAAGATAGTGTGGATTCCGAAAGTTGTAATAAGCTAACCGTTGAGGTTAAACCCCTTTCTTTAGCCTCACGCGCAGAAACCACATTAAGAACCAGAAAGACCTCTCGATCAGTATTTGAGAAATGCCAAGTCATGTGAATGAAAGCCAAAAGTGACATCCCGACCCTCGATTGAATCCAGGATGCACAAGCCGAAAGGGGATAACGCTCTAGAGGGAATCTCATGGGTGATACCCCACCGCAGGGAAAGAAAGCGTAAATGAGAGAGTCTTAACGGTGAAAACCCTCGCGGGCACCTTAAGGCGAAGAAAGTTGAGAGAAATAAAATGAGAGAGTCTTACGGTGAAAACCTTTACGGGCACCTTAAGGCGACGGGAGGTGGAGAGAAATGAGAGAATCTCATTAGTGAAAACCCTTTGAAGGGCACTGTGAGGTGACAGGACGAGATGGTTACAAGATGTCTGCATGAGACAAGGTTTGGACGTCCGTTTACCTCTAGCGGAACGCGGTATCAGAAAGTGATTGACATGAATAGACTGGGTAGTTTAATCTCAGAGGCGCGGCATAACCATTGGATCAGTCATACATTCAGATAAGTTTTCCTATTTTTGAGTTCAGAAAAGTTTTTTTCTCTTCTTTTGTCATTGACGGTCAGTATTCTTTTCTTTTCCTTCATTTTTTTCGAAAATTGATTTTTCAAAGCTTACTACCAAGTCTCCCAAAGCAGTATAATGAAAATGAATAGGCGTGGAACGAGGCAATAAGGCAGAAGTCGTTCCGATAGTAAGATTGGGACGACAGGTTGATTGGAAGGTTCACGGGAATTACGGAGTATGATGGACACATGTGGCACGTCCGAAAGATGATTTCACGCAACAGATCACCGGCTAAAAAGAGTCGGATCGAACCAAAGATTGGAATAAAAAGAAAGATGAGAAACCGTTCGTGGAAAGAGCATCATCCCCAACAAGCGTAAACGTCGTCCTCAAAGCTCGAGAGAGGCCGAGCAGCTGAAAGAGAAAAGAAAATGGCCCCAACAAGAGTGGCACGACCACTCACTGCATTTTGAAACTAACAATTTTTCTTTGATTTAAAGCAGGAAAAGAGGGTTCGTTGGCGGAAAAGCATACCATCCGGAAGTTTATCAAACTGGGGCAGAAAATTTTCTCCTGATGCGAAAATTTTCTTGAAAGCAAAGACCCAGTGGATAAGGGTAGAAAGCAACACAAGATTTCGGGAAATACCAGCTCCGAGCAGAATAGTTTTGAGAGAGGCCAGACAACACGATGGGGTGATCTTTGAGCCTGGTATCATCCCCAGCAGTTGTTGGAAAAATGAAACAATGGCTTCGAGATTCCCCCAGCAGTATTATATCCCATAATTTGTTCAAGGAAGCAAAAGCGTGAGTCCCAGAGGAGGTATGGGAAGAAGGAAGAGGAAAAGTGGTCCCCCGCCAGGATAATCCCCGGTCCATAACATTTCAACCCCGGCGAGTCCGAGAGAGAATGAGGGGTGAAGGAAACAAAGAATACTTCCTCAGCAGCATCATCCCCAGCAGGTGAGTAAACAGCTCCAAAGATATCCCCAGCAGCCAAAAGAAAAGTAATACGACCCAGGGGAAAGCAATTCCAAGACAAGATAATTCAGAAGAAAAGGTGGCCCGATAGGCGATGCAGGAAGAAGAAATGGTACAGAAAGCAAAGGAAGGCGACGTGGATGGGATGGAGTTAGTGAGTAGTTGAAGTCGGGGAGCCCGCCTGGAGAATGGAGTGGCGATTTTATTTTGAAGTAGTAGTTGAAGTCAGGGAGCCCGCCTGGAGAATGGAGTGGCGATTTTATTTTGAAGTAGTAGTTGAAGTCAGGGAGCCCGCCCGGAGAATGGAGTGGCGATTTTATTTTGAAGTAGTAGTTGAAGTCAGGGAGCCCGCCTGGAGAATGGAGTGGCGATTTTATTTTGAAGTAGTAGTTGAAGTCGGGGAGCCCGCCTGGAGAATGGAGTGGCGATTTTATTTTGAAGTAGTAGTTGAAGTCGGGGAGCCCGCCTGGAGAATGGAGTGGCAATTTTATTTTGAAGTGAGTAGTTGAAGTCAGGGAGCCCGCCTGGGCAGCCCGCCTGGAGAATGGAGTGGCGATTTTATTTTGAAGTAGTAGTTGAAGTCGGGGAGCCCGCTGGAGAATGGAGTGGCGATTTTATTTTAGTAGTAGTTGAAGTCAGGGAGCCCGCCTCTGGAGAATGGAGTGGCGATTTTATTTTGAAGTAGTAGTTGAAGTCGGGGAGCCCGCCCGGAGAATGGAGTGGCGATTTTATTTTGAAGTAGTAGTTGAAGTCGGGGAGCCCGCCCGGAGAATGGAGTGGCGATTTTATTTTGAAGTAGTAGTTGAAGTCGGGGAGCCGCTGGAGAATGGAGTGCGATTTATGTTGAAGTCAGGGAGCCCGCCGGAGAATGGAGTGGCGATTTTATTTTGAAGTAGTAGTTGAAGTCGCCCGCCTGGAGAATGGAGTGGCGATTTTATTTCGAAGTAGTAGTTGAAGTCAGGAGCCCGCCTGGAGAATGGCGATTTTATTTTGAAGTAGTAGTTGAAGTCGGGAGCCCCTTGGAGAATGGAGTGGCGATTTTATTTTGAAGTAGTAGTTGAAGTCGGGGAGCCCGGCCTGGAGAATGGAGTGGCGATTTTATTTTGAAGTAGTAGTTGAAGTCGGGGAGCCCGCTCTGGAGAATGGAGTGGCGATTTTATTTTGAAGTAGTAGTTGAAGTCGGGGAGCCCGCCCTGGAGAATGGAGTGGCGATTTTATTTTGAGTAGTAGTTGAAGTCACGGAGCCCGCCTCTGGAGAATGGAGTGGCGATCTATTTTTAATTTGGTTGAGGAAAGCGGTTGAATGTAACCGAAATCTCCGGCATGAATCAAAGTTCGTAAGCAGAGGGAGGCAACAAGGATCAGAAAAGATAGATTCAGATGGCAAAGGAGAATAGCTCGAAGATCATAAAGAAGGAACCAATGGTCGGAGTTCGGCAATCAAGATAGGCCGAAGTAACAATTGGCAGAAGAGAAGAAGCATCAGAAGGAACATCAAGTCAGACAGGATGGCAAGGAGCATGACAAGATCAAGTTAAAAAGGATAGATAAGAACTTGTAGTACTGTAACTTAGTCTAGCTTCTTATTTTTGCTTAGCGCGGTGTAATAAGGGGATCAGTTAAGCATTGGCAACAGCAGTAACAGCAGTGACAGAAAGATCGCAACAGTCATGGGAGTCCCAGCTACCAAAAACTTCCCGAACTACATTGACCTGATTCCCTTTTAGCCAGGGATATGTAGGAGACCTTTTGAAGCAAGGTTCGGTCAAACTTTTCCAAGAAATGCTTCATACGGAGTGCTCAAACGGGCAAAAAATTGCTCGTATCCGCTCACTTATCTTTGCACGAAAAACTCTTCATGTTTTCGCGCAAAGAGGGGCAAATGTGAGCACGTGATTTTTGCCCTGTATGAGAATTACTCCCAAAAATTCAAAAATAAAATAATCTTTTCGTTGTGTGCTCTTTTTAGATTTTTCGTGACATTTTTGGATAGTTGTTTGTATTCGTCTAAGCATGTTTGTTTGCTTAAATTAAGAAAAAATATATATAATACAAAAATGTTGTGCTTGCATTCTTAGGAGTTAATTTTCAATTGAAAATAACCAAAATTATTTGACAAAATGGAAAATCACAAAAAATATGTATTGTTTGTATTTAATGTCTCAATCGTGTGATTTATATTTAATTGATGATGTTAATCGTTAGTATAACTTAATTAGTATTTCTTATAATCTAATTGATTTTTTGTAGGGTAATTAAAATTTTTGTTTTACTAAATTTGAAATTAAAGAGTTAAAGAAAAACAAAATCAAACAAGAGAATGAACAAATCGGAACTGGGCCACTAACTGGACCCAAAACCAGGCCCAACGCCCCAATCTGGTCCAATAACCCATCTCAGACCCATACCGAACAACCCTATTTTTCCAATGATTTAATCAGGACCGTCGGATCCCATCATCCAACGGCCTGGATTGATCTAAGCATTCAAAATACACGGCCTTACCCCCCCCAAACAAATCGAACCCTTGTCACTCCATCTCTCTAACCTTAGAGACGAACCGCCGCCCACCACCGCACGCCGCCGGTCGGAAATCGCCTCCGCCGGCGGCAATCGTCCAATGACCTTCAACTTTACACCACACAACCGCCTCAACACCCCCAATCCAAACCCACACACCATCTGCTTCGAATCGATCCGGTGCTTCTCGAATCTTCATTTGAAGATTCGAGTTAAACTCGAACCAACTCCGTTTGACCCCAAACTCGTACCAATTGTTATCCAGACCTTCCTCGTAACCAAACCAAGCTTGGTTTGGTTCGAATCCGGCTAGAAATATTCGAACCCCAAATCCCCTCTCTAGAACCCTAGAATTCGAGAATTAGGGCTTTTGGTCCAAGTAACAACAATTGAAGCTAATGGATTTTAATTGAAGTGTTTTCATTTGAAAACACTTCAATTAAAGTCCGTTTAACTTCAAAATGCGAAAAATTTGAATCCTTGGGGCCGGGTCCGTCCGATGTCGATTTTCTTTGAGGTAATTTCTTCCGTCCTGTTTATTTCGATTAGGTATTTGTTTTGTTTTATACATTTATTTAATTCAAATCTTGAATTCTTAGCATTTTCTTTCTTGGCCGCCCCTGTTTTCACTTCATCTCAGAAGACCTTTTATTTGGTCAATTATTCGTCTATATTGTTTGTTTGATTACGTATGTGTTCAAATGCGTATTCGCTTCGATTAGCGTCGTCGAATACTTAGTTTCATTGTTGCCGAGATTTTTAGATTCACTGTTTTATCGGTTAATTTGTTATCCATGTTACGTGTTATAGTTAATTGAATGCGTCGCCTAATCTTGTAGAGTTTGTTTGTGTGAAATCTCGGGCAGTGGCTCATTTTTGTCTAAATTGAACTTTGTGACTGTTTGTTCGGGTCTGTGTATTGGAACTAGTAGTTGTTGTTTGTTATAGCTGATAGAAGCTTTAGGAAATCAATAGTGTAGTGCACATGCTTTAGGCTAGTGGAACCTTCTGGACAGCAGGTATCCACCTAGGCTTTACACTTAGGGAATTTTTAATAGAAAAGCTCCATACCCAGACATATGGTAGTGTTAAAACCAGTGTCAGGGCTAGGCAGAGAAGGGAATGGGCAAGGGGTTTTATTTAATATGGGGGAGTACCACTAGGAGCTGGATTCAAAAGCTATATAGATAGAGGCTTAGACATATAGAGGGGGGGGACTGAGAGAGCAGTATAGACATTGGACCTACAATAAGTTCAGACATACATAGTGGTAGTGATTTTTGAGAAGGGATTCTGGAAAGATAGTAATAGACGGACATTGATATCCAGAGATATCTTATAAGAAGAAAACAGTGATATAGAGATTAAAATAGCTACTGTTCCATTGGGCTGTTATTTGAAGTTCACAGGGGTCTCTTGCATCTATTTCTGGTTTGGTTGTTTCTGTTGGTTGAGGTTTTGATACTGGTTTTACTGTTGGTTGTGTTTAGACATTGCTGTGGTCTGTTTTGTTTGTTGTTGGGTGTCGAAGTTGGGCTGCTGGTTCACTGGTTGATGGTGTTTGTTTATTTCTGGGTCATTTGTTGTTGAGTGTGGTATCTGATTCACTGAGTGTGGTAGTTTGGACTACTACTGGTGTGTTTGTATTTGTTGCTGCTGTTGGTATTGCTTGGTGTGTTCTTTGTTGTTGGTCTATTGCTACTGTTGCTATCACTGCCATAGCTGATCCCTTGGTCCTCTAATTTCCAGGTACTTCTAGCTTCATTGCTTCGCGAAGAACCAGATTTAAATGTGTCATTTTTGAAGTTTAATAGCGAGTAAATTGTTATATGAATGTATTGATATACATTTGTTTTGAATATGATATGATGTTTGAATAATAGCTAATCACTGTTGTGCTAAGTTTTTTTAGTAATTGTATACTTTAAACTGTCAAACCAGCTCAATATATGAACTCTGTATTTAGTAGTGTTAGTTTGTTTTAGTTTAAAATCAGAGTTGTATTACCAAGTGTGAGTTCGAAAAGCAGAAACATAACAGCAGGAGTTTGGTTGAGAATAGGAATCAGTATTATCATATTCATGAGTCAAGTAACAGTCAATTGAAGAGATGTGTATGCATAATTTGTTAGACTTAATTACAAGCAAATCATTTTTATTTAACATTAAAGTCTTCGAAGATCACTTCACATCGTGTGGTCCATGAGTCTATTGGGCAAAGTTTGGTTTGTTTAAACCATTAATGATATGATTATGCACAAATCCTGTTTGGTTGATAGTTTGTCCTTGAAAAAAAAAATTAAAAAAAAAATTAGTTAATTGATTCGCTAGTTTACTGCTATTAGATTAGAAAATTAAATTCCAGTTTATGCTTAATTTCCTGAATTGGATTGTTACTGTTATGAAATTAATTATGAATGATACTAGGCTTCTTAGGCCACAAATCTGGGCTCAACTTGGCCCAGTTGCGCGAAACTGGCCATAGAATGGCTTGTAACTCACTTCAGGCCCTTGTAATTTGATTAAGTTAAAGGTTGGCGTATATTTGGGCCTAAAGTCGAGGTCGTACTATGTTCATTTTAGAGTCCCAAAGTTGCTCCAAATTTAAGTGAGAATAAAAATTCCAAGAATGATGATATTAAAATAATAATAATTAGGAATATGGAAAATTAATCCATAAATATGAAATCGAGTTTTGAATTAGGTAGCGGGTCCAAGCTAAAAGATTTCACCCTTTTGTTTGAATTCGGACTTGAATTCGAGATTTGAATTTATATTCATGAATTAGTTGACTATTAGAGACAAATAAATAGAGAATCTTAGATACTTTAATTTGGCCTTAATAAATAAAATGAGACGAGCCTCGCCCAAATAAAATGAATGAATTGCGGGGCCCTCAATAATTGCTATAAAAAATAATATTAGAAATTGGGAGGATCGTTTAGCAAATTTCACGGTCCTCCCCAAAGTTAATAAAGACGATAGACTCTTTAGGCGCGATTTATAAGTAAATCACTTTCTTAAATGCGGGTGCGCATTTATGTGACCCAAATCTTACTCTCGGCGGAACTGAAATACACTAAAGTCGCAGACGTACTGGTTGCGGTGCGGCTTGAAATGTGTTTTCGTGACGTCGCAATTCTTCTAAGAAATAAAAGCGGAGCAGTAAAAATATATAAAGAAATCGGATAAAAGCAAAAGTACAGTTGAGCGACCGTGCTAAAACCACGGAATCCGGGAGTGCCTAACACCTTCTCCCGGGTTAACAGAGTTCCTTATCCGGTTTTCTAGTTTCGCAGACTATATTATAAAGTCATAAATTTCCTCGGTTCGGGATCAAACCGGTGACTTGGGACACCATTACTTTCCCAAGTGGCGACTCTGAATTTAATAAAATGGATCCCGTCTCGATTGTCCTTTAATTGGAAAAACTCCATGCGCCCTCGCGGGTGCGGTAAAAAGGAGGTGTGACAATCCATACCGGATATAATAAGCTTATCCGTTCAGTATCCGGTTATGGATAAATATTACCCATGGTAGAAGATTATCCATGCCGGGTATAATAAGCTTATTTTTTCAGTACTCTGTTATGGATAATCATTACCTCTAGTGAAGATTATCTATACTGGGTACAATGAACTTATCGAGTTAGTACTCCGTTATAGATAAACATTACTCTCAGTAGAAGATTATCCATATATGGTATTATAGCAACTTACACAGCTGCTTGTAGTAGTAGCTTATACAGCAGCTTGCAGTAGCAGCTTACACAGTAGCAACTTCCCTCCTTCTATAAATAGAAGGGTTTTCAATTCATTATGTACGTTAGTTTGGAATTCGAATAATATACTAGTTTATCTCTATACTTGTCTTTACTTTACTGTCTTTATTTTATAATAATTTTTAATTTTTTGACCTTATTTTTTATTTTACATATAGGAAATATATTTTTACATGAAGAAATTTATCTTGTACACATGAAAAATCTAAAAGAATTTATTTTGTTTAAATTCAAAACTATAAAAGGACATGGAACAAATAGCACTATATATTATATAATTTTGTATGTTACGTAGTGGATATTTGACAGATAGGTTTCCAACATTTTACATATCCTCCTCGTATGACAAATAAAAACACTCGTGTGTTGTATCTCTGATAATACTTTTATTTACAGCCTCAATTAGTATCGTTCGATTCCTTCTTCTTTTCTATATATTTGACTAGTTAAATGAGAATTTCGTTTTCAACCATGACATGCATAGACGAATGTCATGGATGAAATAGAAAATGGCATCGAAGTAGTAATAATAGAACGTTGGTCATGAGAACTTTTTGGATTAGCTTAAAAAAAAAAATTCAGCAGAAATAACTTTTTAGCCAAAAACATAAGTTTGGTTTCATATTTAGTTTACGCATATTTAAACTTTACCAAATATTGAAAAAGGCTAAAAGAGCTTAAAAGCTGATTGGTCAAATAGCCTCGTGACAACTTAAACTTGTACCGATTTGTAAATTCAATACATAAACTTATATTTTTTTCATTTGAACACTCTAACGTAACGAAATGAGTGTGAATAAATTACTTAGGCTGTTGACTATGCTTATGTGGCAATAGTATAGGTGACGTGGACAAAATGAGTGTCCATCACGTAGAATAATGTGCGTAAAAACAATAGCTGATTAAAAAGGATTAAAAATAAAAGGAAACGAATTTAAAAATTAAAAAAAAAAAAGTGAAAAAAGGACCCGACAGTGTGCTCTCCTCCCCTTTCTTTCTTCTCCACTGGTAAACCCACCGCTTTATCCCCTGCCAATACACTTTTTACTTATCAAGTTAACAAAGCAAAAATAATGGCTCCTACATAAATACAATTGTGGGACGATACCGGGAAGAGAAGGGAATGCGTCGAGGCTATACATTGTGATACTGTTGATTTTCATACGTCATATTGTAGCCCGATGAGTAAAGTTCTTCTCATTCTCTTTCAAATCTAATGTACATTGTGATATTGCTAATTTTCATACAACATATTGTAGCCCGACAAGCAAAGTTACTGTAATATTCAAACTTCTCTATCATACAAATTTCAGATGAATTTCAGTTACTTTTCGTCCACAAGACAAGCTCAAAAAAGCATCCTCTCTTTTACCTCTAATTCAATCTCTTCTTTTATTGCTATACCAACAACTATTTGATGAAGAACTTTAAAGCACATTTGACTCTTTTATTGGGTTTACGAGCTAAGTTTTACAACCTTTGGAAACTTTCAAATTATATTTGATTCGAGTTCTTGAGATTTTATTAAAGAATGAGTTCCTAACAATGATTATGGAGATTATGGAGAAAAGGAGGCAGCCTACTATTTTAGATTGGGGTTTATCGAAAGTTTTTCCAACAGTAGCTTCTTTTACTAATTTGGAGGGACGATATCTGAGTGGAGAAGAAAAGTAAAAAAATTAAATAAAATTTTGATGAATAAAATTTCAAAATTGGAACCCACGAATAACACATGTCAAATAATGAATAGTCTAGCATATGACATATTGTATATATCAGTACAATTGATATACACTATTATATGTGTACTCATTCCGTTAAATTGGAGTATTCAAATGAGAAAAATATAAGTTTGTATATCGCCTTTGTAAACTGATGCAACTTTAAGTGGCTACGAGGCCATTTAACCAAATTGATTGGACCAGCTTAAAAGCCAATCCAAGCACCCACTTAACTAGAGTTTGAACATAGATTTGGTTGAAACTTGAAAAAAAAAAGACAGTTTGGTGTTCTAAACTCCCCAATGCACGGTGTCCAGGAAAGGACCGGACAATAAGAGTTTATTTTACATAGTCTTGCCCTTCATTGCAAAAGGTTGTTTTTACGGCTCGAACATGTGACGGACCTTCTGGTTCCATGGCAGCAACTTGAACTTGAGAAAGGCGTTTTTAAAATTGTGTTAAATATTTCTTTTTGGGAATTATTGAAGTTGTATTTGACATATATTTTTTTGAAGAAAATTTAGTGTTTTATGAGTGGAAGAAAATATTCACTAAAAATATCCTAAACTAGATTTTGGAAAATTTATTTCAGTTTTTTTCTATAAAACACTAATCAGTTTCTATAAATAAAAAATATTTTTAATTTTTTTTAAATATAGTCAAAATCTATGCTTAGACGAGTTTTATTTAGAGTTCCTTAGGTCTGATCAAACATAATAGAACCCCTTTAGGTTGTGCAATATGTTGAAATGTCAAACTCCCACATCGGTGGGGGACTTCATTTGGGGGAGAATTTCTCCCTATAATAGGAAGCCTAATATTTAGGATTTAAACACACCTCTCATTTGCTTTCTTGTCTTCTTAAGGCATTTGTATCTTCTCTCGTTAGTATTATTTCACTTGTAGGTTTGGAGTGGAACAAAATATTGGTTGTGTCCGAGGAGTAGGCAGAATTGGCCGAACTTCATAAATTTTGGTGTTCCTTTTTTGGTTATTTTTATTGTTTTATTTATTATTTAGTGGTTGCCATAATTTTTGGTATAGTAGTTGTGACTTATTCACGCTATATACATTTGGCTTCTGCAATAATTGGTATCATAGCCAAGGTACTATCTAAGTATGCTCTATGGTTGCAGCACAATCTGATCTTCCACATCAGAAAAGATTTGTCTTGGTAACTGGGTCAAGTTTCTGTCTGAGTATGCTCTGTGGTTGCAGCTTAGTCTGACCTTCCACATCAAATAATCTTGATTCGTGTCAGCTATTAAATAATATTTGTGTCAAAGATAAGAGACAATAACCAAGAAGAATCTACATCAAATGTCAACAATACGTCATCATTGGCATCTTCTCTTATAACAAAAATTGTGTCAAATGTGAAATTTGCGATAGAAATTTTGACGGGTCCGGACATTTTGGGATGTGGCAAGGCGAGGTTCTAGATGTCCTTTCTTACTAGATTTTGCTATTGAACAAAAGAGACCAGATGCTATTGGAGAAGAAGAATGGAGAATTATCAACCGTATTGCTTGCAGTACCATTCGATCCTACCTTGCTAGAGAGCAAAAATATCCATAAGGAAAATTCTGCTAGTAAATTATGTAAAGCACCGGAAGACAAACTTTTGAAGAAAAATAGTCAAAATAAATTTTACATGAAGAAGAGACTGTTTCACTTCACCTATGTTCCTGGTACCACGATGAATGAACATATCTCCAGTTTCAATAAGTTGGTCACAGATTTGTAAAATATGGATACAACTTAAGATGATGGTACTTAGCCTTAATATTGTTGGCGTCACTTCTTGATGAGTACGAGTACCTTGAAGCTACTCTACTCCATGAAAATGACGAATTTCTCTTAGATAAGTTTGTTCGGCTTTGTACAGTTATGAACAAAGAAAGCGAGAAAAATAAAAGGGCGGAGAAGGAGAAGCACTATTTGTGAGGGGTCGTCCTCAAAGTCAAACGAGGACAAAGAAAGAAAAATATAAGTCAAGATCTAAACCCAGCAAAGATGAATGTGCCTTTTGTCGAGACAAGGGGCACTAGAAGAAAGACTGTCCAAAATTGAAGAATAAAAGCCAAACATAACAATGAAAAGGTCATTATGGATTCAAATGTAGCTGATTGTGATGATTCAGACTTCTCATTAGTTACAACAGAGTCATCAACATCATAAGACATATGGTTGATGGACTCGGCTTGTAGCTATCATATATGTCCCAACAGGGACTAGTTTGTGGAATTTCAAGAAGGAGAATATGGAGTCATCCACACAGCGGATAACAGCCATCTTACCTTATATGGCATTGGTTCATTACGAGTAAGGAACCATGATAGAATGATCAAAACATTAACAGATGTTCGATATGTACCAGATTTGAAGAAGAATCTCATCTTTGTGGGAGCCCTAGAATAAAAAAAGGTTCAAAGAAAGTGATATTCAGTAGGGATGTTACATTCAATGAATCTGTTATGGTAAATAAGGTAACAAATGAAGATACCAAACAAGATGATGGTACTTCTAAGCAGGTGGAGTTTGAGGAAAAAATTATTTTTCCTACACAAGAAGCAGAGGAGGAAACAAATGAAGATTATCCTTTGAAAGGAGAGCCAGTAGAGGAGATTCCAACTCAGGAACCTCAACAACAACTTGAATCAATAGCAAACAACAGGCCAAAAAGGAAAATAATAAAACATGTTCGTCTCGTATCGACAGTTGCTTGTGCAACCGCAATTGCAGTTGATGATGTTCCTACCACTTATAAAGACGCAGTCTAAAGTTCAGAAGAAGATAAGTGAAGGATTGCCATGAATGATGAAATACAGTCCCTTCATCAGAATCATACATGGAGATTGGTCAATCTCCCAGAAGGAAAAGAAAGCAATTGAGTGCAAATAGGTAATTGCAAAGAATAAAGGATTTCCTAACCAAGAGATGCTCGCTACAAAGCAAGATTAGTGGCTAAAGGATATGCTCAAAAGGAGGAATTTATTACAATGAAGTATTTTCTCCAGTTGTAAAATATTCATCCATTAGAATTATGTTGGCTTTGATAGCACAATTGAATTTGGAACTAGTTCAAATGGATGTAAAAATTGCGTTTTTACATAAAAGCTTGGAGGAGGAAATCTACATGACTCAGCCAGAAGGATTCACAGTTTCTGGAAAAGAAAATATGGTGTGCAAACTTGAAAAATCGTTGTACGGATTGAAACAATCTTCGAGACAATAATACAAGCAATTTTACAAGTTTATGTTGCATCAAGGGTACAAGAGAAGCAAATACGATCATTGTGTGTATTTGTGCAAGCTTAAAGATGATTCCTTTATATATCTTCTATTATATGTTGATGATATGTTGATAGCTTCCAGGAATTCGGAAGAAATTGATAAGTTGAAGATTCAACTGAATAAGGAGTTCGAAATGAAGGATCTGGGTGAGGCAAAATATTTTTTGGCATGGAGATAATAAGAGATAGACGTTCAAAGAAACTCTGTGTATCTCAAAAAGAATATTTGAAGAGAGTACTACAACGATTTAGCATAGATGATAAGACTAAGCAGTTGGTACTCCACTTGCTCCCCATTTTAAGCTAAGTACTACTACGTCGCCAAAGGATGAAGTTGAACGAGAGTATATGTCAAAGGTACTATACATAAATGTTGTTGGTAGCTTGATGTATGAAATGATCTGTACGAGAACTGATATTTCACAAGTTGTTGGAGTTATTAAAAGATATATGCATAATTCAGAAAAGGAGCATTGGCAAGATGTAAAGTGGATTCTGCGATTTATTCATAATACTGTAGATGTCGGGTTAGTTTTTGAGTAGGAAGACAATCAGTCTGTAGTTGGATATTGTGACTCAGATTTTGCGGGTGACCTGGATGAACGAAGATCAACTAGTGGCTATGTGTTTACTTTTGTAAAGGCACCAATTAGTAGGAAGTCTACTTTGCAGTCTATAGTTGCTTTGTCTACTACAGATGCATAGTACATGTCTATTACAAAGGCTACGAAGGAGGCAATTTGGCTTCGGGATTGCTAAAGGAGCTTGGTGTTGAACAAAAATGTATCACAATTTTTTGTAATAGTCAAAGTGTTATTCAATTAGCGAAGAACCAAGTTTATCATGCAAGGAAGAAGCACATTGATGTTCGGTATCATTTCGTACGAAAAATCACAGAAAAGGGTGGAATCACGGTGAAGAAAATTCATACTACAGAAAATTCTGCTGATATGCTGACAAAAATGGCGACGATGGTCAAGTTTCAACATTGTTGGGATTTGATCGATATTGTTGAACACTGAAAATTGAAGATGAAGACACAACCAAAATTTGTTATTGAGATAAAAAATGAAGTTGTGAAATTTTGCCAAGGTGAAAATTTGTCGAAATGTCAAACGCCTACATCGGTGGGGGACTTCATGGGGGAAAAATTTCTCCCTCTAGAAGGATGGCTAATGTTTAGAATTTAAACACGCCTCTCATTTTCCTTCTTATCTTCTTAAAGTATTTGTATCTTCTCTCTTTAGTATTATTTCATTTGTATTTTTGGAGTGAAATAAAATATTGGTTGTGTCCAAGGAGTAGGCAAAATTGGCCGAACCTCATAAATTTTGGTATTCCTTTTATTATTGTTTTTATTGTCTTATTTATTATTTAATGGTTGCCATAATTTTTGATATGGTAATTGCAACTTATTCACGCTATATACATTTTGCTTCCGCAATACAGTATAATGTTATTTCTACAGACCAATAGCTGTGAGCTAATTTTCTGGTTAAACTTACCTCTCCACTTTTGTGGCTGCTTTCTTGAAATTTAAAGTCCTTTATCTTGATCAACATAACAAACATTTCTCTCTTATTTTTGGGATCAATTTTAAATAGAAATAATCAGTATGTCCTATTTTCGAAGATGTTGAAGTTGAAGATATGAACCCTTCACAGACCTTATTGCTCTGTTTAAGTTTATCTTATACTCATATTATATAACAACAAACAATGATGATAATGAAAAACTTCGCAAATTCTACAGACATGTAAATGTTAAATGTAAAAGACATTCTTGCTGGAGAATATAGGTATATATAAAGATTGACAAAGGACACGATCGGATTATTGACATTCTACATTCTCTCATTTAATCTAGACGATTGTTGTTTGTACTTTTGTCGAGTGCAATCATTGTTGCCTGTGAATAGTCTGTATATATAAGAACAAATTAATAGTTTTGAATAGTAATACTAATACTCTACCCGTTTAATCACGAATCTACGCATTAGAACAGAAAGAAAGACCATTTGATTCTTCAACACATTTCATTTCACTTGCATTTTAAACAAGAGATAGAACACCTACACATTTAATTCTTCCTCACATTAGAAGGCAGAGGGAAAGAAAAACCAGTCTTAAATTTCTACCATCTTTATTACGTAATACCACCAACCATCAAAACAGAGCGCTTTTGTAACCACAAAACAGAGTAACAACATCTTATGCAATTTTAACCTCGATAGTTTTGGGTTTCTTAGGCTCAGGTGGAGGCAACTTCTGCACAGTCACTGTCAAAACTCCATCTTGACAAACAGCAGAAATCGCATCAGTATTCGCGTTCTCCGGCAGAGTAAATTTCCTCATGAATTTTCCAATCCTTCTCTCCATTCTAATATACTTAGCCCCTTCTTTCTCTTCTTCTCTCTTCCTTTCTCCACTGATTACCAGCACATCGTCGTCTTCCACCTGCACTTTGATATCTCCAGATTTCAACCCTGGCATGTCCACAACGAAAACGTAGGAATTTGGGTATTCCTTCACGTCGGCTGGTGTTGCAGCCATTGCCTTAGCGTCACGTACATAGTTTCTCGATGGGGCGTTCACGGACTTGTCGGAATCTTCACCGGCGGCGTCCATAAGGTGATGAAGAGTGTGAAAGAGTGGTGTGTCGATACCCATTAACCTGAAATCCATTTTCCTCTTCTTAGATTAACTGAATGAGTTTCTATTTGTATTTATTATGAGATTTTGTGTTTGGTGTATTTCAGTTGGTTTTTCGCTTTGGATTGCGGAGAACGTTTGAGGGAAGACGGGATGATTATATAGTGTAAACGTAGAAGCTTCTAGATGGGAATGGAAGCAGAAGGTGACGTACTTCTAGGAGCTTCGATTCCTTATGTTAACCAAATTCTACATTTGTCTAGAATTTTGTCGATTCTTCGCACGTAGGATATGGTCCCTCATTTTCCTTTTTTATTTGGTGGTCTAAGGTGTGGTCCCTTATAATTGTATATTACTCCTAATGGATATTTGGCAAATATGTTTCCAACTTTTTACACATTCCTAACATTCGTCTTTGTATCCTTGACCATACTTTTATTAGATCAATTAGTTTCATTTTATGAAGTCCTTTTCATATCTGACTAGTTAAATGAGAAATTCGTTTGACCCATGAAATGCATAAACCGCTGTGGATGGAATAGAAAATCGTATTGAACAACTTATAATACAACACCGGTGATAACAGATTTAATGACTTATGGATCATTTGGTAGGATGTTTAGAATAGTATTAATATGATGTATTAGTAATATTATAATTAGCAATAGTGAGATTATTTATGTTGAAATTTTGTTCAAATTACTTTTTATCGATCTGAGTGCTTTGTTTTGTGTATTAAAGATAATATGCATTTTATAATTTTTTTTTTAAAAAAAAATATTTGTTTACCAAAAGGAGGACGATTTGAAGAACTATCTGAAAAAGGAATTATAATAGTAATTTTGCCTTCATACATGTTCATTCATGCATTAAAATCATAATATTGCTAATGCTATGATTTGATATGTATAAGAATAATTGAATAAACTATATAATTAATACAAGTATTAATTATAACATAGAATGAAAATATTACCAAATAAGAAATTAATACTACCACAACTAATACACGTTTTTTTTCTTCCTAATACATCCTACCAAACATTCCTTTAGAGCTCCTTAGCTCTTTATGCACCATACTTCTCTTTATCCCGACCAAGATATTTGGGAGCTAATTTTCTGGCTAAACATTTGTGGCTGCTTTTTTGAGGTTTAAAATCCTTTATATTGATCGACAAAACAAACATTTCACTCTAATTTTTGGCATCAAATTTGAATACAAAAAATAATATGTCTCAATTTTGAAGATGTTGGAGTTGACAATATAAACTCTTCACTGACCTTATTGCTCTAATTAAGTTTATCTTATACTCATATTATACAATAACAACAATGATGACGATCATAATGATCTTTGCATATTTCTACAAGCATGTAAAAATTTCAAATGTAAAAGGCATCGCTCCTAAAAAAAATGGGACCTAAAGCAAATACATTAAATACATTACTAAAACTTAATTCCAACCAATTGTCATCGCTAATATGAACTTTTTTTATTCCTTATTCTGACCAGGTCTATGAGGATTTAAAGAGATTGTATATCTCTTAAGACAACTTTGATCTATCTTTTCCCCATTTATCATGTTCGCTCGCCAAAATTGCATCCTATACATTAGTATATTATAAAGAATGATCGTAGAACACGATCAAATCATTGATAGTGACATTCTATTTTCTCTCATTATATCTAAACGCTTGCTGTCGGTATCTTTTGTCGAGTATAATAGTCTGTTTAATTATAAATGTATGCATTTTAGAAAAGAAACACATAGTTTAAATAGTAAAAGTACTAACAATCTTGATGGCAATCGAAGAAACAAAATTGGATACTAGAACACCTACACATTTAGTTCTTCCTCACATTTCATCATATTTAAACATTAGAAAATATAAAGAAGACAGAGGAAAGCGTAACCACACCTAGATATCTATCATCTTAATTACTCCTACGTCATACTATCAAGCATCAAAACAGAACACTTCCAATACCCATGTCCAAAAAACAGTGTAATAACTAGTCCAATATCTTATGCAATTTTAACCTCGATTGTTTTGGGTTTCTTAGGCTCAGGTGGGGGCAATTTCTGGATAGTGACGGTCAAAACTCCATCTTGACAAACAGCAGAAATGGCATCAGTATTCGCATTCTCCGGCAGAGTAAACTTCCTCATGAATTTTCCAATCCTTCTCTCCATTCTAATATACTTAGCCCCTTCTTTCTCTTCCTCTCTCTTCCTTTCTCCACTGATCAGCAGCACATTGTCGTCTTCCACCTGCACTTTGATATCTCCAGATTTCAACCCTGGCATGTCCACAACGAAAACATAGGAATTGGGGTACTCTTTCACGTCGGCTGGTGTTGCAGCCATTGCCTTAGCGTCACGTACATAGTTTCTCGATGGGGCGTTCACAGACTTGTCGGAATCTTCACCGGCGGCGTCCATAAGGTGCTGAAGAGTGTGAAAGAGTGGTGTGTCGATACCCATTAACCTGAAATCCATTTTCCTCTTCTTTGTTGAATTGGTTTCAATTTTGAGATACTTTTGAACGTGGGATTTAGATTTGCTGTATTTGAATTGCGTTTTCACTTTCGATTGCAGAGAAAGTTGTCGGAGGTTGGGGTGATTATATAGAGGAAAGACGGAAGCTTCTGGAAGGAAATAGAAGCACTAGGTTAGATGCTTAAGGAGCTTGTCTGTACATGTTCTACACATATCTAGAACATTATCGACTGTTACCAATGTAAGGTATGGATGTATGATTCCCTAGTTTTCCTTTTCCTTTTTGTTTGTATGGTCCACTATGACTGCTTAATAGATATTTGGCAGATATGTTTAAGCTTCCTACAAATAAATTTAGTTAAAATTTGGAAAAAAATTAAAATTATATTAAAAAATAATTTTAAATATTATATTCCTTCTATTTTAATTTACGTGAATTTATTTATCTAGGCACGAAGTTTAAGAAAAGAGGGAAAGTTTTTGAACTTGTGGTGTAAGATGAAGCACATATATTTTGTGTGGCTATAAATCATTATGTAAATTGTTTCCAAATAAGAAAAGATGTCATTTTTTTGGCACAGACAAAAAGTAAATAGGTTCATATAAATTGAAACGGTATTATGTTTGATCATTTATTTTATTTGCAATTTTTTTTTTTTTTGAAATTCTTATACACCTATTTTTGAAACTTGAAAATTATTCGTTAAAGCTATTTCAAAAACTGATCAAATTATATGACAAATAATATTTCGTTTTCTTTTTGTAAAAATAAAAGAATTCTATTTCCAAACGAGGCTTAAACATTCCTCCTTTATGTATTTCTAATTTGAACTACTTATCACCTAAATTCCTTCTTTTTTTTTAAATGAGACTTTTGTTTAAATCATGAAATGAGAAAATCACTTCAGGAACTGAAACTAGTGGTGGATCCACTCTTGGGCGGTACCGCACCCGCTAAGATGATAATTTTTTTATATATTTATATTAAATATTTTTTAAATTAGATTAAATATCTAATCGTGCTATCCGTAGTCGTAAACTAGTGTCATAACTGAGAGTTTTTGTAAACTTTTATCATGTGCAAAATTTAAGTTGGAATTGATCTGGAACCTTAGCTTGTCCAACTTCCCCTTTTCGTGTGCTTTTTTCCCCCCTGTTTTATTACTTTTTGTATTTTGCTTTTTTCTATTCTATTATTTATATGATATCTAGCGAGAACACTAAAAAAATAAAGAAACTCCAAAATTTTAAAATTCTATTAAATAAACATTACTCTTAATTTCAAATTTATGAGTTTTCTTCTTCAAATCCGAAAAACTTGAGTCTTAATGAAAATTTTGGATTGAGATTTTTCACCTTTTTTATTATATCATAAAAATTTATATTATTCTATGGTTACTAATATGACGAAAATTTCATAAGCATTGCTTAAAAAAAGATGAGAATCATGATTTTGATTTTTGGGAGCTTGTAGTTTATTTTGTTCTATACTTAATGGGTATAATCTATCAATTGAAGATATATTTTTAAATTTTCTTATTCTAATTGATGTACTTTCTTTATTGAAGATGTTATCTTACTTGTGTAAATTTATTTTTATATACAGAAAAAGATATAATTTCCTATTGAAAATATTGATTTTACTTGTGTTATTGTAATAAAGATGTGATTCATTATTCAAAATGATAATTACATTTATTTTTTAATATTAGGTTTATTACAGTCAAAAAAAATTGAATAAATATTCCTAACAAATTCCATATTAATCATTACAAAATATATACTAAAAAAAATTATGGCACTCGCCACCTTTAAATCTTAAATCCAACAGCGGCGATGATGATAGAAAATCATATCGAAGTAGTAGAATACTGGTCGAGCAGACTTATATGACTTGGAGCTGTTCGTTCTTTCTACCTAGCAAACAAAAATAGCTGTACTAAACTTTATCTTTTCCACTGCTGTAGCTGCTTTCTTGAAACTGAAGTCCATTATATTGATCGGCATAGAAGAAAGATTTCATTCTTATTTTTGGATCAATTTTAAATTCAAACATTAATCACTATTTCTCAATCCCATATACATTGGGATTGCCTATATGACTTACGAGATCTGTATGGGGCTAAACATAGTTTGATCGTAGGTGGCCGAGCGTAACTCTCCTCATGCCCACAAAATGGTAAGAGTACGACCCCTCCCTTACGTTTCTTACAGCGATGACGTAATATAGACGTACGGATACAAACGGCAACGTATGTGTTTAGACATCCCCTTCAAAAGGACGTTAACGAGTCTTTGACGGATTATAATTTTAGTAAGGAAGCCTCACCTCTATATAAAGGGAGGCTTCCCTGTTGTAAAGACAATGTGTTCTTATCTCATAATACAACTTCTATCATTCTCTATCTATTATTCTCTCAACTGTGATAATCAATTACCTTAACAAGGTCTTCATCCTTGCAAACATTTCTATACTATAATCATACTGATTCCGTTTTTTGGGTTCATTATATTTGATTACGATTTACCCCTCTAGTATTTTGATTGTCAATAACTCATAAAGTAACAGATAACTTTTGAGTCAAACAATTTGGCACCGTTTGTGGGGATTTCCTAGCAAGATCGCGTAGTTCTTCCTGGAATCAAAAGGAAGGGGGACGTCGGAAAAGGGAAAACAACCCGACCAGAGCAAGCCTGCTCCCTCTCACCCGCACGCCCGGAAAACCAGGCATACACTACTCGAAGCCTCGAAATCAAAACCGAGCTTAGCCATTCAACACTTCAAACAAATCAACAAATTCAACTACGGCTGAACTCAGACTCGGGCTATGCGCCTTCGCCTTCAAATAATTAAGGAAGTTCAACAATAGTTGAACTGGGACTCACGCCATGCGCCTTCGCCAACAAATTCAACTACGGTTTAACTCAAACCCGGGCTATGCGCCCTCGCCTTCAAATAATAAAGGAAGTTAACCAATAGTTGAACTGGGACTCAGGCCATGCGCCTTCGCCAACAAATTCAACTACGGTTGAACTCATACTCGGGCTATGCGCCCTCGCCTTCAAATAACTAAGGAAGTTCAACAATAGTTGAACTAGGACTCAGGCCATGCGCCTTCGCCAACAAATTCAACTACGGTTGAACTCAGACTCGGGCTATATGCCCTCGCCTTCAAATAATTAAGGAAGTTCAACAATAGTTGAACTGGGACTCAGGGCATGCACATTCGCCAACAAATTCAACTACGGTTTAACTCAAACTCGGGCTATGCGCCCTCGCCTTCAAATAATTAAGGAAGTTCAACAATAGTTGAATTGGGACTTAGGCCATGCGCCTTCGCCAACAAATTCAACTACGGTTGAACTCAGACTCGGGCTATGCGCCCTCGCCTTCAAATAATTAAGGAAGTTCAATAATAGTTGAACTGGGACTCAGGTTATGCGCCTTCGCCAACAAAATCAACTACGGTTGAACTCAGACTCGGTCTATGCGCCCTCGCCATCAAATAATTAATGAAGTTCAACAATAATTGAACTAGGACTCAGACTATGCACCTTCGCTATAAAATTCAACTACGGTTGAACTCAGACTCGGGCTATGCGCCCTCGCCTTCAAATAATTAAGGAAGTTCAACAATAGTTGAACTGGGACTTAGGCCATGGGCTTTCGCCAACAAATTCAACTATGGTTGAACTCAGACTTGGGCTATGCGCCTTCTCCTTCAAATAATTAAGGAAGTTCAACAATAGTTGAATTAGGACTCAGGCCATGCGCCTTCGCCGACAAATTCAACTACGATTGAACTCAGACTCGGCTATGTGCCCTCGCCTTCAAATAATTAAGGAAGTTCAACAATAGTTGAACTGGGACTCAGGCCATGCGCCTTCGTTAACAAATTTAACTACGATTGAACTCAGACTCGGGCTATGCGCCCTTGCCTTCAAATAATTAAGTAAGTTCAACAATAGTTGAACTGGGACTTAGGCCATGCGAATTCACCAACAAATTCAACTACGGTTGAACTCAAACTCGGACTATGCGCCCTCGCCTTCGAAATAATTAAGTAAGTTCAACAATAGTTGAATGAGGACTCTAGCCTCGTGCCTTCACCGACAAATTGAAGTACAGTCTAACCAAAACCCAAACGGAATCCCTTCACCGATAAACTCAGCAAAAAGTCAATCAAATTGAGGCAAGGGTCGAGCACCCTTGCCGGTCAAGTAAGTACGTCCAACTCTAACTAAAATTAGAGACACGTAAAGTCCGGCCTCGGTCAAGTTACCAGGTCGCGTTCTCATCCTCACGACCAATAGTCTGACCGCGCCCGAACTGGGACCAAGGCTAAATAACATCACCCCCAAAAAAATGGCCCCGACTCGATCACCCCGAGTCGAGAAAGAAGAGCCGCCGACATCCAAAAATTGACATGCCTACCCAAGTCGAGTATTAAAATCAAACTGCCCCTCAAACACGGGCAAAACAAACACGAAGCAAATGACGAAAGGCAAATTCCTTCTTATGCATAGAACAATCGCGGGTTATGCCCGCTTACATCTGGTCGAGAACCGGACAACAAAAAAAAAACAAATAACAACTAATAAGGCAACACTATTTTTCGAGACCTCTTTTTCTAGACGCCTATTTGCTCTCCAAGCCGCTCTTCTCTGAGTCTGGCCATCTTTAATTCGTTTGCCCACTCAGATTGGAGAACACGATTGCATCCTCCAAATGCTCCACTTTTGTCGAAGCCTCCAACCGAGACAACTCGAACTTTTCCCAATCCATCATCTTCTCAGCGATTTCACCACTCAAAGCATAGACCCTAAACAAACATTGCTCGAGCTCGGCCCGGTGAGATATCACTTGGGCTTGAATGTTCGCACATTGTGCCTCAACTCCCTTGCTTACTTCGAGCTCCTCTTCTTTGTCCTTCAACGCCCCATCGAGGATGATGCACTTGCCGATGACCTTTATCAACTCATTATCTTTCTGATTTACCTCGTCCCTGATGGCTTGGAAGTTGCCACTTTTACCAAACCACCTACAAATCTCGCGATACTTGGTACGGTATTCGAGGTACTTCCTCTCTATCTTCTTAAAAGTGGTTTTGTGCCTCTCTTCTCGGCAAGCATTCTCAATCTCCAGAATAATAATCTAAAAAGAAAGGAGGAAAAGAAGAAGAAAATCAGTCAAATCAAAGAGTAGAGTGCAAGAAACTAAAATTAGAAAGGTCGGAAAACTTACACTAAGGGCGAGGCTGAAAATGCCCGATAACAGGGCAGCATCCTCTAACGTCTCGAGGGTCCTGCACTCTACATCGGAGCAAAGAGAACCTAATGAAGGAACTATATTCTTTGTATTCACTAGTAAGTCCCGATCCATAGAGACCACGATGGTCCTTGAGGACCCATCTAACCTAACCTCAACGCGAGTAAACTCCTCGCTCGGCATCCGAATCTTATTAGAATCTTGATTGGACCCCATCTCATAGCCTCCCTTGGTAACCCCTTCGCCTCTCTATAGGTAGATGTGGTGTGAACATCGACTGGTCTAGAGGACGATGGCTCAACTCTCGGTACAGTGCCTTTGACTTCCACAGGCGACCCGCCAACTCCAACCCTAGCCTTAGGCAAAGGCACGCCTTCCACGACCCCCGTTAATAGAGGGACTTCAAACAGCAAGCTAGCGTCTCTTTCAAACACGGTAGTGGTCGGCTCATGATCATCCCTCGAAGAATCCACTACTTGGATGGTCCCATTACCTACATCCACTGACCTTCTTTTACGAGGAATCAGGTCTTCCTTACTCAGCGATGATTCATCTATCAAGTACATCACAGGAAAGGCCGGAGTCTCTGAGTAGAAGTGGTCGCCTGGGTAGGTTTGTCCATAATCAAAGCAAGGGCGGATCCCATCGTAGTACTCACTTGGCAGAACAACAAAAAGAGCAAAAAAAGAGGAAGGCCACACATTAGGAGTCCTCGACCTCCTCGAAGATTTTCGACCTAACAACAAATAGAGGATAAAAAGCTTGAGAGGTCAATCCCCACGATGCGATAAGAAGCAGGTGACTAGAAGACCGCAATAATGAAAACTTAAATCGAAAGACTCACCGATTGCTGGGGGCTTGGGCACAAGATTCTTGTGAAAAGCCGACCATTTGCGAATCCCCACTTTATGAGACAAGAGCTAGCTCACCCAATCATGAATGTCTGCAACCAATAGAGGGGGCTCGGCCTCGGCTAAACGAAGAAAAAATAGAATGATTAAGTTGAGGGCAAAACAAGCAAAATAAGCACCTAGCGAAGATACTTACGGGTATAAGTCCACGCCTTAGGAAATCCATTGGCATTTATCACTACGTCCTCAGTCTTGACGTAGAAGAAATTTAGCCAGAATCAACGATTTGCGTTATTGTCTATCTTCATTACGAGGATCTTACTTCAACGGTGATGAAGATGCAACATTGCCCCCTATGGAAATTAGGCGCAAAGAGATGTATCAGGAGTCAAAGAGAGATTCTGCGGCCAACCAATTCCACGTACTTCGTCAGTATGAGGATGAGTTTGTTTATGTACGGAGAAAGCTAGGCCGGACAAACATAGTAGTAACAGCATAATTCCTCCGCCAATAAAGGAAAAGGAAAAAAATAGCCTACATAGAACAGATATGCGTAGAATACGCAATATCTGGGGCGGTGGATCTGCACCATATCACGACCTGCCGGTAACAGGTTGATGTGGGCCGAAATTTTGGACTTAGCCCTTAAGTTACCAAGAGCAGGCGCATCCATCTCAAATTCCACGGCCTCAAGGTCGTCCTAAGTCCGCTTTGAGAAGTCGGACCTAGCCTTCTCATTGCGAGGAATTATTTCCTTCATCGTAGGGAAGCTCTCGTCTTCTACAACAATGGAGACCCCATTGTCATGGGTAGGCATGCTTATTGCTAAGGGCGCCAGGTTAGATGCCCCATAGAATTAAAAAACTTATTAACCATCTTTATTTGTTTATATATAAGAAGATGCAAGTACAAAAGAGGTATGAATAGCGGAAGTCACTAAAATCTGTGAAGATGAAGATATGAGAGTAAGGGTAATGGGAGAAGGAACTCTGAACAAAGAAGGAAGAAGGATACAAAAGGATTCAATACATGAGAGTGCAAAGAATAAGATAAAGGATCTCATATCCCTATTTATAAGAATCCGCACATCAATATTGAGGAAACAAATCATCAATGCACAGTGCAGGTATCGAAATAGTAGAGGCACGAGAAACGATACTATACATCGGGAAAATGCATAATCATTACGCATGGTATCATGACACCACTCTGAATCGACGCGACCATAAGAGACAGATCGCAAAGTGCCACGTAGCCATCACGTCTAAAACATTACTATTCAACATACTCGCCTAAATTTCTCAATCGCAATTAACAAAGTCCGCTCATCAGGATCGTCTAGAGTCGACCACAATAATCGAGACTAATTGTATAGGTCAAAACCTACCTCAAGGAAATTTAACATGAAAAGAGATATTACGAAAAGTAATTTGGTTGAGGTCGACTAGTACATAATTTCCATAGCCGGCCAGCCAATGATGGCCTAGGTCAAATGTTAGGAGCAACAACAACAACTAGTTTTATAATAGGATCTTTTCGGAGAATATTCCATTAAATATTCTCTATATTTATACTTTTAGAATTGATTAGGGATATATCCATATAGATAGATAGAGAGATAAGGTAAAAGGCATGTAATATTCTCTGATAAGAACACTCTTTGAAAGGCAGACTCTCTAGATAAAATACAAAAATTACCTTTGTAAAGATATTTGATTGTCTATTATTCACTCTTACCTATCAGATTCGAGAAGGGTCCCAATATTCTATTATTTAACTATCATTGATCCTTCTTAAAAGAAGGAATTATCCATCTCATTCAATATTAGGGGAATTCTTCTCTTTATATACTTTAATGTTATTTAATGCTATTTATTGCTTGACTGTAACGACCCGACTAGTCATCTCATGACTTACCCCTATGTTTTCCCCATTTTTACTTCTTTATACTTCGTTATCCGTGTTTTGTGGTATCGGGTTGGTCGGATGGAGTTCGGAATGATTTTTGATAAGGTTTGAAACACTTAATCTCTTTTAAGAAGGTTTGAGTTAAAAAAGTCGATCGGATATTGACTTATGTGTTAAAGGGATGGTTTGATTAGATTCGAGAAGTGATTTGTGACTTAGGAACGTGATCGAAATGGGTTCTGGAGGTCCAGAGTACAATTAGGTTTGAATTGGCGAAGTTGATATTTTGGAAATTTTTTTATTAATAGACGAGATTTTGATCCGGGGGTCGGAATGGAATTTTGAGAGTTGTTGTAGCTTCGTTATGTCATTTGGGATGTGTGTGCAAAATTTCAGGTCATCGGATGAGGTTTGGTTGGGTTTTTGATCAAAATCGTATTTCAGAAGATTTTAAAAACTTAGGCTTGAATTTGATGTGATTTGGTTGATTTGATGTTATTTGAGGTATTTTGATGATTGGAACAAGTTTGAATAAAGTATTGGGTTATGTTCGTGCTTTCTGTTGAGGTCCCGGGGCCTCGGGAGGATTCCTGGTGGCTAATGGGGAGATTGGAGATTTGTTGCAGCAGTTAATATTGCTGCTTCTGGTGATTTCGTACCTACGGTTTGGGGACCGCAGGTGCGGCGTCGCATATGCGAAGGATTGGTCGTAGACGCGAATTTGAGGTGTGAAATCAGGAACCACAGATGCAGAAAAAGGGCCGCACCTGCGGAGCCGTAGATGCGGTGAGTGGACCGCAGCTGCGGTATTGGTCTGTTAAGTGAATTCCACATATGCAAAAAAATGACCACTGAAGTGGTACTACAGAAACGGCTATGGTGCCGCAGATGTGAAAAGGACTTGACAAAATGTATAAGTTATTTCCCTTCGCGAGTTTGAGCTATTCCACCATTTTTATACTTCGGCTTGAGAGATTTTGGACGATTTGGAAGGAGAATTTCAAGGGAATTTTGTTAAGGTAAAGATTTTGGACCTAAAACACAATTGGCTGTAATAAAAGGAATTAAAGGACCAAAATAAAGGATTATGACTTGAGTTTAAGAGACTTCTAAATGGGAATTTGAGGGGTAATTTGGACTCCAATTTTTGTGTTTTTAATATGTATGAACTTATGGGAAGATGAGGAATCTAATGATGTAAAAACATTTGAGTTTCGAGAAGTGGACCCGGGACTCGAGTTTTGCTAATTTCATTTTTTTGGTATTTTTCGATTGTTTTCGCTTGGGCTTTATTCCCTTAGCATATGGTGACGTATCCGTTCTGATTTTGGATATATTCGACGCGCGTGGAGGACGATTGGAGGGCCAAAGACGTCGCGAGCTAGAGATTTAGCCTGTTCAAGATGAGTAATAATTGTAAATGATGCTCTGAGGGTTTGAAACCCCGAATTTGTACATCACAGTGCTATATTGAGGTGAGACACACGCTTGATAACGAGCGTGAGGTCGTGCACTATTAGAGATTGTGACTTAGTCCGTCCCGATTGATGATTTTACCGCGTATTTGACTGAAACTTATTTGTTATCATCATGATTTGGGTTGATTTTCATAATTTGGGCGTCGTGCCAACTATTTGAACCATTCTAAGCTTTTATTTGATATTTTTTCACTCTTTTGATTTATTACTTGAACTCAGTCATGATATTTTTCACTGTTTTTACTACTGAGCCATTTTTACTTAGTTTGAGACTTAAATGATATTTTAAATAATATTTGGGCTGAGAAATACTGTTTTACTATCGCCTGAGGGACTTGTGGTGATTTTTGGTTGAGTAAGGCCGATGACCTATATTGTGAGGAAACTCTGACACTGATTAAGGCCTCGAGCCTGAGATATGTAAGCCACGAGGTGGCTTGATTGATATGAGACCGAGGGCCTAGATTTGATGACACGAGATGGTTTGTTATTGCGCATGGGCCATAAGGGGCCCCTCCAGGACTCTGCACACCCCCAGTGAGCGCAGATACCCATTGTGATGTGAGATTGAGCCCGACGGGATGGTATGGTTCTGAGATGTTGCCCGAAGGACAAATTTTTATTTGTGTACTTTGTCATAATTATGTGTCAATTACTTGTTTACTGGCTTAAAGAGCATTTTTACTTAAGTTTTACCGATTTTAGCTGATTATACTGCTTCATTATAAATTGTCATATAATGAAGCTGATTACTTGTTTACTGGCTTAAAGAGCATTTTTACTTAAGTTTTACCGATTTTAGCTGATTATATTGCTTCATTACAAATTGTCATATGCTTTACGTATTTGTTTGCTTTCATTATTTGTATTCGTTTCTCAGTGAGTTAGAGTACCCACTTTACTCTCGGTTGGTTCCGCTCCAAAATATTAATTTTCTCCAATTCTAGGTGGGCTTTTTTCCCCGGAGATTACAAGATAGGTGTTGGAGTCCACAACCCCATGTCTCTACTCTCCTATTATTTCTGTTTCTTATAAACACTTGTAGTAGATTTAGGCATAGATTGATATTTCGATTAGGGTTGTGTTAGGTTAAATTTTCATATTATTATTGATATTTTCGCTATTTAGAACTATTAAATCACGTCTAAATTATTCTATATTGTTTAACTGCTTTAAAACAATAACAACAACAACAACAACCCAGTATAATCCCACTTAGTGGGGTCTGGGGAGGTGTACGTAGACCTTACCCCTACCCTGGGGTAGAGAGGCTGTTTCCAAATAGACCCCGCATCCTTCCCTCCAAGAACTTCCCACCTTGCTCTTGGGGAGACTCGAACTCACAACCTCATTATTGATTCTTTTAATTACAAAATCATAATAAACCCTACTCATTCGACTATAATCATCAGTGAACAATAAAATATATCGACTTTCACCTAAAGATTCAACACTCATTGGGATTATACCAGGTTGTTATTGTTGTTTAACTGCTTTAAAAAATGAATTAGATTAAGCTGGCTGGTCTTATCTTCACCACTGGATTAAACTGGCTGGCCTTATCTTTAAGAAAGGTTATGATATTGATAATCCATCATCGTTTAATTATCTTGAGACACTGAATGCACACCATATTTAATCTCCTCTCACTACTATTCTTTATAGATGTGAGAAGATTTAACCCCTCATTACACAACAAAATTAATTAGTTTAATCAAGGCTTTGCAATTTTTGGTCAAACATAGACATTAAGGAATTCAGATAAAAAGAAATCGCATTCTCCATATTGAGATAATTGCACTTATGCATTGGATAGGAACAATTGCACACTCTATAATAGTAGTCGAAGAAACAAAACTGGATAGTAGTAACATGTCACAAGAGATGGCACACCTAGACATTTAGTTCTTCACATTTCATCATACTTCCAAAAACATGGGAAATATTAAAGACAAACAGAGGGAAAGACCACCACTCCTACATCTCTACTATTTATTACCATAAAAAACAGAGCATTTCCCAATCCCATATCCAGAAAACAGAGTAATTATTAACTACTCTAATATCTCATGCAATTTTGACCTCGATTGTTTTGGGTTTCTTGGGCTCAGGAGGAGGCAACTTCTGAACAGTAACAGTCAAGACCCCGTCTTGACAAACAGCAGAAATGGCATCAGTATTCGCATTCTCCGGCAGAGTAAATTTCCTCATGAATTTTCCAATCCTTCTCTCCATTCTAATATATTTAGCCCCTTCTTTCTCTTCGTCTCTCTTCCTTTCTCCACTAATCAGCAGCACATTGTCATCTTCCACCTGTACTTTGATATCTCCGGATTTCAACCCCGGCATGTCCACAACGAAAACGTAGGAATTTGGGTATTCTTTCACGTCGGCTGGTGTTGCGGCCATTGCCTTAGCGTCACGTACGTAGTTCCTCGACGGGGCGTTGACGGACTTGTCGGAATCTTCACCGGCGGCGTCCATAAGGTGCTGGAGAGTGTGAAAGATTGGTGCGTCAATTCCCATTAGCCTGAAATCCATTCTCTTCTTCTTGGTTGACTTAGTTCCAATGATACTGGGATATTTTTGGATGTGGAATTTTG
>JASVEL010006768.1:0-113239 GCA_032618575.1 Nicotiana noctiflora
GTCTCTCATTTGTTCTTTCTTGTCGTGCGACTTGTTCGTCAAATACTGATTGAATTTCTGTTACGTACGCACCGCGGATGGTGAGGACACGCGCCTCTTCGTCCGGCCGGCCGGCAACCGAGACCCCGAGCGGCTCCGTGAGGGCGGGGGCCAGGGCCGTATCGAGCGGCCGTGGTAGGGGGTGAGAGCTCGGCCCGAGCGGCTACTCCCAGAGGGTGGAGCCTCGTATTGAGATTGACGAGGAGGTTCGAGTTCCAGCAGCTCCAGTGGGCCAGCTCAGGTCCGAGGAGAGGCTTTGATTACCCGGATCTCCGGGATGCTCTTGGTCAGAATAGCGAGATTCATGGACGGCATTGCCGGAGCGGGTTTATTATCGGTTGCCCCGGCTACTTCTCAGGCTGGAGGAGGGACGGACTCTGTGCTCGTGCTCCGGAGCCGGTAGCTCCTCGGCCTCGAGCACCGGTAATTCGACCCGGTTGCTGGCCGCTCGATCGGGTACCGCGCGGCTCGTGCCGGTGATGGAGCGGCCATGACTACGATTCGTTATGGAGGCTTGATCGGTTCTCCAAGCTATTTACCACTACGTTCAGTGGAGCCGCATCAGAGGATCCTCAGGACTTTTTATTCAGTTGCCATGAGATTCTGAAGACTATGGGGATCGTGGAGACAAACGGAGTTGATTTCTGTACCTTCAGACTTGCAGGATCCGCCAAGACTTGGTGGAGAGATTATTGCTGACTCGACCAGCAGGGTCCCCAACTCTATCATGGGACCAGTTTTGCGGAACTATTTATGGAGAAGTTTCTCCCTGCTACTCGGCGGGATTTACTTCGGAGGCAGTTTGAGCGCCTCCATCAGGGCACTATGACAGTTACACAGTATGAGACGAGATTTATCGACTTGGCTCGTCATGCGGTGGTGATACTTCCCACGGAGCGGGAGAGGGTCCGCAGAGATTTATAGATGGGCTTAATCAGCCGATTAGACTCCGGATGGCTATGGGCGTGGGGAGTGACATATCATTTCGGGAGGCAGCCGATGCAGCACGCGAGTTGAGATGGCTGCTTGCTAGGGAGGCGGTTATTCTCCGGATAAGAGGCCTCGTCATTCGAGTAGATTTGGTGGTTCTTCCTGTGGTAGGAGAGAATCCTTTGATAGAGGCCGGTCTTCCGGGCCTTTTCATTCCGCCTTCGAGGCTTCGCGGGGTGGATCGGGTGATCGTGGTTCTCGGGGGTATTATTCGGACCAGTCTCCTATTAGTGCTCGGCCTCTTCGAGTGTTCGTGGAGGCCGTTCGGGTCGTCGGGGCCAGCAGCCCTATCGGTCCCAGAGTTGCTTACGGTTGTGGCGACCCGGGTCATTTTATCGGGGATTGCCCTATAGCGGCGGGCAACTCTCGGCGACGAGGTCCTCGTCACTATGATTCGAGCCCCGGTCGACCCTCGACTGCCCGGCCGACCGGAGGCGGGGGTAGGGATTATAGAGGTGGAGGTCGAGGCCGTAGAGGTGGAGACCGTCCAGCGAGAGGTAGAGGTCAGCCAGTTGATGGTCTGTCCCAGAGATGTAGCTCAGAGGGGAGGTGTTGATCCCCGATTCTATGCTTTACCGACCAGGCCAGAGGTAGAGGCATCAGATGTCGTGATTACAGGTACTATTCTTGTGTGTGGCAGAGGTGCTTCAGTATTATTTGACACTGGATCTACATATTCCTATGTGTCTTCCTACTTCGCACCGTATTTGGCCGTGCCCAGCTATGCTCTGGATATTCCAGTTTATGTGGCTACACCAGTGGGTGACTCCATTGTAGTCGATCGGGTGCATCGTTCGTGCGTAGTTATATTTGGGGGTCTTGAGACCCGTGTCGATCTGTTGCTTTTGGATATGGTAGATTTTGATGTCATATTGGGGATGGACTGGTTGTCCCATACCATGCTATTCTTGATTGTCATGCTAAGACTGTCACCTTAGCCTTGCCAGAATCACCCCGATTAGAGTGGAAGGGTACCTCAAGCCACTCCGTTCGCACTGTTATTTCTTATGTTAAGGCTCGACGTATGGTCGAGAAGGGTGTCTAGCTTATTTGGCTTATGTTCGTGATTCCAGCGCAGAAGTTCCTTCCATTGAGTCGGTCCCTATTGCACGGGAGTTTCAGGAGGTTTTTCCTTCAGACCTGCCGGGCATGCCACCCGACAGGGATATTGATTTCTGTATTGATTTGGCACCGGGCACTCGGCCCATCTCTATTCCACCCTATCGTATGGCCCCGCCGGAGTTAAAAGAGTTGAAAGATCAGTTGCAGGACCTTCTTGAGAAGGGCTTTATCAGGCCCAGTGTTTCCCCCTGGGGAGCACCTGTATTATTTGTAAAGAAGAAGGATGGCTCGATGCGGATGTGTATTGATTACGGGCAGTTAAACAAGGTGACTATCAAAAATAAATATCCACTGCCGAGGATTGATGATTTGTTTGACCAGCTCCAGGGAGCGAGGGTATTCTCTAAGATAGACTTGAGATCGGGCTACCATCAGCTGAAGATCAGGGCGGCTGACATTCCTAAGACAGCCTTTCGCTCTAGATATGGGCATTATGAGTTCTTGGTCATGTCCTTCGGGTTGACCAATGCCCCAGTAGCATTCATGGAGTTGATGAATCGGGTATTCAGGCCTTACTTAGATCTGTTCGTGATAGTCTTCATAGATGACATCCTGGTGTACTCCCGCAGCCAGGAAGAGCACGAGCAGCACCTCAGAGTGGTTCTTCAGACTCTGAAAGATAACCGGCTATATGCCAAATTTTCTAAATGTGAGTTCTGGCTGAGTTCGGTAGCATTTCTGGGTCACGTTGTATCGGTGGAAGGTATTCAGGTAGACCCAAAGAAGATTGAGGCAGTCCAGAATTGGCCTCGACCAGCTTCAGTGGCCGAGATCCGGAGTTTCTTGGGGTTAGCAGGTTACTACCGTCGATTTGTAGAGGGGTTCTCTTTTATTGTGACCCCGATGACCATGTTGACCTAGAAGGGTGCTCAGTTCAAGTGGTCAGATGAGTGTGAGGCGAGCTTTCAGAAGCTTAAGACGGCTTTGACTACATCACCAGTGTTGATACTACACACGGGTGTAGGGCCTTACACAGTTTACTTGTGACGCATCTCGTACAGGGCTTGGAGCGGTATTGATGCAGGATGGTAAGGTTATCGCTTATGCTTCGAGGCAGTTAAAGATACATGAGAAGAATTATCCGGTTCATGATCTTGAATTAGCAGCAGTGGTTCATGCCTTAAAGATCTGGAGGCATTATCTATATGGTGTGACATGTGAGGTGTACAATGATCACAAAAGCCTACAGTACTTGTTCAAGCAAAAGGAGTTGAATCTACGACAGCGAAGATGGTTAGAGTTGCTAAAAGACTATGATGTTACTATATTATATCACCCGGGTAAGGCCAATGTGGTGGCCGATGCATTGAGTAGAAAGTATGCCGGCATGGGTAGTCTTGCATATATTCCGGTCAATCAGAGACCATTAGCTCTAGATGTCCAGGCCTTAGCCAACCGGTTCGTGAGATTAGACATTTACGAGCCTAGCAGAGTGTTAGCCCTGCACGGTCGCTCGTTCTTCATTATTAGAGCGTATCAGTGAGAGGCAATTTGATGATCCTCATTTGCGTGAGTTGAGAGATACAGTACAGCGGGGAGGTGCCACACGGGTAAATCTAGATGATGATGGGGTATTGAAATTGCGGGGTCGAGTTTGTGTGCCCGATGTCGAAGGAATTCGAGAGTTGATCTTAGCGGAGGCCCGCGGTTCGCGGTATTCTATTCACCCGAGTGCCGCGAAGATGTACCGGGACTTACGGCGACACTATTGGTGGCGCGAGAATGAAGAAAGATATCGTTGCGTATGTCGCTCGGTGTCTAAATTGTCGGCCAGGTGAAATATGAGCACCGGAGACCTGGTGGTGTATTCCGAAGGATTGAAATTCCCGAGTGGAAATGGGAGCGGATCACTATGGACTTCGTTCCTGGACTTGCTTTGACTCGGAGGAAATTTGATGCTATTTGGGTCATTGTTGATAGGTTGACCAAATCAGCACACTTTATTCCAATGTCTGTCTCCTACTCGTCGGAGAGGTTAGCGGAGGTTTACATTAGGGAGATTGTTCGTCTCCGTGGGGTGCCAGTATCTATTATCTCTGATCGGGGTACGCAGTTTACCTCGCGGTTCTGGAGAGCGGTCCAGCAGGAGTTAGGCACCCAGGTTCAGTTGAGTACAGCATTTCATCCTCGGACGGATGGCCAGTCCGAGAGGACTATTCAGATTCTTGAGGACATGATTCGAGCCTGTGTTATTGATTTCGGAGGCTCGTGGGACCAGTTTCTACCATTAGCAGAGTTCGCCTACAATAACAGTTACCAATCTAGCATCCGGATGGCTCCGTATGAGGCGTTGTATGGTAGGCGATGTCGATCACCAGTTGGATGGTTTGAACCGGGAGAGGCTCGGTTGTTGGGTACGGACTTAGTTCAGGAGGCCTTGGATAAGGTCAAGACTATTCAGGAGAGATTGCGTTCAGCTCAGTCCAAGCAGAAGACTTATGCGGATCGTAAGGTTCGAGATGTAGATTTCATGGTTGGTGAACGAGTATTGCTCCGAGTGTCGCCTATGAAGGGCGTGATGAGGTTTGGGAAGAAGGGCAAGCTCAGCCCTAGGTATATTGGTCCATTTGAGATTCTAGACAGAGTGGGAGGGGGTGGCTTACAGATTAGCTTTGCCGCCTAGCTTATCAGCCGTGCATCCAGTTTTTCATGTATCTATGCTTCGGAGATACCACGGCGATCCCACACGTGTGTTAGACTTCAGTACTGTCCAATTGGACAATGATCTATCTTACGAGGAGGAGCCGGTAGCCATTCTTGACCGGCAGGTTCGACGGTTGAGGTCGAAGAGTTATCCTTCTGTGCGTGTTCAGTGGAGAGGTCAGCCTCCTGAGGCATCGACCTGGGAGTCCGAGTCTGATATGCGGAGCCGTTACCCACACTTGTTTCCTGACTCGGTACTTCTTTCTTTTGTCCGTTCGAGGACGAACGGTTGTTTTAGAGGTGGAGATTGTGACGACCCGAAGGGTCATCACTTATTTAATTAATCATTTCGAGCTTCTGAGGCCTTGAAAACCTCATTCTATATTGCCTTGATTTACGTGCACGATCCGAGCATGAAGCTGAAAAATATTTATGTTGAAATATGTGAAATATGTGAAAAAGTAGAAGAATTTTGATATTAATATTGATATGGTTGACTTTGGTCAACATTTTTGGTAAACGGACCGGATCCGTGATTTGACTATTTCAGAAAATCCGTAGAAAAATATGGAACTTGGGCATATGTCCGGAATTGAAATCCGAGGTCTAGAACCCCGGTAAAAGAATTTTTCTGTTAAATTGTTTTATGAAAATGTTTAAGGAAAATGAAACTGAATTTTGATTAAAAAGTACTGGTATCGGGCTCGTATTTTGGTTCCGACGCCCGGTACAGGTCATATATATTGGTTAAGCGCTTACTGTAAAGTTTGGTTGAAAACGGACGTCGTTTGACGTGTTTCGGCCTTAAATTGGAAAGTTTGGAAATTATGGAATTTTAAAGAATTCTTGAGTTTTAAGGCTCAATTCATTGATTTTGATGTTATTTTAGCGATTTGATCGCGCGAGCAAGTTCGTATGATGTTTTTGAGTTAGTGTACATAATTGGTTTGGAGCCCCGGGGGCTCGGGAGTGTTTCGGAGGTGGTTCGGGGTGTTTTCGGATTTGAAAACACAGCAGAAATTCTGCTGTTTCTGCAGAGGGATTTTGTTCTACGCGATCGCGGCCTCATCCACGCGATCGCACAGCATTGGCCAGTTCTTCTACGCGATCGCATCATCCCTCACGCGATCGCGTAGCTTCCAGTTCTTCCCCCACGCGATCGCAGTCATGTTCACGCGATCGCATAGGCCAAATAGGCTGCCCGGTGAATTTCCTCTACGCGATCGCAGCATCCCTCACGCGATCGCGTAGCTTCCAGTCCTTTCTCTACGCGATCGCAACCATTTTCACGCGATCGCATAAGAGGCCAGTCTTTCCTCTACGCGATCGCAGCCCAATTCACGCGATCGCGTAGGGTAATTTCGCCCAGTGAATTCTTCAGCTCAAAAACAGAACACTTACGGGATTTTATCCCATTTTCACAAACCCCTTTCTTCTCCACAGCTCTTAGGCGATTTTTGAAGCATTTCTTCATCAAAGTTCATTGGGTAAGTATTGTTAACTCGTCTTCTTCGTTTTTCATCAACGTCAATCAAATCCTTAGGCTTAAACATGTATAAATTGGTTGAAAATTTGAGAAATGGGTATAGTTAGGGCTTTCAAAGAATTTGCGATTTAGACCTCGTTTTGGAGTCGAACTTAAGAACAAATTGTATATTTGAACTCATGGAAGATTGGGTGAAATTATTTTGGTTCGAAACTTGAGTTTCGATTATGTGGGCTCGGGGTCGATTTTTACTATTCCGGGCAGAATGTTGTAAAAACCATATTTAGCAATATGAACTAGTTTGTTAAGTAGAATTGATGATATTAAATCAATTGTGTATAGATACGATTGGATTGGAGCCAAATTGAAAGAAAAGACATTTCCACGGATTGAATTGTTCATAAGCATTCGAGGTAAGTGTTTGTTCTATCCTAGCTTGAGGGAATAGGATTATGTGTTATGTGTTATGTGATCGAGTGCGGTGTATGGGTTGTGGTGACGAGCATCCATACATTGGCGTCTAGTATGACCGTGAGTCGTTGGAAAATGATATTTTGAGATATATTACAGGTGAATCGTTATTGTTCTCCCTTGTTGGGACTTGTTGTGAAGATAATTATTGATTGCCCTTGATGGGACGATTTATGAATTACTGTTTCTTTCTTTGCCCTTAATTGTGATTGTTATTTGGGTGAGGAAGAGTGATAATGCACGAAGGGTGATGCCGTGCCATGTTTATTTATTTATGCACGAAGGTTAATGTCGTGCCATGTTTATTTATTGATTATGCACGAAGGATCATGCAGTGCCCTGTTATTGAACCATGTACGAAGGATCATGCCGTACTATGGATGTGAGGATGAGAGTAAAAGCACGAAGGGTGATGGCGTGTACTTTATTTGTTTGTTTGGTGAGGATGAGAGTAAAAGCACGAAGGGTGATGCCGTGTACTTTATTTGTTTATTTGGTGAGGATGAGAGTAAAAGCACGAAGGGTGATTGTCACGACCCAAACCCTGGTCGTGATGGCGCCCAACACAATGCTAGGCAAGCCCGACCATATTATCCTTTTAACCAGCCAATTATTAAATAAATTAAACTTAAACAGTAGTTAGTCATAACAGGTGATAACCGAAACGTCAAAACATACAAAATACGGTCCCAAACATATCGTGGTGTCACGAGACTGAGCCTCTACAGAATAGCATCCTAATACAACCAAGTCTAGGCAAATAGGAAATCAACAAGATGATAAAGAAGGAGAAAACAAGCTCGGCGGACGCTGGCAGCTACCTCGTAATCTCTGCAAAAGTAGACAAGAATCAGCAGCTACAATGTCTCAACTGATCTCGGGCACCTGTGGATCTGCACAGAAAGTGCAGGGGAGTGGGGTGAGTATATTTCAACTCAGTGAGTAACAATAATAAATAATAACTGAAAGTAAGAACTCCTGTGCTATCACTTAGCAGTTCTAAGGCAACCTTCACAAGTACGTCATCATTATAGTAGTACTTTAACCTCCAATCTACGTTTATCTCTACAAGATTCCACACCGAACTAACCCTCGCTCGTACCCTACGGTGTACGGCCATCTCGACATATAAAGGCACATACTTATGACTATAATGTATAAGTATCTAAGTAAATAGTAGGATATGATTAAGTATAATGCTGCGGCGTGCGGCCCGGCTCCGATACATATCTTCGCTGCGGCGCGCGGCCGGTTCCATTAACGTCGACGGCGCTCGCCGGGGGTGTATACGGACTTCGGAGGGGCTCCCAGGCCCGAGCGCTATGGTGCTATGGCGTGCGGCCGAGTCCGCGCGTATATCGGCTGCGGCGTGCGATCCGGTCCAACATATATCTTCGCTGCGGCGTGCGGCCCGATCCCGTAATATACACCGGCCTCGGCTGGAATGTGTGCGGACTCGGACTCCGAAGGGGCTCCTACGGCCCAAGCGCGATAATACTGCGGCGTGCGGTCCGTCCCGTATGTATATTACATGTATATCACATGTATATTCTTGCGGCGTGCAATCCGATCCAAAATAGGTATCTATATACATAATACCTCATAATGGGTCCTCGACCCTATCCCGATCAGTATATACTTGGCCTCTCAGGCCCAATATAATATATCACGATGGGTCCTTGACCCTGTCTCGATTAATATAGACTTGGCCTTTCGGGCCCGATATAACGTCTCGTAGTGGGTCCTCGACCTATCTCGTCTCAATCGGTATAAACTTGGCCATTCGAGGCCCACTCGGCTAGAACGGGGAATTCCACCCTAGATAATCTCTCTCGATGTACACATCTAGTACGGGCTCGTATTATGCTATACAGCTAGAGCTATGGCTGAGTGTATATTTTCGACACGATGTAAAGGTCACCTAGCTACTATGGGTTCCCTAATGCTCTACGAGATCGGCACGAGGCCCCGAACATGGCTATTAGCCCGATGGTACGGTTATAACATTATTAACGGTTGTACAACACAGTTTCTATTAGCGGGAAGGACTAAGTCCGAACCCCTATCACGATGTCACCACGCCCGTCGTCAGAACGCGTGTCTCGTCTCGATATAGCACTGTGGAGTGCTAGTACGAGGTTTCAAACCCTCGGTGCATTGTTTACTACTACCGCTCACCTCGAACCGGTAGAAGCTTCAATCCGCCTTGCGCTTGCCTCGCAAATCAATCTCCTCGGATGCCAAATCTGCTCTGAAAGTCATAGAGAATGCATCAATATACGCTAATTTCACGAAATTCATTCGAAATAACCCAATTTATATCAAAACCCACAAGTTGTCAAAACCCGAGTTTTGGTACACTTGTCGAAAAATTACAAAAATTACATATTCGGAATCCTCATCTCGATACGAGTCTAGGCATATAAAATTTACCAAAATCGGACTCCATTTGCCCGCTCAAATCAGTGTTTTTCTTAAATTTAGGCCTAGGGCTCAAACCCACCTTAAATCTTCCATTTACAGGGATTTAACCAAGGATTTCATGTTAAAATGATGTAATTAAGCCACAAAACTTACCTCCAACGAATCCCCGATGAATTACCAGCAATTCCCGTGAGTTTCTCTCCCTAGAACTCAAAAATGGCGTTTTGGGTTAATGAACCCGTGAGCCCTCTGTTCTGTGATTTTAATTCACTGCCAGACGATTTTACCCTACGCGTTCGCGATGGTCTCCACGCGAACGCGATGCCTTGCTCCGTTCCTTCATCGCGAACGCGACGTAAAGTCACGCGTTCGCGAAGACCAATCTTCCTAGCCCGGACATGAAGTCACGCGTCCGCGAAGACCATTCTCCCTAGCCCCGTAGTTCTACGCGTTCGCGTCCCATTCCACGCGAACGCGTGGCTTCTCTTTTTCCTCTTACGTGAACGCGAGCCTACCCCACGCGAACGCGATGCTCACAACCTTCCTCTTTCACGATCGCGTCCCCCAGCAACGCGAACGCGATGACCATTTTCCCTCAACCTACGCGAACGCGGGCCTAGCCCTCGCGAACGCGAAGGCTTAATTTCTGCCTAGAGATCTGCAAATTTTACAGCAGGCCATTTCTTGCTTCCAAATGTCGGATGATGGTCCGGATTCACCCCGAGGCCCCGGGACCCCAACGAAAACCACCAACATACCCCAAAACACGATACGAACTTGTTCCAATCATAAAAACACCATCCTAAACATCAAAATCACCAATTACACACGGATTCAAGCCTAAATTTCTTAAAACTTTCCGAATTACACATTTGATGAAAAACCCGACCAAACGACGTCCGAATGACCTGAAATTTTGCAGGCACATCCAAAATCACCTAACGGAGCTACTGCAGCTGTCGGAATTCCATTCCGACTCCCGGATCAAAATCTCACCTACCGTTCGGATTTCGCCAAAATTCAACCTTAGCCAATTCAAGCCTATTTCTACACCGGGCCTCCAAATTCAATTCCGATCGCTCCCCTAAGTCATAAATCACCTTCCGGAACTAACCGAATCATCGGAATCCGATTCCGAGCCCTCTAACCAAATAGTCAACTCCGGGTTGACTTTCCTTATTCAAGCTTCCTCCAAAAAGGCTATACGCCTCATTTCCAATTTAATTTCACTCCTAACTCTCCCGATAGACTCTAACACTTATATAAAAGCATGAATTATGTAATTACAACATAACGGGGTGGTAATTCCCGTGACGACGGGCCGGGTCGTCACATTCTCCCCCTCTTAAGCAAACGCTCGTCCTCGAGCGGGTCAAGAAACATACCTGAAGTCTCAAACAAGTGAGGATATCTGCTCCGCATCTCCTGCTCGATCTCCCAAGTGGCCTCCTCCACGAGTCGACCTCTCCACTGAACCTTAACCGATGCAATCTCCTTGGACCTCAATTTTCTCACTTGACGACCCAAAATAGCAATAGGCTCCACATCATAGGATAGATCACCATCAAGCTGAATGGTACTGAAGTCCAATACATGAGACGGATCTCCGATGTACTTCGGGAGCATAGACACATGGAATACTGGATGAACGCTGGATAAACTGGGTGGCAAGGCTAACTCGTATGCCACCTCTCCAACTCTCGCGAGTATCTCAAAAGGGCCAATATACCGGGACTCGGCTTCCGCTTTCCTCCCGAACCTCGTCGACACCGCTTCATGGGTGAAATCTTCGACAATACTCCTGTCACCGACCATGAACGACAACTCTCGAACTCTACGGTCCGCATAACTCTTACGACGAGGCCCGTGCTGTACGAAGCCTCTCCGGATCAACTTTGCTCTATCCGGAGCATCTCGGACTAACTCGGTCCCTATCAATCTAACCTCGCCGAGGCTCGAACCATCCCGCGGAGATCTACGCCGTACGCCGCTACAATGCCTCGTACGGGGCCATCCGAATACTCGACCGGTAGCCGTTGTTGTAGGCAAACTCGGCAAGTGGTAAGAATTCGTCCCACGAACCACCAAAATCAATCACACACGCCCGTAGCATATCCTCCGGGATGCGAATAGTACGCTCGGATCGCCCGTACGTACGGGGGTGAAATGCGTACTCGACTCGACCCTCGTGCCCGTCTCTCAGTTGAAATGCTCTCCAAAGCGGGAAGTGGGCGAGTGCCTCTGTCGGATATAATAGACACAGGGACCCCATGCAACCCGACAATCTCCCGAATAAAGATCACCGCCAACCGCTCCGATGAGTAAGTAGTACTAACTGGGATGAAATGTGCGGACTTAGTCAGCCGATCAACGATCACCCATACAGAATCAAACTTCCTCGCTGTCCGAGGTAGCCCAATAACAAAATCCATGGTGATCCTCTCCCATTTCCACTCGGGAATAACCATACGCTGAAGAACACCGCCCGGTCTCTGATGCTCATATTTGACCTGCTGGCAGTTGAGGCACTTAGCTACATGCCTAACAATATCCATCTTCATTCTCCTCCACCGGTAGTGCTGTCTCAAGTCTTGGTACATCTTTGCGGCACCTGGGTGAATAGAGTACCGCGAACTGTGTGCCTCCTCAAGTATCAACTCCCGCAAACCATCAACATTGGGCACACATATACGGCCCTGCATCCTCAAAACACCATCACTGTCGATAGTCACATCCTTGGCATCATTATGATGCACTCTGTCCTTAAGGACAAGCAAATGTGGGTCATCATACTGTCGCTCTCTGATGCGATCATATAAGGAAGATCGAGAAGCAATACAAGCCAACACTCGACTCGGCTCCGAAATATCTAATCTCACTAGCCGATTGGCTAGGGCCTGAACATCATAAGCAAAAGGCCTCTCCCCAACTGGGATGAAAGCTAGGCTGCCCATGCTAACCGCCTTCCGACTCAAGGCATCGGCCACCACATTGGCCTTTCCCGGATGATACAAAATAGTGATATCATAGTCCTTAAGCAACTCCAACCACCTCCGCTGTCTCAAATTAAGGTCCTTCTGTCTGAATAAGTGCTGAAGGCTGCGATGATCCGTGAACACCTCACATGAGACACCATACAGGTAATGCCTCCAAATCTTCAAGGCATGAACTATGGCTGCTAGCTCCAAATCATGAACGGGGTAGTTCTTCTCGTGGGGCTTCAACTGACGAGAGGCATAAGCAATGACCCTACCCTCCCGCATCAACACACAACCAATGCCCACTCCTGAGGCATCACAATATACAGTATAAGAACCTGAGGCTGTCGGTGAGAATCAAGGCCGGTGCCGTGGTCGGTCGTTGTCTTGAGCTTCGAAAGCTCTCCTCGCACTCCTCGGACCATACGAAAGGAACACCCTTCTGAGTCAATCTAGTCAAGGGTGAAGCAATAGAAGAGAATCCCTGAACGAATCGGAGATAATACCCTGCCAATCCCAGAAAGCTACGGATCTCAGTAACTGAGGTCGGTCTGGGCAAACTTTGCACTGCCTCGACCTTCCTCGGATATACCTGAATACCATCACGGGACACCACGCGCCCTAAGAATGCCACAGACTCAAGCCAGAACTCACATTTGGAGAACTTGGCATACAGCTTCTTCTCTCTCAATCTCTGCAACACAATACTCAAGTGCCGAGCATGCTCCTCCTGGCTACGAGAGTAGACTAGTATGTCATCAATGAATACGATCACAAATGAACCAATATAGGGCCTGAACACACTGTTCATCAGATGCATAAATGTTGCTGGGGCGTTGATCAGCCCAAAAGACATCACAAGGAAGTCATAGTGACCATATCTGGTCCTGAATGCAGTCTTCATAATGTCGGACTCTCTAATCTTCAGTTGATGGTAGCCCGAACGAAGATCAATCTTCGAGAACACCCTAGCTCCCTGGAGCTGATCAAATAAATCATCAATACGAGGCAGAGGATACTTATTCTTCACTGTTACTTTGTTTAGCTGCCTGTAGTCAATACACATCCTCATAGATCCGTCCTTCTTCTTAACAAACAGGACCGGTGCACCCCACGGCGACACACTCGGCCGAATGAACCCCTTATCTAGGAGTTCCCGGAGCTGCTCCTTCAATTCCTTCAACTCAGCTGGTGCCATACGATACGGAGGAATAGAAATAGGCTGAGTGCCTGGCACCAAATCAATACCAAAATCAATATCCCTGTCCGGCGGCATGCCCGGCAGGTCTGAGGGAAACACATTAGGAAAGTCTCGCACAATGGGAACAAAATCAATACTGGGAGCCTGGGCCTCGACCTCCCGCACAAATGCTAAATAAGAGAGACATCCTTTCCCGACCATTCGTTGGGCCTTGAGGAAAGATATTACCCTGCTAGGTACATACTCGGTCGTGCCTCGCCACTCGATCCTCTGAATGCCCGGCATAGCCAAAGTGACTGTCTTAGCATGACAGTCCAGAATAGCATGACATGGAGATAGCCGGTCCATGCCCAATATAACATCAAAATCAATCATGCTTGTCACACCTCTTTTTTACCGCGCCTCCAGACCTCCAATAGTGACCAAAGAGGACCGGTATACGTGGTCCACAACAATAGTATCCCCTACGGGGTAGATACATGCACTGGCAGCAAGACTCCCTCGGGTCGTGCCCGAATGAGGAGCAAAATAGTGTAGACACATAAGAATAAGTAGAACCGGGATCAAACAATGCGAGGCATCTGCGTGGCGGTCGAAATAATACCGTAATGACATCGTCGGAAGCGACGACCTCGGATCGGCACCGAAAAGCATAGCATCTAGCTTTGACCGCTCGATCGGCCTCCCCGCCGAGGGCGACCCCTAGGCTGTCGACCTCACCCCTGGCGGCGGGGCGGATGCTGAAGTAGAAGGACCGGATGACGAGGGCGGCCCCCTCTGTGATAAGATCCGGAAACAAGACGGGGACACTCCCTGCGGTGATGCCCAAACTCTCCGCACTCGTAGCAACTCCCCGGTCCTGGGTACTGAGACTGATAAGGACCTCCGGCGGCGGAATGGCCGGCGATGAACTAGGCCGAGATGAACCACGAGCGGATGGGGCACAGTGAAGAACTACGAGCCGGCGTGGCACCGAGAGGCGGGCGGCTGCGGTGCGAACCACGATAATCTCGTCTAGGAGACCATCCGCGACGATCCTGAGCGTCTCGGCTGCGAAGACACGAAAGAGCGACCTCGGCTCGCGCGACTCGGCCTGCGGTACGTGTGCCGCCGGAACTAGGCTGCTCCTCGAGGCCTCTTGGCCTCCCTCTCATCCCGGTCCCTGCGACGATCTGTCTCTATGTCGCGAGCAATATCCATGACATCCTCAAATGTGCGGCTCAAAACCCTCTCTCGAGTCATCAGAATACGAATGGGGTAGATGAGGCCGTCCACAAAGCGCCCGATCCTCTCTCCTGTCGGAATGAACCAACCACGGTGCATATCCGGACAACTCTGTAAATCTGATCTCATACTATGACACTGACATGTCCCCCCGACGGAGACCCTCGAAGCGCTACGCGTCTCTCTCTGCGAGATCGAGGCACCCGTTTCTCCGAGAACATGGTGGAGAACTCCGGCCATGATAGTGGTGCTTCCCCGCGGCCTGCGGCGCTCGTAAGCCTCCCGCCGAGCAAAGGCGGTCCCTGAAACCGAAAGGTAGTAAAAGATACCCCGCCTGGACTCCGATATCCCTGCCGTACGAAGCGTCCGGCGGCAATTGTCCAGAAAAACCTTGGGCGTCCTCGCCGGAGCACCAGTGAACACTGGAGGAGATAACTCGGTGAACCTCTCGAGACGACGCCGCTCGTCGTCCGTCATAGTTGGGACCCTGTCCCCACGAATACGATCTGTTGGGTCGAACCGGAACCACGAGGCTGAGCCGGAGGAGCCTGCGGTGTGCGTGCGCCCGCGCTGCCGGCTGCGGAGTGCGTGCTGCGGGGGTACGATGACCACCCCGATCCCCGATGCAGCTGCTGCTGCGGTAGTAACCGAAACCGCCTGTGCTAGGCCGGTGCGGACTGCTAGTATCTGAGCCGGGGTCTCCTGTAGACCGGAATAGCAATGGGCACGGTCGGTGCCCGATGCGGTCTTGCTTGGCACCTTCTGCAGCTGGGGGCGTGGGTCGGTCGGCACTGCCTCGGCTGCCCTAACTCCGCCACGACCGCGACCGCGTCCACGGCCTCTAGTAGGTGGTAGTGGTGGTCGTCCTCCACGTCCGGATGATCGAGTTCTCGCCATATGCGAGAGAATAGAATGTCAAAGTTTAGTTCAAGTCAAAAGTAATCGCACGACAAGAATTCCGAGAATTGAAACTTTTCCTAAAAAGGTTTGCAGCCTCCCGAGGATAAGTACAGGCGTCCCCGCACCGATCCACGAGACTCTACCAACCGGCTCATGACTCGCGAGACCTATTAACCTAGGCTGTGATACCAACTTGTCACGACCCAAACCCTGGTCGTGATGGCGCCCAACACAATGCTAGGCAAGCCCGACCATATTATCCCTTTAACCAGCCAATTATTAAATAAATTAAACTTAAACAGTAGTTAGTCATAACAGGTGATAACCGAAACATCAAAACATACAAAATACGGTCCCAAACATATCGTGGTGTCACGGGACTGAGCCTCTACAGAATAGCATCCTAATACAACCAAGTCTAGACAAATAGGAAATCAACAAGATGATAAGGAAGGAGAAAACAAGCTCTGCGGACGCTGGCAGCTACCTCGTAATCTCCGCAAAAGTAGGTATGAATCAGCAGCTACAATGTCTCAACTGCTCTCGGGCACCTGTGGATCTGCACCAAAAAGTGCAGGGGAGTGGGGTGAGTATATTTCAACTCAGTGAGTAACAATAATAAATAATAACTGAAAGTAAGAACTCCTGTGCTATCACTTAGCAGTTCTAAGGCAACCTTCACAAGTACGTCATCATTATAGTAGTACTTTAACCTCCAATCTACGTTTATCTCTACAAGATTCCACACTGAACTAACCCTCGCTCGTACCCCTACGGTGTACGGCCATCTCGACATATAAAGGCACATACTTATATCTATAATGTATAAGTATCTAAGTAAATAGCAGGATATGATTAAGTATAATGCTGCGGCGTGCAGCCCGCTCCGATACATATACTGCTGCGGCGCGCAGCCCGTTCCATTTAGCGTCGACGGCGCTCACTGGGGGTGTATACGGACTTCGGAGGGGCTCCCTAGGCCCGAGCGCTATGGTGCTATGGCGTGCGGCCAGGTCCACCCGTATATCGGCTGCGGCGTGCGGTCCGATCCAACATATATCTCTGCTGCGGCGTGCGGCCGGATCCCATAATATACCGGCGCTCGGCTGGAATGTGTGCGGACTCGGACTCCGAAGGGCTCCTACAGCCCAAGCGCGATAATACTGCGGCGTGCGGTCCGCGTCCCGTATGTATATTACATGTATATCACATGTATATTACTGCGGCGTGCGGTCCGATCCAAAATAGGTATCTATATACATAATACCTCATAATGGGTCCTCGACCCTATCCCGATCGATATGTGCTTGGCCTCTCGGGCCCGATATAATATATCACAATGGGTCGTTGACACTGTCTCGGTTAATATAGACTTGGCCTTTCGGGCCCGATATAACGTCTCGTAGTGGGTCCTCGACCCTATCTCGTCTCGATCGGTATAAACTTGGCCATTCGGGCCCGACTCAGCTAGAAGAGGGAATTCCACCCTAGATAATCTCTCTCGATGTACACATCTAGTACGAGCTCATATTATGCTATACGGCTAGAGCTATGGCTGAGTGTATATTTCCGACACGATGTAAAGGTCACCTAGCTCTATAGGTTCCCTAATGCTCTACAGAGATCGGCACAAGGCCCCAAACATGGCTATTAGCCCAATGGTACAGTTATAACATTATTAACGGTTGTACAACACAGTATTCTATTAGCCGGGAAGGACTAAGTCCGAACCCCTATCACAATGTCACCACGCCCGTCGTAGAACGCGTGCCTCATCTCAATATAGCACTGTAAAGTGCTAGTACGGGGTTTCAAACCCTCAGTGCATTGTTTACTACTACCACTCACCTCGAACCGGTAGAAGCTTCAATCCGCCTTGCGCTTGCCTCGCAAATCAATCTCCTCGGATGCCAAATCTGCTCAAAGTCATAGAGAATGCATCAATATACGCTAATTTCACGAAATTCATTCGAAATAACCCAATTTATATCAAAACCCACAAGTTGTCAAAACCCGACTTTTGGTACACTTGTCGAAAAATTACAAAATTTACATATTCGGAATCCTCATCTCGATACGAGTCTAGGCATATAAATTTTACCAAAATCGGACTCCATTTGCCCACTCAAATCGGTGTTTTTCTTAAATTTAGGCCTAGGGCTCAAACCCACCTTAAATCTTCCATTTACGGGGATTTAACCAAGGATTTCATGTTAAAATGATGTAATTAAGCCACAAAACTTACCTCCAACGAATCCCCGATGAATTACCAGCAATTCCCGTGAGTTTCTCTCCCTAGAACTCAAAAATGGCGTTTTGGGTTAATGAACCCGAGAGCCCTCTGTTCTGTGATTTTAATTCACTGCCAGACGATTTTACCCTACGCGTTCGCGATGGTCTCCACGCGAACGCGATGCCTTGCTCCGTTCCTTCATCGCGAACGCGACGTAAAGTCACGCGTTCGCGAAGACCAATCTTCCTAGCCCGGATTTTTCCTCTACGCGTTCGCGTCCCATACCACGCGAACGCGATGCTTCGTCTTTTCCTCTTACGCGTCCGCGTCCTTCGCCCACGCGAACGCGATGCGTTCCAACCTTCTCCTTCGCGAACGCGGCATGTTACCTCGCGAACGCGATGGCCAACTGGCCCCAGCCTACGCGAACGCGGCAGTGCCCTCGCGAACGCGATGACCATTTTCCCTCGGCCTACGCGAACGCGGGCCTAGCCCTCGCGAACGCGAAGGCTTAACTGGTGCCCAGTGGTCCGCAATTTACAGCAGGCCATTTCTTGCTTCCAAATGTCGGATGATGGTCCGGATTCACCCCGAGGCCCCGGGACCCCAACGAAAACCACCAACATACCCCAAAACACGATACGAACTTGTTCCAATCATAAAAACACCATCCTAAACATCAAAATCACCAATTACACACGGATTCAAGCCTAAATTTCTTAAAACTTTCCGAATTACACATTTGATGAAAAACCCGACCAAACGACGTCCGAATGACCTGAAATTTTGCAGGCACATCCAAAATCACCTAACGGAGCTACTGCAATTGTCGGAATTCCATTCCGACTCCCGGATCAAAATCTCACCTACCGTTCGGATTTCGCCAAAATTCAACCTTAGCCAATTCAAGCCTATTTCTACACGGGCCTCCAAATTCAATTCCGATCGCTCCCCTAAGTCACAAATCACCTTCCGGAACTAACCGAATCATCAGAATCCGATTCCGAGCCCTCTAACCAAATAGTCAACTCCGGGTTGACTTTCCTTATTCAAGCTTCCTCCAAAAAGGCTATACGCCTCATTTCCAATTTAATTTCACTCCTAACTCTCCCGATAGACTCTAACACTTATATAAAAGCATGAATTATGTAATTACAACATAACGGGGTGGTAATTCCCGTGACGACGGGCCGGGTCGTCACAGTGATGCCGTGCAATTGCTTGCTATTTCTTGAAGTGATATAATTCGTGTTTACATTATACTTTGTTTTCTTTGTGAAATTATTAACTGTGGTTAATTGTTGAATTCTTTAAGATGTTCCTTATTGTGTTATTACTTGATTATTTCTTGTTATTTTGTGGTACACATATATATATATTGAATTGCACAGGTTTATGTGAGTGTCTGGTCCTAGGCTTGTCACTACTTCGCCGGGATAGGCCAGGCACTTACCAACACATGGGGTCGGTTGTGCTGATGCTACACTTCTGTGCATTTTTGCACAGGTCCAGGTTACGATCAGGAGCAGCAGCAGCAGTAAATAGATTGCGTGGGAGTTGATCACATTTGAGACCGAGGTAGCTTGCAGACGTCCGCAGGCCCCGACGTCTCTTTCTTTATTTATGTTAATAGCTGTAGTCTCATTGTTCCGAGACAAACAGAATTATGTTATATTTCCTTCGGACTTTTATGTGTAGTATTCCATAGTAGTTTGTGAGTTGGTGACTCCACGTGTTGGGTAGAGGATTTCAGTATGATTTTCACCTTGTGATTTGTTATTTCCATTTCGATAAAGTATTCCGCATTTATTTAATTAAAATGGTGTTAAAAACAGGATAGTATGAATACAGTGGCTTGCCTAGCTACCACGAGTAGGCGCCATCACGATCCCGATGTTGGGAAAAAATCCGGGTCGTGACAAGTTGGTATCAGAGCTCTAGGTTACATAGGTCTCACCACTCACGAACAAGCTTAGTAGAGTTTGAGAGGTAGGTACGGAGACGTCTGTACTTGTCCTCCAGAGTCTATTGAGTTAGGAAAGAGTCTCTCATTTGTTCTTTCTTGTCGTGCAACTTGTTCCTCAAATACTGATTGAATTTCTATTCTGTCCTTTCGCAGATGATAAGGACACGCGCTTCTTCGTCCGCTGACCAGCAGCCCGAGCCCCAGACAGCTCCCGTGAGGGGTAGGGGCCAAGGCCGTATCAGAGGCCGTGGTAGGGGTAGAGCTCAGCCCCAGGCAGCTACCCCAGAGGTGGAGCCTCATATTGAGATTGACGATGAGGTTCCGGTTCCAGCAGCTCCAGTGGGCCCAGCTCAGGTCCCAGGAGAGGCTTTATTTACCCCGGATCTCCGGGATGCTTTGATCAGAATAGCGGGATTCATGGACAGCATTGCCAGAGCGGGTTTATTATCAGTTGCCCCAGCTACTTCTCAGGCTGGAGGAGGGGCCCGGACTCCTATTGCTCATACTCCGGAGCCAGTAGCTCCTCAGCCTCAGGCACCAGTAATTCAGCCAGCTGTGGCTACTCAGTCAGGTACCACAGCTCATGCCGGTGATGGAGCGGCCATGACTTCTGATTCGTTATGGAGGCTTGATCGGTTCTCCAAGCTATTTACCACTACATTCAGTGGAGCCGCATCAGAGGATCCTCAGGACTTCTTATTCAGTTGCCATGAGATTCTCAAGACTATGGGGATCGTGGAGACAAACGGAGTTGATTTATGTACCTTCAGACTTGCAGGATCCGCCAAGACTTGGTGGAGAGATTATTGCCTGACTCGACCAGCAGGGTCCCCAACTCTATCATGGGACCAGTTTGCGGAACTATTTATGGAGAAGTTTCTCCCTACTACTCGGCGGGATTTACTTCGGAGGCAGTTTGAGCGCCTCCATCAGGGCACTATGACAGTTACACAGTATGAGACGAGATTTATCGACTTGGCTCGTCATGCGGTGGTGATACTTCCCACGGAGCGGGAGAGGGTCCGCGGATTTATAGATGGGCTCAATCAGCCGATTAGACTCCGGATGGCTATGGGTGTGGGGAGTGACATATCATTTCGGGAGGCAGCCAATGCAGCACGCAGATTGAGATGGCTCTTGCTAGGGGGGGCGGTTATTCTTCGGATAAGAGGCCTCGTCATTCGAGTAGATTTGGTGGTTCTTCCTCCGGTAGCGAGAGAATCCTTTGATAGAGGCCGGTCTTCCGGGCCTTTTCATTCCGCCCTTCGAGCTTCGCGGGGTGGATCGGGTGATCGTGGTTCTCGGGGGTATTATTCGGACCGGTCTCCTATTAGTGCTCGGCCTCTTCGAGTGTTCGTGGAGGCCATTCGAGTCGTCGGGGCCAGCAGCCCTATCGGTCCAAGAGTTGCTACGGTTGTGGCGACCCGGGTCATTTTATCAGGAATTGCCCTATAGCAGCGGGCAACTCTCAGCAGCGGGGTCCTCGTCCTATGATTCGAGGCCCCAGCTGACCCTCAGCCTGCCCAGCCAGCGAGGCGGGGGTAGAGATTATAGAGGTGGAGGTCGAGACCGTAGAGGTGGAGACCGTCCAGCGAGAGGTAGAGGTCGGCCAGTTGATGGTCGTCCTAGAGACGCAGCTCAGAGGGGAGGTGCAGATCCCCGATTCTATGCTTTACCAGCCAGGCCGGAGGCAGAGGCATCAGATGCCGTGATTACAGGTACTATTCTTGTGTGTGGCAGAGGTGCTTCAGTATTATTTGACCCGGGATCTACATATTCCTATGTGTCTTCCTACTTCGCACCGTATTTGGTCGTGCCCGCCTATGCTCTGGATATTCCAGTTTATGTGGCTACACCAGTGGGTGACTCTATTGTAGTCGATCGGGTGCATCGTGCGTGCGTAGTTATATTTGGGGGTCTTGAGACCCGTGTTGATCTGTTGCTCTTGGATATGGTAGATTTTGATGTCATATTGGGGATGGACCGGTTGTCCCCATACCATGCTATTCTTGATTGTCATGCTAAGACTGTCACCTTAGCCTTGCCAGAATCACCCCTGTCACACCTCCTTTTTCCGCACCCGCGGGAGCACGAGGGAGTTTTTCCAATTAAAGGACAATCGAAACGGGATTTGTTTATTTAACTTAGAGTCGCCACTTGGGAAAATAATGGTGTCCCAAGTCACCGGTTTAATCCCGAACCGAGGAAATTTATGACTCTGTATTACAGTCTGCGAAACTAGAAACCTGGATAAGGAATTCTGTTAACCCGGGAGAAGGTGTTAGGCACTCCCGGATTCCGTGGTTTTAGCACGGTCGCTCAACTGTTATATTTGGCTAAATTATCTCATTTTTATACATGTTAAACCTACGTGCGAATTTTAACTTTTAACCGCTTGTGATTATTATTATTTTATAAAAATTGTAACGTCGTAAAAAATGTACTTCAGACCATACCGTACAAGTACGCATGTGGCCTTTAACACATTTCAACTTCGTTGAGATTTGGATTTTGGTCACATAAATGCGCACCCTAGTTTAAGAAAGTAAATTATTAAAGGAGCGCCTAAAGTGACTAGCGTATCATTATTTTAGGTAAGGCCGTGAAATTTTGTTGAACAGCCCATCCCGAAATCTAAGTAATTTTATAAACACATATAGAGGGCCCCGTGGCTTATATGTTTTGTTTAGCGAAGCTAGTCTCGAGTTCTAATATCATAAAATTGTACTCAACTAAAGCAAACTACGGATATTCATATTTTAAAACTACTTACAAGGCCAACGTATGAAAGACTACTTTGCGAAAACTATTTACAACTACCGTGTGACGACAATTAATATCGGTCCCAACATACAGAGAACATATGAAATCTTTGATGATGGGATAAGATTACTATTTTTCTCCAAGTCCAACAACAATGTAAATGCAGCATGTGTGAACATTAATCTGCTGACTACACATATTATAATTAACAAACACTCTTATTTTCCAGTCTTTAAATAGTCAATTGTAAAATCAACAAAAAAAAAAAATAGTCAAAACACTTAATACTCATTTCTTGTAGTCAATAAATCAAAGCAAACAAAATGCATCAATCTAAACAACAATCAACGCCCATAAGCTAAACCAAAGAAACGCAAAAAATATAAAGAAATGCAAAAATAGAAAGAAACTAACCTTAGGATTCTTCCTTTTACACTGAAAAAGAACTTCAACTCAAGCGTGTATCAGTCACTACATTGATATCACGGATCCGAAATGAAGGGGTTTCAACAGATATTCAAAACAGGACCACGAGCCGCAACAGGAACGAACGACAACTCCGAAACTCTGAACACCTCTTCAACATATATATTTTGTCTTGACTTTCGACCATGCTGGTAGGCGTATGTACGTGTTCTGGTGGTCGAAGAAGAAGCAGTAGCGGACTGTTTTGGGGGTCGTTTGGTGTTTTCGACGTGAAGCAAGAACTATGGAGTCTTGGGTGTTTGTCGATGGTGTATTGCGATTGATGAGGTGAGGAAGACGACTATGGTGCTTCAGCTGTTGTGGGTGGGTTGTTATGGTGGTGGTGAACGACGGACTACGGGAGAGGGGTGGATGACGACGGAAGACTTTGGCAGTGATGGAGCTCTCTTTGTCCGGGTTTTTCTTCAGTTGTTTTTCATTGTTGTTCTTGCCTTCTTTACGAAGAAGAAGAAGCAACCCTCCCCTCTCTTTCTTAGTGTAGTATATGTGTCTATCTTTTTTTTTTTCTCCCGTTTCAAAATAAGAAAAATACTGTCGTAGTCTCCTCTGGAGAAGATGAAGCAACAATGTCTTTTCCTTTTCCGTGTATGTGTTTTCTCCTCCTCTTGCTGCCGTTCAGACACAAAGAATGAAGAGCCCCCCCTTTTTGTTACTTTATATCCCCTTTATTCTATTCTCTTTCAAAATACACCAAGACCAAAATGATGGGTCTTTCACATGGGGTTGGGTACCCAATAGTGATGGGTCTTCCTCGTGTTTTGTCCGTGTCCCCCATGTGTGTCCCCCACGTGCGGTGGGCTCGGATTATTATGGGCTATGTCCGAAAATTATAAAACCGGGTAGTTTGAACCCGAATATTATTCTTCGCCCGGAACCGAGAATGAGAACACGGTGTTATTAATTAATCACTACGTAAGCAAAATAACTATAAGACTAATAATTAAAACAAAGTTATTTTTTTATATTTCAAGATTAAAGTTACCACAAAATACTAATTATATTATTTTTTGTAATTTTCGTTTTTTAATAAAAAGGTAAAATATAAAGTACTATTTTTGTATTTTTCAAATTTAAAAATGATTACGAAACCTTAATAAAACTATATTTTTTGTTATTTTTTATCTTAAGGTAGAAATAAAGTAAAAGAGTCAAAATTAGCTAAAATAGCTATATTATGCCTAAACTAAATATTTTATGCTAAAAATATAAAAAATCTCGGGGAGGGTCAAAAATCACGTGTTTACAGTGAATTGACTGAAAACACAAAGAGTTTTCAGACAAAGAACGACTAGACAAGTGTTTTTTGACCCGACCCTTATTCGGAGGGACTAAACTAAAAGAAGAGGATGTGACCGAGCCCTTGTATCCGAGCTGCCTACATATCCTTGGCTATAAAGGAATCAGGCCACGTGTAGTTCAGAAGTGAGTAAGGATATCGAGTAACCGAGGTGGAGAGCCGGTCGAGGTGCCGTTTCGCCGAGGTTCCGTTCCGTAGAGGTTCCGGTCCGTGGTCCTGCTATTACATCAAGAATCAAAACATGAGAAAGACTAACTAAGCCTATCAGCTACTAGTTACAAGATTCCTATCTATAAGTCTTCTGAAGCTTGATCTTGAGTATTGGTTGGTGCTTCATGCAGACTCTAAATTTGAACCTTGATACTTGCTAGTTGCAGGTGCTGCTTTTCGGATCAAGACCAGGTATGCAGTGCTCGTGACCTCGGCCATGTCTTGAGCACACCATATCTTTCCTCAACTTTTGCACTTGGATTAACTCCTTGCCTTTTTCATTGTGACTAACTTCTGTTGATCATCTCGGACTGTTGACTCCCATTCTGGTCGCAAGCTTCTTTTGTTGCTAACTTGCATTGCACTCCAAAGTGAATTCCCTGACTTGTGATCTTCGAGCTATTCTCCTTCGAAGTCTGAATCTATCTTTTCCGATCCTTGTTGCCTTCCTTCTGATTCATGCTGGGGATTTCCGTTACACTCTGTCACTTTCGATTGTTCACTATCCTTATCAAATCTTGGAAACTGAGACGGCATTCTGCTTTTCTGGCGGGCTTCTGACTTTAACAACAAACTTTAATCATGAATTGTCATTCCATTCTTCAGGCGGGCACCTGACTTCAACAAACTTCGAAAATAAATTGCCACTTCATTCTTCAAGTGGCCACCTGATTACCAAAACTTGAACTGTATAGATCGAACGATTACCATCTCAGGAGAAAAAATTCATCTGACTAAGATTTTGACGCTAGGAGATAATTCCTCAGACTAGGTCTAAATTGTTGTGATCTCAGGAGAAAGATTCATTAGACCGAGATTTTGATATCTTAGGAGAAAGATTCATCGGACTAAGATTTCGACGCTAGGAGATAATTCCTCGGACTAGGTCTAAATTGCTGTGATCTCAGGAGAAAGATTCATCAGACTGAGATTTTGACGCTAGGAGATAATTCCTCCGACTAGGTCTAAATTGTTGTGATCTCAGGAGAAAGACTAGGTCTAAATTGATGTGATCTCGGGAGAAAGATTCATCAGACTAAGATTTGACTCTAGGAGATAATTCCTCGGACTAGGTCTAAATTATTGTGATCTCAGGAGAAAGATTCATCGGACTAAGATTTTGATATCTTAGGAGAAAGATTCATCGGACTAAGATTTTGACGCTAGGAGATAATTCCTCAGACTAGGTCTAAATTGATGCCTTACTTGAAACCTTCCAATTGTTGCTTCCTTCTTCTTGTTGCTTTCATCTAAAACCTCTAATTGTTGTTTTTCACTTCCTATTAAATTATCTTTAACTATAACTTCAAAACTAAATCGCCACTCCATTCTCCAGGCGGGCTCCCTGACTTCAACTACAACTCAAGACTAAATCGCCACTCCATTTTCCAGGCGGGCTCCCTGACTTCAACTATAACTTCAAAAACTAAATCGCCACTCCATTCTTCAGGCGGGCTCCCTGACTTCAACTACTCAAGACTAAATTTCCACTCCATTCTCCAGGCGGGCTCCCTGACTTCAACTATAACTTCAAAACTAAATCGCCACTCCATTCTTCGGGCGGGCTCCCGACTTCAACTACTCAAGACTAAATCACCACTCCATTCTCCAGGCGGGCTCCCGACTTCAACTGCAACTTCAAAACTAAATCGCCACTCCATTCTTCGGGCGGGCTCCCGACTTCAATCATCAACTCGGAAAACTAAACGCCATTCCTCTCTTCAGGCGGGCTCCTGACTTCCATCTTTTGAAATAAATCGCCATTCCTCTCTTCAGGCGGGCTCCTGACTTCAATCATCAACTCGGAAAATTAAACGCCATTCCTCTCTTCAGGTGGGCTCCTGACTTCAATCATCAACTCGGAAAATTAAACGCCATTCCTCTCTTCAGGCGGGCTCCTGACTTCAATTACAACTCACTAACTTCATCCTATCTATATCGCCTTCCTTTGCTTCCTGTACCACTTTCTTCTTCCTGCATCATCTCTTGGGCCATCCTTTCTTCTGAATTACCTTGTTTCGGAATTGCTTTCCTCCTGGGTCGTGTTATTTTTCTCTTGACTGCCGGGGATATCTTTGGAATTGATTACTTACCTGCTGGGGATAATGCTGCTGGGGAAATCTTCTTTATTTCCTCCTTTTCTACTTCCTTCAAACCTTTATTCTCTCCCGAGATCGCTGGGGATTGAAATGTCATCAGCTGGGGATTACCCTGTCGGGGGATCCCTTTTCCTTCTTCCTCTTTCCAAACCTCCTTCGGGGCTCGTGTTTCGCTCCCTTGAAAAACTTGTAGGATATAATGCTGCCGGGGAAATCTCGAAATCAGTGTTTCATTTTTCTGAGAACTGCTGGGGGTGGTACCGGCCTCTTGCCTTTCTGAACGCAAGCTTCCTCGTTTTGTCCTGTCTGCTGGGGGTATAATTTCCTCTATCACAGCTTGTTGTTTTCTTTCTTTCAAAGCTGCTGGGGACAACCGGGTTCAAAGATCATTTCCTCGCGTTATCTGGCTTCTTTCCCCAACCGGGTATTTGGTTTCGAGAAAATTTTCGCAACGGGAGAAAATTTTCTGCCCCAGTTTGAGAATCTTCTTCGTGGCGTGCTTTTCTGCCAACAACCCTTCTTTTTCTGTTTCAAATCAAAGAAAAATTGGTTAGTTTTAAAATGTGGTGGCTGATTGTGGTGCTCCTGCTGGGGATGGTTCTTCTCTTCTTTCCCTGCTCTGCGTTTCATTGTCAGACCCTGCCGGGGATATTATCATTTGATGATATTCATGCTGGGGATAGCTTTCTCCTTTCTTGTTTCCCCGCCTTCCTTGACGACTCTTTATTCGCGAACCTTTCCACGTGGTTTTCCACTGACCACCCGAATTCCTATGATAGTGACCCTTCGTGAAGACCTTGCATGTTTTACTGGTGAACCATTTTCTTTGTTCACCCTTGTCACTGAAAATACCTTTCTGCTGGGGATATTTCACCTTCTTTGGCGGCATATCTAAGGAATGGGCATTTCCCGACCTTTGAGTCTCATTGGCCTTGGCCTCGAGGTCATTAACCTTCATTGAGATATCCTTTTTCACACCGATCCACCCCTTTGTCGATTTCCTATTGCTGGGGAATATCCTTCTGGACACTGGCTTTGCGCTTAATCCCTCCTCACTTATACCACTTGGGTGTACCAATCAAATTTCGTCTTGCATAATTGGAAAGCTGATGGAAAATTTTGAAGTCATTTCTTAAAAAACAGACTCTATTGGGGAATCTTTTATGAAAGGAGAAAGATAAAAGGAAACAGAATAAAAGACAAAAAACGAGGATGACTCTAAAAAGAAAAATTATAAAATAACCCTATCAAACGTGGATACCAACTCTAATGGACATGACATGCACATATAGCCTATCATCCGTCGTTAAACCGCCTTTTGTAATCTTCTCCTGGGGCTTTCCTATCTCATTTCCAACCTTCGTTCGACTTGTAGTGCCCGAGGGGTTTTCACTACCAAGCCTCTCTCATTTCGGTTTTCTCTCAGCTTTCATCGCCTTATGGTGCCTGTGAAGGTTTTCACCGCTAAGAATCTCTCATTTGTGTTACTTTTCCGCTGGGGATTGGTGGTGTTACTGCTAAGACTCTCCTATTTTCTGCTGGAGATCGGAGTCTTTCTGCTGGGAATCAGAGTGTTATGTCCCGATGAAACTTCTCTCATTTGCCTAACTCAGCCTCTTTTGAAGATTGGTCAAAAGGTCTTTCTTTGGACCGTAATGTGGGTTTGGAAAGGGCTAAAAAGAAAGGTATTGAAGGCTCAAAACAAAATCAATTTTGGGTTCAAAATTTACAACCTTTGGACCTAAATTTATTTACCATAAACACAATTTTTCTTTGCCCCAGTTTTTTTACTTGGGGATTTTTATTTCTTTATTTACACTATGACCGAGCTGTGAAGCGCCTACGTATCCTCTATGAGGAATCAGGTCAAACGTGGTTCCCAATTCCTTGTTTTTCTAGTTTTTCCTTTTCATTTTTCATTCTTTTTTTTTTCCTTTCTTTTTTGGTTGTTTTCGTTGTTTTCTTTTTCTCTTTTTCTTTCTTTATCTTCCCCATTTGTGTTTCTAATTTTGGTACCGATTCCGAAGGAGGGGTATGAAAGAAATCAAAATAAGGCTCGAAGGGTTGACGATGGATAAAGTGTTTGGATAGCAGAACAAAATGCCTTCGTCATTCCAATCTTCAAAACATGCCAAGCGTAAACAACACAATTAATATTCGTCATATCTTTAAAGAACTGTTGGGCAACACTCTCATTTTCATTATTATGAACGACCCCATGTCAATTTTGGCCGGCTTGCCTTTAACGGTTTTCTTTTACTTGCCCCAGTTTCTCATGACTCGGGTTTCGAATAATCTCAAACCGTTCTTACTTCATTTAAATATCTCGATCACCTCCCAATGGTTTTGTGATTAACTTTTAAGATCGGGCCAGAACTATGCGCGCACGTCATGTCACTAGAGCTAGCTAGCAGAAAAAGAACTATAGGAAGGAGAGGACTAAATAACAGAAAATGTCTAGAAATAATGTAAAATAGGTAATTGCATTAACCGATAAAACAACGACTCGAACAACCAAAAAGCAAAACTGGGGTTACAACCCTTAGAACGAACCTAGACCCCTTTAGATGAGACACTATGATCAAAAGAAAAATACAAGGATAAAAGGTTTGAGCCACAAAACAACATTCGGATTACCATTATGAAATAACTCGGACAAATAGAAATGACAACAAAATAAGCCACCACAAATGACTCTCCAATTGATAAGCCTGACATTTAACCTCGAATTTGATTATCAGAACCACTATGGCCTTCTCTCATTTCGGTCGGCAAATTCCCGAGTGGATTCTCATATTCCATGTCATCAGGCATCACCGCCAGAAAGTGTGTATCATCAGGTGCAGGTAACGGATTCAGCGCGATATTCTGGGTGTCACTGTTATGAATCACAATCAACCTTTCTTGGATCATCCTTTCTATTTCTCTTTTCAAATCCCGACAACTTTCCATGTTGTGCCCCTGGGCATGGGAATGGTATTCACACCTTTTAGATGGGTCAAAGCTCCTTGCACGTGGGTCCACATGATTTGGAGGGATGGGTGCAATCATGTCCTGTTGCTTTAACTTCTCAAATAAGCTTTCATAGGAAACTCCTATTGGTGTGAAATGTTCCTTCAACTTCGGTTCCCTTCTATACCCTTGGTTTGGAAGTGGGTTATAAGGTATTTGGAAATTTTGCAGAGGCTGATAGAGATTTCGTGATGCTCGTGCTCGCTTTCTTGGATGATTTGATGGCTGAATAACATACTGGGGTGGATCAGCTGGGTATGGTGGGTTCGGAGGTGGATAGTAATGCTCAGGGAATTATGGAAAACTTGTCGAGACATCGCATATCGTCGAGCTACTCTTCTGGAACCTTTTCTTGACCCTGATATCATCATGACTTCTTCATCCCTCTCATTCGTGTCACTAGATTCAAATTGGACAGCCTGAGTTGCAGCCTTGAGAGCCGCTTGACTTATAATTCTGCCTGTCTTAAGACCGTTCTCTACCATTTCTCCCATTTTGACTACATCCAGGAAGGATTGACCAACCGCAGACATCATGTTCTGAAAATAATCCGGCTCTTGAGCCTGAAGGAAGACAATGATTAACTCATGGTCATCCATGGGTGGCTCAGCACGAGCCGCTTGTTCTCTCCATTTAAGGGCATATTCCCTGAAACTTTCACTTGATTTCTTCTTCAGATTTGAAAGGAAAATGCGGTCTGGGGCAATGTCAATGTTGTATTGGAATTGTTTGACAAAGGCATGTGCCATGTCGTTCCAGACGCGCCAGCTAGATGCATCTTGATCCCAAAACCATTCAGAGGCTACTCCTGTAAGGCTTTCCCCAAAGTAAGCTATTAACAATTCTTCATTTCTTCCCAGACTCCTTAGTTGATTGCAATACCCTTTCAAATGGGCTATGGGATGTCCATGTCCATCGTACTTTTCAAATTTGGGAATCTTGAAACCAGGTGGCAAGTGGACATCGGGAAACAAGCATAGATCTTTGAAAGCAACACTCTTTTGACTTGCCAACCCGTGCGTGTTTTTCAACCGTTGTTCTAAGCTTTTCAATCTTTGGGTTATTTCTTCCTGTACCTTCTTTCGGGTAGGCTTCTCAATGTTTGCGGGAAGGTCGTGAGAGTGGTACTGTTCTTGCTGTATAGCAAATTGTGACTCATGAGAAAGTTGTCCCTGGCCATTGGACCATGCTTGATGCATTTTGGTCATTTGTTGTTTCACTGTTCTATTTTCCTCAACCACAGCAGACCCTTGTTGAACTTTCTGACCCTGAGTCTCTTGAGCACTTGTAACAACTCCGATGTCGGTTATCATTTTCCTTGAATCTTGCTTTCCAATTTACCACAACCAACCACCTCAACTTTCTGGATTAACAAAACGAAACCACCGGGTTAGCGTTAAGGTATTCCGCTTATTGATTTCCTTTGTTTTTCTACTATTTTCTTTTCTTTTTTCCTTTTGTGGTTTTTTCATTTTTTTTCTTTTTTTTTCTTTTTATAGTTTTTTCATTTTTTTTTTATGGATATGGTCGAATCCTATGTGGATTGCCTACGTATCATGACCCCGCATGAATCAGACCGAGCGTAGTTCTTGCAAATTAATGCAAGAAGTAAAGAGATATTTATTTGATTTTGATTTTTTGATTTCTTTGAAGAAAAATTGTCGAAGCTCACTCCAACTACAAACTCTCATAAAAAAAACTTTCACGCCTTGTGCCAGAGATTTCTACAAGAATCAGAATAGTTTTAACGTCAATTATGACTATTTCTACAAAATTGGCCATGTAATGGCTTATTTGGCAACATGGCTATTTTTGCAAAATTTTTACTTAAGAAAGTGAACTTGAAAATTTTCTCATCCTGGGGCTCATGGGGCATCGTTCGGCATCGCCATAGGCCAACAAAGATTGAGAAATTTTTTTATGTCAATTGTGACTATTTTTACAAAATTGGCCACATAATGGCTTATTTGACAAAATGACTATTTTTGCAAAATTTATTTAAGAAAGATAAACTTGAATGAATTTTTTTTTATCTTGTGGCTCATGGGGCATCGTTCGGCATCACCATAAACCAACACAAGACTATTTTTCATAAATTGGCCATGTAATGGCTTATTTAGGCAAAGTGGCTCTTTTTGCAAAATTTTATTTAAGAAGATGCAAATTCAAAATTTTTATCTTGGGGCCTATGGGGCATCGTTCAGCACTGACACAGGCCAACACAAGACCGAGGAAGTTAAAATGCAAAAATGTGGCTATTTCAGCAAAACTCCGGCCATATAATGGCTTATTTGATAAAGTGGTTATTTTTGTGAAGTTGAGTGATGACTCAAAACTTGATTTTTTGCGGATACATCCTTTCGCATTTCCGCGAGGGAATATTTCCAGGCTGTGTCCAAAATTATTTACAAATGACTCAAAGTGGCTATTTTTGCAAAAACGGCCCTCCGACGTCCTTTTAAGGGATATTCGGCTTATTTTAAGCAAGAATAGCATTATCCGACTTATTTATAACAAAATAAAAGTTTTGACATTTTTGGTTATTTTTGCAAAAAAGGGTGTGAACCCGGACTTGATTTTGCGGCTATGGCCTTGCAATATTTCCACAAGGAATATTTCAAGGTTGTGCCCGCAAATTATTAAAAATAATTCAAAGTGGCTATTTTTGCAAAAAACAACCTTCCGGTGTCCTTTCGGAACATTCGGCTATTTTCAAAAACAGCGTCACTTCGATTTATTGACAAAATTAAACACACACATTTTTTTTGATTTTTTTAAAGGGTGGTTGAACCCGATGAGGGTTGCCTACGTATCTCACATAGTGGTGAGAATCAAACCTGCGTAGTTCGGTCAGATTATTTTATGACCAATTATTTCAACAAAATTGCTCTTCCTATTTTTTTCAAATTTTCAAATTTTTCGACAGCATTTCGTCAATATTTTTGATATTTTTCTATTCCAAAATTCTATTTTTTTTTCAGGAATTTAACCAATCATCATAATAATACATGATAAATAAATGCAACATATAATATGCTCGGTCTTTGATTACTGGGTCACCTGTCCTAGACGGACCCAACCCCTGTGTTGAGTCCCCTAAGTCAAATGTAACGTGATGCAAATAAGCGTTTCCTACTAGGGATCCGGCATGAAGTCACGTTATTCTAAGTTCAAAACCTGGGTATCTGATCTAGACTGTGTACCCAAGCGGACAACTCGGGCTGAGGAAGGAGCTCCTTTCCGGGAACCAAAAGGCCAGCCGGCTTAGAAACTTTCCGAGCCTCTTTATTATTTCGGGTTATGACACTAACAGAATAAGGAGTCTCAACCAGTGAGCACATCCCGGGGGTGAGAAGTGAAGGGTTTGCGGCACAGTTTTATATACAGTTTACGTAATATCAAAGCGGCAAACATATAACAGTTTGTATATACAGTGCAACTAGTATCAAAGCGGTAGACATGTAGCACGTTAATTAAACATATAGTAAAATCAGATATAGACAAAACAACAATTTAACCGAGCTCGAATTCTTAGACCCTGAACCGAAGTTCAGAGGTTATAATCCCCAGCAGAGTCGCCAGAGCTGTCACACCTCCTTTTCGCCGCACCCGCGGGAGCGCGAAGGAGTTTTTCCAATTAAAGGACAATCGAAACGGGATTTGTTTATTTAACTTAGAGTCGCCACTTGGGAAAATAATGGTGTCCCAAGTCACCGGTTTAATCCCGAACCGAGGAAATTTATGACTATGTAATACAGTCTGCGAAACTAGAAACCTGGATAAGGAATTCTGTTAACCCGGGAGAAGGTGTTAGGCACTCCCGGATTCCGTGGTTTTAGCACGGTCGCTCAACTGTTATATTTGGCTAAATTATCTCATTTTTATACATGTTAAACCTACGTGCGAATTTTAACTTTTAACCGCTTGTGATTATTATTATTTTATAAAAATTGTAACGTCGTAAAAAATGTACTTCAGACCATACCGTACAAGTACGCATGTGGCCTTTAACACATTTCAACTTCGTTGAGATTTGGATTTTGGTCACATAAATGCGCACCCTAGTTTAAGAAAGTAAATTATTAAAGGAGCGCCTAAAGTGACTAGCGTATCATTATTTTAGGTAAGGCCGTGAAATTTTGTTGAACAGCCCATCCCGAAATCTAAGTAATTTTATAAACACATATAGAGGGCCCCGTGGCTTATATGTTTTGTTTAGCGAAGCTAGTCTCGAGTTCTAATATCATAAAATTGTACTCAACTAAAGCAAACTACGGATATTCATATTTTAAAACTACTTACAAGGCCAACGTATGAAAGACTACTTTGCGAAAACTATTTACAACTACCGTGTGACGACAATTAATATCGGTCCCAACATACAGAGAACATATGAAATCTTTGATGATGGGATAAGATTACTATTTTTCTCCAAGTCCAACAACAATGTAAATGCAGCATGTGTGAACATTAATCTGCTGACTACACATATTATAATTAACAAACACTCTTATTTTCCAGTCTTTAAATAGTCAATTGTAAAATCAACAAAAAAAAAAAAAATAGTCAAAACACTTAATACTCATTTCTTGTAGTCAATAAATCAAAGCAAACAAAATGCATCAATCTAAACAACAATCAACGCCCATAAGCTAAACCAAAGAAACGCAAAAAATATAAAGAAATGCAAAAATAGAAAGAAACTAACCTTAGGATTCTTCCTTTTACACTGAAAAAGAACTTCAACTCAAGCGTGTATCAGTCACTACATTGATATCACGGATCCGAAATGAAGGGGTTTCAACAGATATTCAAAACAGGACCACGAGCCGCAACAGGAACGAACGACAACTCCGAAACTCTGAACACCTCTTCAACATATATATTTTGTCTTGACTTTCGACCATGCTGGTAGGCGTATGTACGTGTTCTGGTGGTCGAAGAAGAAGCAGTAGCGGACTGTTTTGGGGGTCGTTTGGTGTTTTCGACGTGAAGCAAGAACTATGGAGTCTTGGGTGTTTGTCGATGGTGTATTGCGATTGATGAGGTGAGGAAGACGACTATGGTGCTTCAGCTGTTGTGGGTGGGTTGTTATGGTGGTGGTGAACGACGGACTACGGGAGAGGGGTGGATGACGACGGAAGACTTTGGCAGTGATGGAGCTCTCTTTGTCCGGGTTTTTCTTCAGTTGTTTTTCATTGTTGTTCTTGCCTTCTTTACGAAGAAGAAGAAGCAACCCTCCCCTCTCTTTCTTAGTGTAGTATATGTGTCTATCTTTTTTTTTTTCTCCCGTTTCAAAATAAGAAAAATACTGTCGTAGTCTCCTCTGGAGAAGATGAAGCAACAATGTCTTTTCCTTTTCCGTGTATGTGTTTTCTCCTCCTCTTGCTGCCGTTCAGACACAAAGAATGAAGAGCCCCCCCTTTTTGTTACTTTATATCCCCTTTATTCTATTCTCTTTCAAAATACACCAAGACCAAAATGATGGGTCTTTCACATGGGGTTGGGTACCCAATAGTGATGGGTCTTCCTCGTGTTTTGTCCGTGTCCCCCATGTGTGTCCCCCACGTGCGGTGGGCTCGGATTATTATGGGCTATGTCCGAAAATTATAAAACCGGGTAGTTTGAACCCGAATATTATTCTTCGCCCGGAACCGAGAATGAGAACACGGTGTTATTAATTAATCACTACGTAAGCAAAATAACTATAAGACTAATAATTAAAACAAAGTTATTTTTTTATATTTCAAGATTAAAGTTACCACAAAATACTAATTATATTATTTTTTGTAATTTTCGTTTTTTAATAAAAAGGTAAAATATAAAGTACTATTTTTGTATTTTTCAAATTTAAAAATGATTACGAAACCTTAATAAAACTATATTTTTTGTTATTTTTTATCTTAAGGTAGAAATAAAGTAAAAGAGTCAAAATTAGCTAAAATAGCTATATTATGCCTAAACTAAATATTTTATGCTAAAAATATAAAAAATCTCGGGAGGGTCAAAAATCACGTGTTTACACACGGGAGGGTGGAAGGGTACCTCAAGCCACTCCGTTCGCACCGTTATTTCTTATGTTAAGGCTCGACGTATGGTCGAGAAGGGGTGTCTAGCTTATTTGGCTTATGTTCGTGATTCCAGCGCAGAAGTTCCTTCCATTGAGTCGGTCCCTATTGCACGGGAGTTTCCGAAGGTTTTTCCTTCAGACCTGCCGGGCATGCCACCCGACAGGGATATTGATTTTTGTATTGATCTGGCACCGGGTACCCAGCCCATCTCTATTTTCACAAACCCCTTTCTTCTCCACAGCTCTTAGGCGATTTTTGAAGCATTTCTTCATCAAAGTTCATTGGGTAAGTATTGTTAACTCGTCTTCTTCGTTTTTCATCAACATCACTCAAATCCTTAGGCTTAAACATGTATAAATTGGTTGAAAATTTGAGAAATGGGTATAGTTAGGGCTTTCAAAGAATTTGCGATTTAGACCTTGTTTTGGAGTCGAACTTAAGAACAAATTGTATATTTGAACTCATGGAAGATTGGGTGAAATTATTTTGGTTCGAAACTTGAGTTTCGATTATGTGGGCCCGGGGTCGGTTTTTACTATTCCGGGCAGAATGTTGTAAAAACCATATTTAGCAATATGAACTAGTTTGTTAAGTAGAATTGATGATATTAAATCAATTGTGTATAGATACGATTGGATTGGAGTCAAATTCAAAAGGAAAAGACATTTCCACGGGGTGAATTGTTCATAAGCATTCGAGGTAAGTGTTTGTTCTATCCTAGCTTGAGGGAATAGGATTATGTGTTATGTGTTATGTGATCGAGTGCGGTGTATGGGCTGTGGTGACGAGCATCCATACATTGGCGTCTAGTATGACCGTGAGTCGTTGGAAAATGATATTTTGAGATATATTACAGGTGAATCATTATTGTTCTCCCTTGTTGGGACTTGTTGTGAAGATAATTATTGATTGCCCTTGATGGGATGATTTATGAATTGTTGTTTCTTTCTCTGCCCTTAACCGTGATTGTTATTTGGGTGAGGAAGAGTGATAATGCACGAAGGGTGATGCCGTGCCATGTTTATTTATTTATGCACGAAGGTTAATGCCGTGCCATGTTTATTTATTGATTATGCACGAAGGATCGTGTCGTGCCCTGTTATTGAACCATGTACGAAGGATCATGCCGTACTATGGATGTGAGGATGAGAGTAAAAGCACGAAGGGTGATGCCGTGTACTTTATTTGTTTGTTTGGTGAGGATGAGAGTAAAAGCACGAAGGGTGATGCCGTGTACTTTATTTGTTTATTTGGTGAGGATGAGAGTAAAAGCACGAAGGGTGATGCCGTGCAATTGCTTGCTATTTCTTGAAGTGATATAATTCGTGTTTACATTATACTTTGTTTTCTTTGTGAAATTATTAATCTGTGGTTAATTGTTGAATTCTTTAAGATGTTCCTTATTGTGTTATTACTTGATTATTTCTTGTTATTTTGTGGTACACATATATATATATTGAATTGCACAGGTTTATGTGAGTGTCTGGTCCTAGGCTTGTCACTACTTCGCCGGGATAGGCCGGGCACTTACCAGCACATGGGGTCGGTTGTGCTGATGCTACACTTCTGTGCGTTTTTGCACAGGTCCAGGTTACGATCAGGAGCAGCAGCGGCAGTAAATAGATTGCGTGGGAGTTGATCACATTTGGGACCGAGGTAGCTTGCAGACGTCTGCAGGCCCGGCGTCTCTTTCTTTATTTATGTTAATAGCTGTAGTCTCATTGTTCCGAGACAAACAGAATTATGTTATATTTCCTTCGGACTTTTATGTGTAGTATTCCATAGTAGTTTGTGAGTTGGTGACTCCACGTGTTGGGTAGAGGATTTCAGTATGATTTTCACTTTGTAATTAGTTATTTCCATTTCGATAAAGTATTCCGCATTTATTTAATTAAAATTGTGTTAAAAACAGGATAGTATGAATACGGTGGCTTGCCTAGCTACCACGAGTAGGCGCCATCACGATCCCGATATTGGGGGAAAAATCCGGGTCGTGACAGTATTTTGGTTTGCTTGTTTGTATTTGAACCAATCACCGGAGCTTGCAACACTTGCTTAAGCAGAAGGACCTGAATATGCGTCGGAGGAGATGGTTGGAGCTACTAAAGGACTATGATATTACTATTCTCTATCATCCGGGCAAGGCTAATATGGTTGCCGATGCCTTGAGTCGTCGAGCAAAGAGTTTGGGGAGTTTAGCGTATCTACCAGTTTCAGAGAGGCCTATGGCGATGGATGTTCAGGCTCTAGCCAGGCAGTTTGTTAGATTGGATCTTTCGGAGCCCAGCCGGATTCTGGCATGTGTGGTTTCTCGGTCTTCTCTATTTGACCGCATCAGGGAGCGTCAGTTCGACGACCCTCATTTGCTTGTCCTTCAGGATAGAGTTCGGCGTGGTGATGCTCGAGATGTCACCATCGGAGATGATGGAGTTATGAGGATGCAGGGGCGCATCTGTGTGCCCAATGTAGATGATCTTCGAGAGCTGATTCTAGCAGAGGCCCATAGCTCGCGGTATTCCATCCATCCGGGAGTCGCGAAGATGTATCAGGACTTGAAACAGCATTACTGGTGGAGGCGGATGAAGAGGGATATAGCTGATTATGTTTCTAGATGCCTCAACTGCCAGCAGGTGAAGTATGAGCATCGGCGTCCGGGTGGATTGATGCAGCAGATTGAGATTCCCGAGTGGAAATGGGAGCGCATTACCATGGACTTTGTATCCGGACTTCCACGGACGGTTAGGAAGTTTGATTCCATTTGGGTCATTGTGGATCGGCTGACCAAGTCCGCCCATTTTATACCGGTGAGCACTACTTATTCATCGGAACGACTGGCGGAGATCTATATCAGGGAGATAGTTCGGCTGCATGGTATTCCAGTTTCCATCATTTCGGATAGAGGCACTCGGTTCACTTCACGGTTCTGGAGAGCCGTACAGCAGGAGTTAGGTACTCGGGTGGAGCTGAGCACAGCATTTCACCCCCAGACTGATGGGCAGTCCGAGCGCACTATTCGGATTTTGGAGGATATGCTCCGTGCGTGCGTGATTGAGTTTGGAGGTTCATGGGATCACTTCTTGCCACTGGCGGAGTTTGCTTATAACAACAGCTACCGGTCTAGTATTCAGATGGCACCGTATGAGGCCCTATATGGTAGGAGGTGCAGGTCTCCCGTGGGTTGGTTCGAGCCGGGCGAGGCCAGGTTGCTAGGTACTGATATGGTTCAGGAGGCTATGGACAAAGTCAAGGTGATTCAGGACAGACTTCGTGCAGCCCAGTCTAGAGAGAAGAGTTATGCGGACAAGAAAGTTCGCGATGTGGCTTTTATGGTTGGCGAGCGGGTTCTACTTCGAGTCTCGCCCATGAAGGGCGTTATGAGGTTTGGGAAGAAAGGAAAGCTAAGTCCTAGATTTATTGGCCCTTTTGAGATTTTGAGGCGTGTTGGGGAGGTTGCTTATGAGTTGGCCTTACCTCCCAGCCTAGCCGGAGTTCACCCCGTATTTCATGTCTCCATGCTTCGGAGATACCATGGTGACCCGTTGCATGTGTTGGATTTCACATCTGTTCAGCTAGACAAGGATCTGTCTTATGTTGAGGAGCCAGTAGTCATTCTAGACAGGCAGGTCAGAAAGCTAAGGTCAAAGAACATCGCTTCGGTAAAGGTTCGGTGGCGGGGCCAGCCGGTCGAGGAGGCGACTTGGGAGACCGAGCAGGATATGCGCAGCCAGTACCCTCATCCTTTCACTACTCCGGGTATGTTTTCTATGCTCGTTCGAGGACGAACGAATCTTTTAAGTGTGGGAAGATGTAACGACCCGGCCGGTCATTTTAGAAAATTGCGCCCCAATCCCTAATTTAACTGTTTCCCTAAGTTCATTTCTACTATTGGGGTTTGCCGGGAGAGTCGGTTTCGAAATTTGGAGCATTTTGGGACACTTAGTCCCTAAATGAGAGCTTTAAAGCTAGAAAATGGTCCGTAGCCGGAACAGTGTTAAGACGATCTCGGAACGGAAATTCGATGGTTCCATTAGCTCCGTTAGGGTATTTCGGGGTTGGGAGCGCATTCGGAATGTATTTTGGAGGTCTTTAGCTCAATTAGGCTTGAAATGCCGAAGGTTGAAATTTTGGCGAAATCCAAACGATAGGTGAGATTTTGATCCGGGGGTCGGAATGGAATTCCGACAATTTCTGTAGCTTCGTTATGTGATTTTGGATATGTCCGTAAATTTTCAGGTCATTCGGACGTCGTTTGGTCGGGTTTTAGATCGAATGTGCAATTCGGAAAGTTTTAAGAAATTTAGGCTTGAATTCGATGTGAATTATGGGTTTTGATGTTGTTAGACGCGTTTTTATGATTGGAATAAGTTCGTATCGTATTTTGGAGTATGTTGGTGGTTTTCGTTGGGGTCCCGGGAGCCGCGAGATGAATTCGGACCATCAAGCGGGCATTTGGAACTTGGAAATTTCTGCAGAAAATGCAGCAGCAGTGCAGCAGACGTTAAGTCTACGTGTTCACGTGGCAATGGCCGTGTTCGCGTAGGCATGGTAGGGCAAAGCATCGCGTTCGCGTCCCTTGAGTCGCGATCGCGTAGAAAGGAAAGAGGAAGCATCGCGTTCGCGTCCCAGGTGTCACGTACGCGTAGAAGAAAACGGTCGATTGGAAGGTTGTTCTTCGCGAACGTGTGGGAGTCGTCGCGTTCGCGTTGAGGAAGGGAAATTGTGCTTCGCGGACGCGTGGGGAGCATCGCGTTCGCGATAGGTAATTTTTGCTGGTCATCGCGAACGCGTGGGTTACTTCGCGTTCGCGTAGAAGAAGTTGGGCTGTTTATCACGAACGCGTGAACAGTAACGCGAACGCGATGAGCAATGGGGTCTGGCAGTGAGCTTAAGTTTAGAACATAACACCCGCGACCCCCATACACAAAAACGCCATTTTTGAGCTCCAAAAGAGGATTTTGAAGGGGAAACGCTAGGATATCATCGGGAAATCATCGGGGGTAAGTTTCTTGACCTTAATTCGTTGGTTTATCATGAAATCCGTGATTATTTCACCGAAAATGGGAGATTAAAGGTGGGTTTGAGCCCTTGGCCTAAATGTTAGAAAATCTTTGATTTGAATGGGCAAACAGAGTTCGATTTCGATAAATTTTATATGCCTAGACTCGTATTGAGATAAGGAACCTGAATATATAATTTTCGTGATTTTTCGATAAGCGTACCGGAAGTCGGGTTTTGGCAACTTGTGGGTTTTGGTGTATTTTGAGTGTTTTGATTGGGTAATGCCCAATTAGCCTATTTTGATGTGATTCTATTGATTTTTATCAGATACTACACTTGTGGAGGCCGACATTAGCGACAACAGGGTTATTTTTTAGCGGTTTCGTACCGGAATTGAGGTAAGTGGCTTGTCTAACCTCGTGTGGGGGACTTTCACCCCTAGGATATTATTGTGATATTTTAAATACCTTGTACGCGAGGTGACGGGCGTGTACATGCGCTGGTTGTTGAGCACACACTTTACTCAAAATGTTCAATGAGCGATATTCCTGTTTTTAGCTGTTAAATTTGATATTCTTACCCGGTAGTAGTTGGAAAAGCAAGATTTGATAGTATTTAACTGTCTAGTTGCCTAATTATTTTACTTGAGTTTTCTTGGTAATCGCTGGCACTGTTTATCGGCGAAGTTATCGTTAAGCATATTATACTTCTCTTTGTGTATTCCTTTTACTTGTATTGAAATGTGGACTACGGGTTCGATTTCCGAGATCCTGAGATTATTAAAATGTGGACTACGGGTTCGATTCCCGAGATCCTGAGATTATTGAAATGTGGACTACGGGTTCGATTCCCGAGATCCCGAGATTATTGAAATGTGGACTACGGGTTCGATTCCCGAGATCCCGAGATTATTGAAATGTGGACTACGGGTTCGATTCCCGAGATCCTGAGATTATTGAAATGTGGACTACGGGTTCGATTCCCGAGATCCTGAGATTATTGAAATGTGGACTACGGGTTCGATTCTCGAGATCCTGAGATTTTTGAAATGTGGACTACGGGTTCGATTCCCGAGATCCCGAATTATTGGTAAGGACTGCGGGTTCGATTCCCAGAGATCCCGAGTTATTGAGATACTATTGAGACATGGGCTGCGGGTTCGATTCCCGGAGACCCAGGGGTACTGAGAATGGGACTGTGGGTTCAATTCCCACAGATCCTGGATGTGTTTTATTGAGTTGGTTATTTGTTGTTAGTTTAATTGTAGACAGGTGCAGCAATCATCTTATTGTTGTTATTTCGGAAATTATTATCATCTAAACTGTTTATTTTTGTTATCATCATTATATTATTGTTTCTCAGTAGGGCCCGGACCTTCCTCGTCACTACTCCATCGAGGTTAGGCTTGGCACTTACCGAATACCATCGTACTGTACTCATGCTACTCTTCTGCACACTTTTTGTTGTGTAGATCCAGGTTCATCTGATCAGGCACACTACCGGTGATCGAGGTTATACTTCAGGAGAATCGAGGTATGATGTGCTACGTCCGCGGATCCGGAGGCTTCCCTTCTACTCTAGTAGTACTAGTTGACATTTTTCTTTATTTCGTTGTTAGATACTCTTTACACATAGAGCCATATTGTATACTCTCTTTTAGTCTGTGTTACCGTGGGGTTCCGGATCTTGGTAGTATTTTATTTATTGTGTGACGGATGTATGTGCCAAGCGGCACGGATTACATATCTCTTTATGCTATTTTTCCGCTGTTTCTTATTAAGTGTTTATAACTGGTATATTCCGCAACGTGTTAGGCTTACCTAGTTCGTGGGGACTGGGTGCCATCACGACATGTTCACGATTGGTGAACTACGGTCGTGACAAGTAATGAGGGAGTGCGTATAAGTGATAACCCACATTCATCGGATGGTTATTTTGGAGTAGCATTAGGCGGACAGGTTGGAGATGGAAAAGGTTCTCTTGATTTGAATTTGTCACCACAGGCGAATGAGGAGCCAGAAAATAATGTTACTACTTCGTATAATGAAGAAGACGATCGGTAAACTTAAATTTAGTGAAATCTTTTTCTTTATGTTTTATTTGGATTTGTATTTATAGTTCTAATTTTCATAGGGTGTATCGTCCGGAATTGAATTTGACAAATTATGACCACGTCCCTAGTTGGAATTTGCAAAAATCTGCAGTATTGGAGCACGGTGGTCCCTCTGGTAGTTATTAGCAACCTCAAGAAAGCCAGCATGAAACTTCAAGACAATACGAGTTGTAAGTATAATGATGTAGTGATATGTACATTTAAATTTCAAGACAATACGATTAGGATACTTAAATTTTTGTTGGTTATATGCAGTGAAAACGAGCTTCTAGAAGCTCCTGGACTAACAAAGTTGTCCGTACACGATGTTTTTACTCGTGACTTAGCAGATGCGCAGAGTCAGGAGGATGATAGTGATTACGATAACAATGCGGATGAGTCTGGTGATGAGACACCCTTCCGTGAGGAGGGTGATGATGTGGAGGGTGACGATGAGGAGGAGGAAGTGAATGTGGAGCCTGATTTGACTAGGGAGCATGTTCCTCCTCCCCCCCCCGGTTAGACGAAGAGTGTATGAATCCCACGTGCCTTTTCATGAGAGAAATATTCCATACCTGGATAATTTGCCTGCCATGCCTAATGTTGATGCATTGACAAGGGATTATGATGAATTACAATCGAAGATGTGGGATGAATGTAGACCAGGTGTTGTTACAAAGGGCATGTATTTCCCTGACAAAGCTCGCCTAGTTAGGGCTGTAAAAATCTATAGCATAAGGGAGTGTCGTGAGATGACGATAACTGAGTCAACTAGGGATAGATACAAGGTTGTATGTCGCAGGTGGTTCTTGGGCTGTCATTGGATGCTTCGTGCTACAAAGAAAAAATCCGGTTTGTGGAAAGTTGGTAAATTTATTAGCGATCATAGATGTGAAATGGACACATTCAATGAGAACCACTTCAACCTGGATGTTGACTTGATTTCCCTTGTCTTGGTTCCTTTTTTGGAAGTATCTATTAGATTTAAGATTAAAGAGTGTATTACAGCTGTCCACAAGGAGTATGGTTGTACTATAAGTAAAAGAAAGGCATATCTCGGTCGCAAACGTGCCTTTGAACTAATTTATGGCGACTGGGATAAGTCCTTTTCAAATCTTCCCAGTTACATGGCTGCACTACAACAATTTAACCCCGGTACTATTGTTGAATGGAGGCGCGAGCGAAGTCCTGGCGGTCCGGAATTTATATTCAACTATCTATTTTGGTCATTTAAACCAGCAATAGATGGTTTTGTGCATTGTCGTCCTATAATTTCCATAGACGGTACTCATGTCTATGGAAAGTATGATATTAAGCTTTTGATTGCAGTTGCTATAGATGCCAATGGCCAAATATTTCCACTTGCTTTTGCCATTTGTGCGAACGAAAGTGAAGAGACGTGGACGCAATTCTTGAACCACTTGAAGCAACACGTTGTGAAACAGCGTTCAGGTATTTGTCTAATTTCTGATCGGCATGGTGGTATTTTAATTTTTGTACGTCACTTGCCTGAATGGCAGGCACCGCATGCATACCAACGTTACTGTGTGAGGCACCTAAAGGCCAATTTTCAAAAGAGATTTCCTGACAAGGCGTTGCATGACTTAATGTGGATGGTTGCAACTAAGCACCAGCTATGTAAATTCAATAGGTGCATGGAAGCAATCCGGCAGTTGGAACCACGAGCCCGGGACCACATAATAATGATTAATTATTCTAAATCTCAATTTTAATATTTTCATAATTTTATTAACTTAATTAATTAAATTACGTATAATTTAATATAATGGTTGTTTAAAGGTTCCGGGCTTGATTTTTGAGGCCCGGGACCACATAATAATGATTAATTATTCTAAATCTCAATTTTAATATTTTCATAATTTTATTAACTTAATTAATTAAATTACGTATAATTTAATATAATGGTTGTTTAAAGGTTTCAGGCTTGATTTTTGAGGCCCGGGACCACATAATAATGATTAATTATTCTAAATCTCAATTTTAATATTTTCATACTAAGACACTACGCTAAAATTTAATAAGGCTCTACGCTACAAGGCTCTACGCTAACAGGCTCTACGCTAACAGGCTTTACGCTAACATGATATACAATAACATATTAAAGTAAAACTAAAACAATAAATATACCAACATTAACATATTTTCTAATAATTTATAAAATAAAATTAATTCAAATACCTCAAATTAAAGCTGTAAAACTGAAATTTTGTAACCGAATTCGTGTCCAACACTATCTCCGTGTGGGCCCCACTTGTGTTGCACTTGAAGGGGACGGGTGGGACTTCGAAATCAAATTTTTGGCAAAAAATTGGAGAGAATTTGAGGGGTGGCCGACAAAAGAATTTGGGAGAGAGTTTGAGATTGAGAGAGTGTAGAGAAGAGAAAGAGATGGCGGATATAACAAGGGGGCATTTCGCAGTATTGTACTGCGAAATGCAATTCGCAGTACAAAACTGCGAATTGCATTTCGCAGTACAATACTGCGAAATGCCTAATTTTTTTTTTAAAAAAAATTTTAATATTCTTTTACACTAACGCCTATTTTTCAAAAAAAAAAAATTTAATGCATTTCGCAGTATAAAACTGCGAAATGTACAAAAGACGTTTGTACATTTCGTAGTTTTATACTGCGAAATGCCTAATTGTGTATTTTTTTTTCGTTTATTTCGGTATTTTTTGTTTAATTCACTATTATTTCGGTTCCGGACTCTGTGATGAAGCCTCTTCTAGAAAAAACTTACCCTAACCATGCATATCAGCATATGGTTAAATGCTAATTGAGGTAACATCTCCAAAAGTATGAAAAGCTGGAGGACTTTGTACCATCCATTTTGGTGTAGTAAGTCATTTCGTTTGCATTTTATTCAACGAGACAGCTTAAGCTGGTTGTACTTTTAAGTTCGTTCAATTAACACATGCAGGGTGATTGAGGTGCGTGCTAACAATGAATATTAATTAACCATGATCATGTATCTATATTATATTTCTACATATTTTATTAAAAGCATGAAGGCCCTTAGCAAAATGTTGTTCGTCTTTTTTATTTTTTAAAATATACAATTCACATTGTACAATATAGTAATTTAAGTAGTTCATTAATATTTAAAAATATTCATTTACTTCATTTTGTATTATTTTGTAGATTTTGCTAGAATTATTTGTTAGTAAATTTTGACTTAATTATTTGGTATAATTTTTTTTTTGCGCTTCTCACAAAAGGAAAGTTAGTAAATCAAATTTTCTTCAAGTTTCTTAAACAAGGAAAGTTAATAAAGAAATAAATGTCTATACTCTCGCTACTTTTTTTTTTTTTTGAAACGGAAAGATAGACTTGGTTCACTTTCATTAAATTACCGTATACTTACTGGAGTTGATTAAATTCCATTTACTCTTTGGAGTAGTAAATATTTGGTAATTTTCATGTACACTAGAAAAGTTAATAACTTTTTTTCTAAATTATTAGTGCTTCGTTCAATTCTCAATAAATGATATTATTTGTTAAATTATCTAAACTAGGAAATTTTGTAGTATTAGATTTTCCACGAGCATATTATTCTTTTCATTTGTCAAATTGTATATCAAAATATTTCTGTAAAAGAAGCTATAATATCACAATTTAATCGTCAAACTTCACCCTATTCCAACATCGTGATTGCAGGTTTTATTTATGTTACTAATATCAACATATTTTGCTATTTCGTATTTTGCAAGTACATTTACATGCACCAATTGTTGATGTTGCATCGAGAATTTATCTTTAATGTTGCATGAAGAAATTTTTGCTATATAATTTTTTGTTTCATGTTTTAGATACAAATTTAATAATGGTTATTGAACAATAGCAATTTATCGCACAATTGGTTAGACTTTCGATCTAAGTTTTATTACTTAAATATTAGTAATTTTTTACTTTGTTGTATAATTAGTAATACTTATTGTTATGCCAGCTCAAGTTGCTTGTTCTAAAAAAAATATTAGACTATCTCATACTATAATTTTGTGTAATATTAATACTACATGATTTATAATTGTGTTATATGCAATTGCCAATGCTTGATTCACTCAGGTTTTATCAATTATATCCGTTCAGGTAAACAATCTTCCTTATATCATTATAAAAAATCAATTATGGATTTAGTCATTTTGTAACTTATAAAACTCTTACACATGCTTTATTTTAGGTACACATAGAATTGTCACACCAATATGTTCCATTTAATAGTACAAGAGTATCTCATTCATGTTGGGTAATAAGCGTCTTAATATTTGGGAGTGGAATAGTAAAAGAGTTCACTAATGAGATAAATCAACGCACCCAAATAAATTGTGACATTAGTTGATGAAGAGGTAAATATTATTACATATCAATAATTATTTCATGTCTTTTGATATTAGTTTTAACCGTTAGATTAAACTTAAAGTGAAATTTTTTTATAGGGAACAAAAGTTCACACTACACTTTTCAATGGTTATATTGAGAAGTGGAAAGAACATTTACACAAAACAAGATCTATTATAATAAACAGAGGCATTAATAGTGTTATTAATAGTGTTAATCCTATTTTTCAATCAGTGCACAAGGTGCTTGAGATTGGATTTAAGGAGAATACTTCTGTTGAAGAAAGCAACAATCGCTTTTCGACCATTGATTTTTCAAATTATTTTATTTTATTTGATGAGGCATCAAACCGCACTAATGGAACAATTTTTGGTAAGTTCTTTGGATTTCATCCAGTAATCTTTTACTAAATATATAAATAAAATTTTGCTTGAATTCGACTTATTAACATATTTGTTTTGATATTCTTTCTAGATATAGTTGTGATTTTAGTGGATGTTAAACCCTCAATGATAGAAGATGCAAAGAAACGAAGGAAGATAGTGCTTATCAACGAGATGTAATTTGAAAGTTTTATTTTAAAATGTTAAATGTTTCCTTTTAATTAATATGTTTAATTATAAATTTCAGCGTTGATAGAAAGACTATAACAATATATTAATATTTTCTTTTTTATGAAATCTCTTCAACTATAACTAATTAAGTATACATATTATATATAAATCTTACATATATTATAACAATATATTATATTTATTTTACAAATTCTGAACTATTTCGTTGAATACGTCGACAATACTGTTATATATTAGAGGTGCCTTCCTCTTATCAGTGACAACTAAAGCAACATTATTCCTGGCGCACATCAATATTCTTCGACAGATGATAGAGGGTAAGCAACGGTTCGGCTAATGGTTCCACCAACATCACCACATCCAAGCTTTGTTGTAACACTTAATTTAGTGTCTACCACATTGAATACAACTATTTCTTTAATGTAATAACCTTTTTTGCATCGTCAATTGTTATTATACTTAATTCATTCTTATTCAATTTCATATACACTATTTTGGCAGTTTACCATTTAAATGTTTGTTGCATTATCAATTACTTTTATACTTAATTTTTATTTATTCTACCTATTAAAATAGGTTCTTTTGTGCATAATGCATAATACACTTGCAATGCACGTACACTAATTCCAGTTATGTAAAATATACATGGTAGCACTTATCGTTTTCTCTCATGCAACGGGTGCTGATAAGTATTCCGGATTTTTAAAATATAAAATACCAAAGTTAAAGTAATAACAGAAGCAGAAAATGTTAATTGATTTCTTCTAATCTACCTCAGACTTGGTAGGTACATTATTGGTGAAGGTACTAAATACCTAGGAAAATAATAGAGGTTCATACAACTTAATCCAGACGCCAGAGGATGAAAGGATCCAAATTCCAAAGATACAAATTAGCGAACTAAGACTTCTTCTAATGTCCAAAAAGCTTGTAGAAAGGTCTGATCAGGTGGGAAACAAAGGTCTGATCAGGTGGGAAACAAAGATAGAACGATAAAAAAAAGCACTAAGCTCCAGCAATGCTCGAAGTCCAAAAAAAAGCCTGATCATAAGGATCTATCGTATGCAACCTTACCCTACATTTTTGCAAGAGGCTATTTCCATAGCTCAAATCCATAACCTATTGGTCACATGACAACTTGACATTATGCCGAGGCTCCCCTTCCCGGAGATGAAAAATTATATGGCAATAAAATGTTAGGCATTTGGAACTCCTGTAGAAATATTCCTGCAATAGCTTGGTACTTTTAAATTCACTGACTGACAATAACTGACAGTATACCATAACCGGCCTCATGTTTATGATAGTTCTTGCTCTCTTTTCCAAACTGAAACACAAGAACCTTAAACGAAAAGTTAAAACAGAAAGAAAACATTTGCGTGGTCAAGAGATTTTCTTCTCTTCTTTTATAATTTCTATAACACAGTTACTTTCTCTAACACAAACATACAAAAGTCACATATCTGACTTTACGCTCCAAGAAATAATAAACTTTTCCAAGAGACAAAGAAGCTTATCATGATACATACTACCTACATGGCCAGGGCAATATCAAGTACCTGTTTCCTAATACCAGATCCTCCTGAATTTTTACTTCTCAGCCAATCCTTCATCTTCTTGACCCCCAGTTTCAGTTCCTGAAGTCTCATCATTCATAGTCCAAAAAAGTGACAGTAAACAGGGACTCCTTGCAGAGGCCAGAGAGTGGTTCAAGGAAGAAAGACCATGAAGGACGTGGTCGTCAACCATAGTCACCAACTATGGTTCTCGTATACAGTGTTTACTACTCATACACTATAATTCAATGTCATTTAATATCCAAAAACGTAATTCTGGCACCCAAACAATGGGCCGCTATAGTGTTACGCTTACTGGTATATACATGTATTACAGAATTAAGAAAACCAAATAGATAAAGTAGACATGTTACAGATTCCCAAATCTATTATGGAAGGTCTAAACGAAACTCACGTCCTGAATAGACAACAGGACGCGCTCCTCAAGGTAAATACAGTAGCCGAGGAGGCATATACTCCAGGAGGAGGAAACAAGTCATCCAACAAAGATGTTCCTTGAATGCTCATTTAATTGCTGGTCCATCTCCTCCTTCGTGCTGGACGCTCTGGCTTCACCTCCGAATCTGGAAGGACTTCACTTTGGACCGAGGATATTGGATCACCTTCCGCCTTTTTACTTACTGGAGCTTCTTTTTCACTTGGCATTGGAAGCTTGAAGCGCTCACTCCGCTTCTTCAACTTCTCAACTGTCTCCAAGTGTTTATCCTCCATATGCTTTGCCTCTACATTATTAATTTCTGGACCACCTCCATTTTTATTGTTAGCTGCAGGCTGTTGATTGTCTTCGACTGCCTTTAAAGCTTCGTCTGGATTTTTGTTAGTTAATAAAGTACCACTGCTCTTGTGTACATCATTGTCTTTCATGTTCAAGGACGATGATTTAGCATCGATACTAAAGTCTCTTTCCTTGTGGCTTGTCCACCGTTCCAACTTGGAACGTCCCTTCTTGGAATCCTGCTGCTCATCTTCTGATGATGCCTCTTCCTGCTGTTTCCTGGAAGACTGACGATTCCGGTGGACCTTGTTCTCATTGGTTCCTTGCTCAAATTTTCTCTTCAAGCTCATCTGAAGGTAAGAAAAACCTTCGTGATAAGCACCTTCAGTAGAAAAGGAATAGCAGTAGCACTTGGAGATAACAGGAAAGAAACATTTAACTTTGTGGGATGTAAAACTAGAACTTGAAAAATAATATTCTTCTTCCTAAACATCATTGCTTCACTAATACTCCATCGATCTAAATTAAAAACTCAGAGTAATATGAATCACATATACATGCACTTGATTGTTTATGCAAATTAAATCCAGTGTGCCTCTTAAGTTTCCTTTCCAACTTATAGTTTGATAGTTGTGTTGAATGCATAAAATCAGTTCTTCATATTAGATATTAACTAGTTCTTGAGAACAATACATCCAGTCAACCCGTCTTGCTTTTAAACATCTGTTTGGACTCCAAAGTCCAAATGCACCTTCTACCTCTAGAAATTAGTTTGTAAATACCTCACATTCCTCGTCCGTGATTAAAACCATACAATCTAGTTAACTGAAATTTCTGCAGTGCCCAAGTATGTTCGAGAGTACAAGCATACACAAATCAGAGATTCCAAGTCAATTTTGCAATTAAGTTCCTATTTGGACTCTTAACGTGCTTCATGGATTTAGGACTTGGTTTCTAAATGGCTCAAAACATTATTCCTCACCTGAAAATTACCTGTAATAGAGTGCATTGAAAATTTTGAGCTATCTGTTCAGAAAAAGACCTAGGAACTAAAGGACCAAAAAGCATCTGAAAAAGTTGACCATACCCTCGTATTAATTATTGAAACTTTAACTTAAAACATTTGTGAAGCTGACATTCAAGTCTATAGAGACAATGAGATGTTCTTCATATCAGTTTTTTGTGACATTCTCTACTTGTGTCTATAAATTAGTTAGCAGAGACTTACCTTATCACATCAACATAATTACTTAATTCTATCACATCAACAAAAATTCAACCAGGTGTTCAAATTTTCTCTGAGATCTTGCCTTCAAACCACATTAGCACCGCTTACCACCTTTATTCTAACATTCAGACGATTCTTCCCCTAATGTTTTTTAAACATAAGCTAGCACAAACGCCGCAGTTATATTATAACTTTATTTTAGTAAAGATGGTGTTTGTGGCAACTTATTCACACCTCGACTTCTCCACATGTTACTTGCAACCTTCCACCAACATAGTTAACAAGAGTTTACCAAGTAATTCTATCCACCATCGTATGTAACTTTAAAAGAAAAAGAAAAAAACACAAGAAGTAATTTGTAGAAATATCAAAAGTTTCTCAAGTCATCAAATTCTAAATGAATCTCTAGAAAATACCATCTGAGTTAACAGAACCTAAGTACCACACCATGTGTAATAGCCTCCTCTAATTACTAGAATTTCCATTAAATAGTTCACCGTGCTGTCCAAGCTTTATGTTTAGCTTTAAGAATTCTCATGAATATTAGAAGAAAACCAGATTGTTAGAGCCTCCAAGGGGCGGCATAATAATCTGAGTTGACGTAAAACCTTGAGAACCAAGATCCAAACCTTATCAGAGGCGACACTAAGTGAACTCTTTTGATCTGTTTAAGTCTTCATAAGTAAGGTTATGAACATCTTTGCTGTAGTGAAATAGCAAGTACATGGTTGATTAGTCAATGTACAAGCAAGGTTGGTCTAGATGCTCAAACCTCCCCCCCTCCCCCCCTAAAAAAAAAGAGAAAAAAGGAACTCAATTTGGTAGCACATCTTTGATTTAATTTTAGGGAAAACTAGGTTCCGGAATAAACTTCAAATCATTTTCGAGAAAATTTGAACTAGATGAAACTAATTTAGTAGATTAGAACGAATAAAGAGGTATTCCAGCAGAGGGTCTATCGAAAACAATCTCTCTACCTTCACAAGGTAGGGGAAAGGTATGTATACACATTACCCTCCCCAAACCCCACTTGTGGGATTTCAGTGGGTATGTTGTTGTTGGAATGAACAAAAAGGGATCATATAGCCGACTGAGCCATCTGGACTTGGGCGTTACTATCTAGTACTCCCTCCGTTTCAATTTATGTTAACCCATTTGACTGGGCATGAAGTTTAAGAAAAGAGAGAAGACTTTTGATCTTGTGGTGTAAAATGAGGCACCTTTATTTTGTGTGGCTATAAATCATTGCATAAAGGTAAATTATTTCCAAATAAGAAAAGGGGTCATTCTTTTTGGCACGGACTAAAAAGGAAATAAGTTCACATAAATTGAAACGGAGGGAGTATTACTTTTGCGAAACCTACCTTTTGACCGCTTTTAATTTCTGACAGAATTTTATTTTCATTTCGGAAAGTGTTTTAGAAAAGGACCAAATGCGGCTGTCTTAATTTCGGGAGATTTTTTCAATTTCACCCACTAGCAAATCATCTGTTTCTTAATGAGAGAAATTTGCTATCCCCGTCTTTAAGGATACAATGTCCTATATTATCTTTATTAAATGCAATGTGACAACCAAAGCTTGACGACTCTTGGGGTATAAAATAGACGACATAGGTACTTACCATCTCATTTCGCCGTCCATTCAGTTCGTCTTCGTTCATGTTCAAAGCAATCTGGGAGTTATGATCCCCCTCAAATTCTTTACCTTTCTTTAAATATTCTTTATGTCTTTTCTCATTCACCCTGGAATTATCAGGAGCATGGGGAGCACGATCTTCACGTGCACTCACTCTATCAGGCCTTGCTCTTCTCTCATCCTCACGGGTCCTCAGCCTTGAAGGACTTTCATTTTCAGCACGATCCCTCCTTCTAATATGGTCGGCATGCCTCACATCCTTCAAATGCTGATCAGAGTTTCTGTTCTCATCTTTCCCTCTAGAATGACCAGCCCAAACTTTTTCTTCTGCAACACGCCCAGCACGCATACCGCCCCTTATATCCTCTCTCTCCCTTTTTGATAGTGCCTCTTCTTGGGACTGTTTAAGCCTATACCACTCCTCGCGCTCTCGCTGTCTGTCAGTCCTCTCCCTCTGAAATACTCCATCTTCTTTGTGCCTGATAAAGTGCTGCTCATCATCTCTTAGCCTCAATAGCTCATCTCTCTTTCGATGATCTGAGGTATCATCTCTCTCTCTCTTTCTACGAACCATATTTTCTCCATGCGGATGGAAGGATTCTTCCTTGTCAGCATGTTCCCTACTTAATTTTGTCTCTTCTTTCCTTCTTTTATTGTGGCGATCATCCAAGGTATCATACCTCTTCAACTCATCCCTGTCTCTTTGCCTTGCTCCCATGTCCTTATCATAATCAGGCCTTAACGTAATGCTCTCCAGCTGCTTTCTATGTAAATGGCGTTCTTCTCTATCACTCCCATCAAAGTCTCGCACCTTGCTGCGGTGTCTGGATCCAGTTTCATCAATGAGCTCTCTCTTTCGTGGTTCTTCCACTTTAGTTCTCCTCCCCGGTAGATCTTCATCCCTCCTTTGCCATACTGCCTCTGAATATTCACGTTCCCTCCGTCGGTCAATGTAATGGGCTGAGCTAGAGTCAATGCCTTTACGCGAATAAGAATCTTCCCTCCCTTTTACTACCCCACGGTGCTTTTCTGCTTCTTTCTCATTGTAGGCTCTTCTTCGGCCTCTATCCTCGTCCCTGGCAACTGCTTTTTTGGCATTATCCATGCGCATAGGACGTCCATCTTGAACAACTTCCTCCTCGACGTCATCCCGCAATTTGCGATAATCTCTACTGCTTCCAGATTGGGCTTTGCTATTCTCGCTACTTCTTCCAGCCTTGGAGTCTTCTCCACCATCAGTTTCTTGCGGAGATTGTTCATGTCGCGAGCTTAACTTTTGCTTTTTAGAATGCAGAAATTCATCATTCATGGCTTCACTATCAGCTCTTGCATCCAAAGCCATTTCCTCTTTCTCAGCTTCACTGTTTGTGTCGGCTCCAACAGGTTGATCACGAATATCATCTCTATATTCCATATCTTGCTCCTGAGCAGGTCTATCAGTGGTGGGTGAAGGAGGGACAGGACTGTGCCTATGATCAACACTTTCAAATGATTCTTCTTTCTGATTATCAACTTGGAGTCTGTCTCTGCTATCACCGCTGGGACTAATATCAGGTGATCCTTCGTGTGCACTTCCTTTTTTTTCCCTGGAATGAACGAAGAGCCCAAAATTAGGACAAATGCAAGGCAATAGACTCTTAGAAAAGAAGCAGAGGACAATAGCGCTCTTTTGACAAATAGCAAGCGAATGGAAGTTAGCATAATATGTAATTCAACGTAACTCCTTAACACATCCAAATAAGATAGGAAGCTATTCAAAGAGATTTAACAAGTACGGTGATATGAACAAGAGATTCTCAAAGTCGTATATCCAAAATAGATCATTGTTCAACAGACTAGGGCATTAATGGAAGATAACATGCTGGTTCATACCAACCATCTTTGAACAAGAGTGAAAGAATCTGACAACAACAACAACGACAACAGAACCCAGTAAAATCCCACTAGTTGGGTTTGGGGAGGGTAGAGTGTACGCACACCTTACCCCCAGACAATCTGACAAATAAAATAACATTCTCATGACACATGTTCAACAGACTAGGGCATTAATGGAAGATAACATGCTGGTTCATACCAACCATCTTTGAACAAGAGTGAAAGAATCTGACAACAACAACAACGACAACAAAACCCAGTAAAATCCCACTAGTAGGGTTTGGGAAGGATAGAGTGTACGCACACCTTACCCCTAACAATCTGACAAATAAAATAAAATTCTCATGACACATGCAACAGATGTATGCTGCGGGTCAATCTTAAACTTTAGGTTGTCACATTGGTAGAAGTAGCTACCGATCAAATACTACAAGGATGGGCGGGCAGGCACGTCTTGTTTAGAGTGCTGTGTGTTAATATCTTCTGATATTCCCTATTTAAGGACCTCTCGTATGCTTCCTATGTACTCTTATTTGTTTGTACTAGAAAAAAGAAAAGGACTGGACTTGGACATTGCTAGCAAACTTTCCATGCTAGTGACACGGCAGTGCCAAATAAGGGATGGATCTGCTAATACATAAAAAGTAGTAAGCACAGAAAGATGATATCTAAGGATACTCTAATGTATCATCAAATCACTCTGCGAGTTCCATACTCGATGAAGAGCTATAGCAATTAACTAACTGATATTTGACTTTGTTATACTCGCTTCCATGCCAAGTTACCAAATCTAATTGGACATAGTTCTATGATAAATCAACACTGATGTATCAGACAATAAACTTGATGGATCAATTCACCTAGCAGCATAACTAAGGACCTGTTGATCTTTTTCCTATATAAATTGAAATAGGAACCCCGTAAAACAGAAGTTTTGATGAAGGAAGACCAATTCATTTTCGGTTGAACATAAAATAAAAATAGTAGGATATCAGGATCCTACGTGACACCATTTAAAGAAACAATTTTTTCTCACAAACTTCTATAATACCATTTGACTTATTTTTTAAATTTAAAAAAAATCCAATGACTTCTATGCTAATGCACAAAACAAATTCTCCTTGTGGTTGACAATTTCCAAAAATAGATGTATAATATAATTATTTATCTTGTCGAACAAATATTTTAAGTATTTCCCTACATGTTCAAACTATTCTAGATACATCTCCAAGAGTTCCAAAATAGCTACAGTATGCTGCCTCCTGAGATCAGTTTGTCAATGTTTTTCCGCAGTGAAGGATTAACCAGCCTAGACCACCAAAGTCGACCACTATACTTTGATGTTTAGACCTCTGCATTTGTCTGGAGTTTTACTTTCATCTTGCTAAACTTAACAGCTTCTTCGTATTAGCATGACGCAAAGTGGTTATCACCTAACAGTGCCATAGAGAAAACGTTGCCGAACACAGCTTAACAAAGTACATCTAAGCCAAACAACCATATATAATATAAAGCATATCCACTAGCAAACGATTCCACGTGATGAATGAGTTCACTGTATTGGGGAGGTAAGTGAGAGCAAATTAACTGTAAAGCCAAATGGCTGATCTTCCTAATAATAAGAACAAGGAATTAAATAATTGGACTTGCAGCATAATTTTGTTCCTATATCATGTACACGTTGCTATCTCCATCTTACATCAGCAAAAAGAAAAAGAAGGAAGAAGCATCCGCCAGACTAAGAAAATTAATGCGTAAGTTACTAATCATAAATATTTAATACTGTATAAGCTCCTCTTCCCAAGAACAACCCTTCATTTTATTGATCAAGAAACCACCCTTAATTTTATATGAGTTGCTCCTATCTAGAACCACCAGCAAGTATCTTACTTTTCTAGGTACAAGAGAATGGCTCATGCACTACATGCACGGCTCACTTCAAACCAAAGTGTATTTACAGCAATGGGATGTCTACTTCACAGAACGACCATAGTTTTGGGATCTGCAATGGAAATGAAACTTTGAGCATGCAAATCCCAAAGATGACCGTATTCCTTTCTGAAAGAGAAGGAAATCTTGTAAGGACCCTCAGCCACATTATCAACATTTAGGGTCCATCAATCAACTATAACAGAATCCTAAAAAAAATTATAAGTAAAAGGGAAATTTTACTAATGAAAAGTCAGTTACAAGCTAGTACCGAACGAGTACAAACCATTACAAGCTGACAATCCTCCAAGATTGCAAGGATTGCAAAAACTCCAAAATTACAGCGGTATCCTCTATCCTGATCTTTTATCAGCTATCTGAAATATTTGCAATCCATTCTGTTCTATTCACTTCTATTTCATTCCTATACTACATAAATTAAGGTTCTCTAAATTTCACACTTATTTATACACAGGAATACAAATGTTGGAATAGAATAAAAAGACTCGTAGCAAATGCCAGACCTAATGTAACAACAACAAAAGCTTTAATCCCAACTAGATGGATGCCCTACATAGATGTCCCTCTGCTTCCACTGTGTTAGTTTCTTAGCCAAGTCCATATTACTTCTGAGAGATTGTAGGTCTTTTGTAATTACTTTTCTCCACATAATTTTATGTCTTCCTCATCCACTTTTATCTCATTCAATCAGCATATTGTTGTACCTACAAACAGGACCAATCCATATCCGACGACTTTTCTCAATTCATTCTCCACATGTGCAACTGCACCCTCTGTTCAAATTAATCATAATCTTATCCAATTTATTAGGACAACACAGCCATCTTAAAGTTTGTATTTCTACTTCAATTATCTAGTGGATAGATTTAGCCTTGGACGCCAACGTTTACTCATATTTACTAGTGTTGGGCTGATAACAGTATTATCAAAAGGCGAAAAGCGCAAAAAAGCTCTAAGGTCCGTTGGGGCTTTAAGCGCAAAGCGCAAATAAAGCGCGGGCTTTAATGAAAAAAGGCGCAACTGGAGAAAAAGTAAAAATATGTATATATATAGTCCAAGACTAATAACTATAAGCATGAATAACAAATATATGGACAAAGAAATTGGAAAAGAATTACGATAAAGTGAAATATCCATTGTTTGATGTCGCCTTTTCAGGATCACACTCATTAACAAGGAATAGTATGCCTTAGATCATTGATGCGATACTATAGCACCCACAAAGCGAGCCAAAACGCTCAACATGGTTTGAGCCTCGCTTCAGGGCTTAAGCGCGCTTTTGACAACACTGGCTGATAACACCAATAAGTTAGTGAAACCTCATGCTGCTTCTATCTTAGTCACCAGTTAAAACAGGAAATGAAAAATTAACTTCCACTTGCTCGGGAAGATAAACCATTATTTAGGCAACATATAGAGTACCTTTCCTCATGCTGAACAACATTAGTCTTGCTGCCATGTGCAGAAGTCTGTCCTCTTGAACCAGAAACAAACTGACCAGGAGCTTCCGAGGGAAAAGGACCCACTCCATCTCCTTTGATCAACTGTTCACCTACAGGGTTCATAAATTGTGATTTCCTAGCACTGAGATCTTGCTTGTGGCTTTTATAAGAATGCTGGAAACCATCAGAATCCTCCTGCAGGGGGGATCGTCTTGCATCACCTCTAAAATCCTCTATTGAAGAATTATTGCCTAATTGCACCTCATTCTTGTCATTCCCTGAGTATTGGTCCTCATCCTGGCACACAATCTGTTCACCCCAAAAACAAATACAAAAGACACAAATAAAATAAGATGTAGAAAGTAAGCAGCAGCACCATCCTGTTAGAAAGATCGCTAAAATTAGGAAAGCAACGATGCAGAGAGAGATTCCAGCATTAACTTTGCCTCTTTTTCCTTTTTTGATAGACACTTCCATTTTGAATTTGGAAGAAGATAGGGTCAGATCACTCACTTCAATAATTGCATCCGAGTCACGCTGCCGTGGTGGTCGGGTATCAATTGATGGTAGGCGATCACCAGAACCGGTTTCAACTTGTATCGGTCTTCCAGTAGGCTAGTAGAATATCATACATATCAGTGAGTAGCATGGCAACTAATATCTGAAACTTTTGTATCATTACTTGCTTGATTAAGATGTAACAGTAAGCATACTTCAACCAATGGCCAAGTTGGAATGGGAGGCCCAAATAATACCAGAAAATTTTCTAAAGGTAAGGCTTGAAAACTTGAAATACGTACTAGAGGCGGTCGCATGCGTATGGATCCTCTTGCTAGGTCACTTGAAGTTCCATCAGTTTTACCATGATTCACATTTTCAGATGGAATGTCTTGAATACCAGCTGCAGCTGCAAGCTCTGGGGGAAGATCTGGATCATATTCCTAAAATAAATACAACATAAGAATAAGAACAACTATTAAGTCTGATAGGTATCTCAGACATCCACGTATTGCTGAAGATAGTATCTTCATCTGCACAAGCATTACCTGCTCTGTTCTTCCACTTTCATATACCCGAATTCTTCCTTGCATAGTTGACTCAAGTCGCAGTTGTTCCTGCAGCAAAGATGGATTATCATCTTTCAAGATTTTCAGTCAGTGCAACCAATGCGAATATGTATACATATCTACTAAATGATACACTTAATTTTGCAAATCTACAGCTGCATCCCGAACTAGGTCCTTGTTAGCTCTCCTAACGCACGCACAATTCCTTGCAAGCTCTGAGAGGCTTGCCACGGTGCACTAGGCACGGCCAACAGGAAATGGGGCATAGCACAACAAGAACAAGGAAAAGGAAGGGGATGCTAGAGGTGGAGGGAGGAAGAGAGCTTGGAAATCAATTTATTCGGAACCCGAATGATATAAAGAGAATAACCGTGAAACACAAAAATGTTCCCTGGTTTAAAAGTAAGGATTCGCAAGGAAACCTAATACAATAACAAGAAGTATAGTTAACCAACCAGCTGCTTGCAATAATCTTTCCAGCTTTCCTCATTTAAACCAAAGTTGAAGAAATCTGTTACGTCAATCCCTGGAAGTCTCCAAGGTTTCTCCTCAAAACCATCTATGTCAACTTCAAATATAGTCCTGACAATGTACAAGGCTAAATGAGCATTTTAACTGTCTTTAACTCTTACCAGTATTTACATGTTTTCCCGGAAAAAGAATGATCAAATGAAAAGTAATCATGCATAATAATAATTTCAGCCACACTCATTCTATCATCATTTCTATACACGCAAACCAACATGCATATGCCACAAAAGCATGAGTCTTTAACTCATAAATCTAACACATGCTTATAAATTAACTACCTTCTTCCACAGAGTTTAACGATATATGGACAAGTTCTTCAATAGGTCTTAGAGATATCATAAATCACTAGTTATGTAGAAAATTTTACAGGAAGCAAACACTTCTTATAGGCTATAACAGCTGCTACAGCACCATAATAGAAGAGGCAGGAAGAATTAAAAGATTCCTAACTGCATTTCGTAAACATATTTTTGAGAAGGTAACCTATTTGACAACAGTAAATCTGTGAAGCCACCCAAAATTACAAAGAGGAACGCAGAAAAGAACACTCCTAATCCTTTATCTTCTCACAAGAATTCTAAAACATCAAAAATGGATTCATGATCTTCCAAACACTTCCCTTTACACCAAAAATAGAAAAGAACTAAACACTTCACCTTTGATTTATCTTCAAAGCATCTTTGATTTCTCTTTCTGAAAACTTTTCTTTACAACAGATGCATCTTGTAAAGATATTGTTCTGTAAATAAAGTTACATCACTCTAAAACTTCCAACAGAATTTTGGACGTACTAACTAAAGCACCCTCAAGCTTTTTAGGCTGGACTAGAAGATTTGCTCATGATGACATTAATCCAATTAAATTACAGAATCAACAATAAACTAAAAATAACTGTGGGAGTAAAGTAGTGTAACTGGGAAAGAGATAGGCGCAAACTTAATTCTTTCATAAAAGTAAACACAAAAATCACCTAACAGAAAAATGCCAAATTTAAATAAGGTATAAATCAGGGCCAGATAAAGAAACATACTTGTGCGTTGGAAGAGTGAATTCCAAACCAATACCAAAGCCACGTCCAGGCACACTGCCTCCCCAACCGGGCATCCCATAGCCACCTTTCATTCCTGTTGGTCGCCAATCACCTCTACCACGTCCACCAACTGGACCCACATTGACAGGAGGACGAACTTGACCAGGTGCTCCTCCAGGACCCAACAGAGGAGCTCCAGGCATAGGAGCTGCACCAGGTCTCACATACTACATGAGACAAGAGAAAGAGAGAAAGGACTCACTATCAGCAGTCAAAATAATGTAACAGTAAACAACTATCAGGACAGTGACAACAAAAAAAGTATCAAGATAAGAAATATATAGTTAATCTTCCAATCATCAGAGAACAAACAGATACAAGTAAACAAGCATGAGTAAATAAGTTGCAAAAGGGCAGTTCAAATGTTAAGTATTGTACAGCTTTGCTCTAAAAATGAAAGGGGAAAATAAAAAGAACATACAACTTTGCTTTCACAAAATCAACAAGAAATGAGAAATAAGGTCTAAAATCTTCAGTTTTATTACGACATCTTAAAGTAGATCTTTATCTAATATAAAGGGAAAGTAGTAAAAATCTGAAAATAGATCTTGCATATGTAGCTTAATTGTGATAAAACCTTATGCAACTGAAACAAAACAGTTATCAGCTTTACCAATTCTTATATATCTTTTCTTTCTTTACGTTCAACCAAATACTACTTGAAAGTTGTACATCATCACTCAGCATAAGAAAGTGCATCTTAATGTCATTATCAGTATAAGCAACCAGATTGGCTTGAATAGGCTTCATTGGTTAATGACCTACTACTTGCACAGGTCAAGCCAATCTGGAAAATGAAAGCACTGACTAGAGACAAAAGCATAGCGAAACCGGAAAGCGATTAAAAGTCAGGAGTGGTCCAACAAACTAATGTCTGTAAAATTTTCAGAAATTCTCCATTAACATTCTCAAGGCCTACTAGCATAGCAGCAGAAGATACGTCTCGCAGCCAGCAATATTAGTTCAAATATAGCCTTCAACTATTTAAGGAGTTGCCAAATAACAGCCGGTTACCACTCTTAGAAGTGCTTTTAAATGATTATTGTTAGACAGATCACGTGGCAATACCCGTGTGCACGGAGAAGCAGCCACTTGCGATTTTGATTAGTCACAATTCATCACACATCCACTCACATATTTTCCACAAAGGATAATTTCATCTCTACTTTGGATACCTCCAAAGAGAGTTCAATCCTTGCCTTTGCAGCTGCCTTGAATGGTAACATTTCAAACATCATCTATCTATAAATTAAAGTATGAATATGCTATAGAGAATGCCCAAAATAGGAATTATTTCCAACAAAATTATAAAATATATTTCATTAATATTATAATCATCAGTACAATCCTTTATACAGCTTGTGCATACAAATAAGAGCCACCGGTCTTATCATCACCAATGACCACAATACTATGTGTAAATTACAAGTCATCTTACATTGCAAAGTTCTGATCACGTCTACAACATCACTGACCTTATACTGTGAATGATAGAGATGATGGTATCCATGATTGTTGTACACAACCTTTGCCGCTACTCCTCCGGGTGCTCCATTCACTTTTAATGCATCATTAATCTCCTTTCTCTCTCCATTAACAGCAGGACCCCCTTCCTCACCCCATTCTTGCTCCTCCATTATCATTGGTGGATGGCTTGGGCCGTCGTTATCCGCAACAATAACCAAAGGCTCTCCATCTTCATCGTCCTCATCGTCCCCCATTCTCTCCATACCCATTGGTCCATGAGTGTTGTCATTCAACACAATCTGCAAATCATCCTCACTATCATCACTATCCCAATCATCCTCGAGATTGCCATCTCCACCATTCCCTCCTCCACCTGAAACGCCCGGGATTGATACGCCAGGAATCAAGGCCTCAAAATTCTCTACATTTCCACTCCCATCCTTAAGATTCTCAGCGTTTTTTTCACCTAAATTTTGATCTTTCTCAATCAAAATATCATCTTTATCATCCCTCTCTTCCACTACAAAAACAATATTATCCTCATCCATAAAATTTGAATCTTGAAATCCCACTTTAGGTAATTTCACATCCTCACTCTTCTCCAAAACCCGAGCACTCGAATCCGATTCATTAATTTCACTCAAATTCTCGAGTTTTCCAGCTTTTTGATTAAAATTTAGATTGAATTCGGGTAACTTCGACCCGGACTGTACATCTTGTAAAGGAGTTAGGGTTTCTTCGTTACCAGTGATAACTGAATTCGGGGCAGTAAAATTCGGATTCGAACTCGGATTAGGAGCTCCGTATAATATCTCCTCGTCATCGCTATTGATGTTCAGATCGATCGGCCGGGTAGTGGGGCCCGCGCCGCCGCCGGCTCTGGGGGCGGCAGCTTCGTCTTGTGGAGCTGGAGCTGGCGGCTGCTGCTGCTGGGACTGAAACGACGCCGTTAGCACATCGGTGTAGAGATCTCCGAATTCGTCGTCATCTTCCATTTTAGGAGAGAGAGATATTACTTTAGACAGGGAGAGAGAGAGGAGTGCGAGTTCTGTTTCTGTAGAGAAACGCAAGAAAGAGAGGGTTTTGAGGGCGTCTAAGAAGGGTATAATTTGTACTCCCTACCTCGGTTGGAAGGGTCTGTCTAAGAAGGTACGAATTTTGCTAGGACTATTGGCTTTGGGGGGAATTTTCCTAATCGAGGTTAAATTTATTATTACCTCCGTTTTAATTTATGTGAAACATATTCGACTGAGCATATAATTTTAAAAAAAAAATATTTTTAAAATTTGTAATCTTAAACAAGTTCAAATGAAAAATATTTATGTGGTTATAAAAGTTTCTCATTAAGGGTAGAGTTATGAGTGTAAGCTAAATTATTACCAAATTTAAAAAGTATTCATTCTTTTTGGAAGATACCAAAAAGGAAATAACTTCACATAAACAGAAACAAAGGGAGTAATAAGGTGCAAAATTAGTATGTAGATAAAAATCAAATGTAATTTTTGAGAATTTAATGATTAATTAGGGTTAACTTCTAATTTAATAGCTTTAAAAGTAAGATTGGTATCAAAACACATTTAGAGCCCGTTTGGATTGACTTATTTTTAGTGTTTTTTAAACCAAAATAGTTTTTAAGTTATTTATAGTGTTCTAGATAAAGTAACTTGTTTTTAAGCAAAAATGATTAAAACAAACCAAACGCCAAAAGCTAGAAATTCTAACTTATGGCTTAAAAGTTATTTTTGACTTAAAAGCTACTTAAAATAAGCACATCCAAACGGGCTCTTAACAACAACATACCCGCTATATTTTCATATGTGGAGTCTGGGAGTATAGTGAAAGAATTCGGAGACCTTGCCCCTAATTAACGCTGGTATAAAAGTTGTTCCCAATAGATATTCGGCTCATAAAGGGAAGGGAGGGGAAGATGGAAAAAATAAGAAGAATCAAATGGAGAAAAAGAAGAACAAGAAGAAGAAGAAAAGAGGAAGAAGAAAAAGAAACAAAGTAAGGGGAGAAAGAGGGAGAAAAGTATAAGTATTACCCAAAATAACAACCACACGAGAGTACCATAAGTGAAACAAACTAAATATATTCAAAACAGACTAAACAAATAAAAAACTAAGGTTACTATAGGCCACGACCCAGGACAAACGAGTAAAGCGCATGATTTATGATATTTTGTTGAGTCACATGCAATCGTGTCATTGGAGCTAGATCTTCGACGTGCCTCGGCAAAAAAAATGAAAGCTCCTCATAACTCCATGTTAATAATATCGAGCAAAAATATAGTCACAACAATTCAAAATATGAAAGGAAATACGGAAACATAACGAAGAAAGCACCACGAAGAGGATAAGAAGTTCTTAACACATTTTGTTCTCGTGAACATCTTGATTCATGAAAAAGATGTTGAGAAGTCATTATGTTGTTCTTCAATTGCTATTATTGTTGTCATTTCTTATGTCGTTCGTTTTTTAAGTAGCTTATTGCTTTCTTTAAATTTTCATTACGATTTTTTTTTGTTACTTTTTATTTGCTTCGACTATATTATAATTCCTATCTAACCATCTTGGCAATGGCCTTTCTACAAAACAATAGGTGCTTAACACTCATATTACGAATTAAAAACAATAATATTTCAAGTGGTATTTACGCACAATGACATATATAATGAGATTATGCACTTGTGCTTGAAATGATTAATCAATGAGATGAAATGGTCATTTGACATTATTATTCTCAATTTTGACATCTATTTTACAATAATTTTAGATTGTATTTATATATTTGTGGGACAATCATGATTTTGCTCCCTCGTATCATTATATATGTTATATGTGTGAACTAAAGAATATAGTGATTCGCATAAATCTTACTCACTAATCAAAATCAATCAACTAACTTCTATGTGAAGTGGCTTAGCCAATTCATAATCATCTCAAAACAATGACTAGTTGCATTGCTCATTTGGGTTGCAAGTTCAATGGCATGGAGTCCACTCAAAATTCTTAAGCCCATAACCAACAAGATTTTAAGAGCGATGTAGCAAAGAATAAGTGACTAAATTAAACCAATCTTATTATAACAAGCCACATATAGAACTTCTCCAACTAATGGCATGAGTATATTAACACAATCGTTAAAGTGATTGCTAGATGTAGCACAATTGAGACGAGATTTAATGGACAAATTTCAGCTTCTAATACATCATTCCATATACACAATGTAAGGTAAAAATAAGTGATGGAAGCAAAGCATCCACCAAACTGTATAGAGAACCAGGTTATAACGATCCAAAAGGTCATCTATTATTTTGAAATTAAATTCTATGTTCTGAGGTCTTAAAAAACTCTGTTTATCTCACCTCGATTTGCATGCACAGCCCGAGCGAATTTTTCGAAAGCTTTTATGTGAAAACTAAGTAAAATAAGGAAATTGACTTTTAAAATCAAATAGAGTTAACTTTGGTCATCATTCTTGGTAAACAGACCCGGACCCGTGATCCGATGGTCTCGTAGTAAAATATGAGACTTGGGTGTATGTCCGAAATTGAATTTCAAGGTCCCAAGTTCGAGAAATAAATTTTAAAGAAAATTATTTTCTGGAAATCCTAAAGATTTTTGAAAGTGAATTGATACATTTTATTGATGGTATCTGACACGTATCTTGGTTCTGGAGCTCGGTACGAGTTTGAAATAATGATTATGTTGAGTCTGTAAAATTTGGTAAAGCTCCGGATTAGTTTGGTATAAAACGGACCCATAGTTGAGAAAATAGTAATTTTGATGTTCACGAGTGATTTCATGAATTTGATATTTTATTCATAGTTGTTGATGTTATTTTGATGATTTGATTGCACGAACAAGTCTGTATGATATTTTTGGACTTGCGTGCATGTTCGGTATGGAGCCCCGAGGATTCGGGGTGAGTTTTGGATAGACCACACAGTGAATTTGGACTTAGGGAAATGGCAGTTGTAGGTTCAGCTGTGTTGCAAGCTCTGATCTTGCAATTGCGAGATCAGGATTCGCAATTGCGAGCCCAATAGGCTTGGAAATTGCAAAGGCTTGATCGCATTAGCGAAAAAAGCCTTGTCTATCAGTATATGTAAGTGCGAACAACCCTTCGTAAATGCGAACTCTTCAGTGCACGCCCAGAAGTCGCAAATGCGACACTTTTATCGCAAATGTGACCGATTTCTTGCAAATGCGAAGTCTAATGGATTTTCCAAATGTCGCAAATGCGACAGTTTCTTTGCATTTGCGAAGATAGCAGGTTACTTAAGGGTTCACAATTGCGAACCCTGATCGTAATTGCGATATTTGAGACTAGTTAATTTAGACTTAGATGCATTTTTCTTAATTTTCCAAACCTTCTCAAAACCTAAACACTGTTTGGCGATTTTCTAAACAAAAGTTCATCTCCAAAACCAATTGTAAGTCATTTCTAACTCATTTTATTTAATCTATAATGTCTTTTCACGTGATTTCAATTCAAAATCAAGGATTTTCATGGAAAAATTGGGTATTTTGGGCAGAACTTAGGATTCAAAATTTGGGGTTTTGGACCTCGATTTGAGGTCCGATATCAAAACAATTACATATTTGAGCTCGTGCATGAATGGGTAATCGAGTTTTAGTTCGAACCTCGGGTTTTGACCATGTGCGTCTAGAGTCGATTTTTTACTTTTTGAGAAAAACTTTAGAAAACCTATTTTCATGCATTAGAATTGATTCATTTAGCATTTATTGATATTGTTAAGTAAATTGTTGCTAGATACAAGCGAATTGGTGGTGGAAACAAGAGGTAAGGTGATAGTTGAGGCTTGAATTATGTTCGTGGCATCGAGGTAAGTATTTGGTCTAATCTTAGCTTGAGGGATAAAAGTTGTGTCTTATTCGTTATGTGTTAATTCTTGAGTACGATGTGTAGGCATGGTGACGAGTATCTATACGTCAGTGTCAAGCATGACCGTGAGTCTTATTCTATGAATGTGACTCCATTTCGTATTGTTTGTGCTTTATATGATGATTTCTACTTTTGAACAAGGCTTGTGGAAATATTATTAGTAATTTAACATTCTAGAGATAATTGTGGAAAAGATGATATTGTCTCCCTTGCCGGAATGTTATTGCTTTTGATATTATCTCCCTTTGCCGGGATGTTATTGCTTTTGCTATTGATTCCCTTGTCGGAATATTGTTGTTATGCTATATTTCCCTTGCTGAGGTTCTATTGTGATTTTTGTTGATTTTATTGCCATATTGCTTTGTAATTGTTATTTGGGTAAGGAAGAGTGTAAAAGCACGAAGGGTGATATCGTGCCGATATTGTAAGATTAAAGCACGAAGGGTGATATCGTGCTGCACGATGTACAATATCGTGCCATGATATGGGTAATAATGCATGAAGGATAATTACGTGCCATGATTATATGAGGTAAAATCACGAAGAGTGATGTCGTGCCGATTATATTAATTCTTATGGTAAGGACGAGAGTAAAGCACGAAGGGTGATGCCGTGCACTTGTCTTTGATTTCCTGATTCTTTTTTATAACTGAGTTACGGTGTTCTTTACGGTTATTTTTTGGTTTCTTATTGTTACTTGATTTCCCCACAACATGCTTTCCCCTCTTATCTTTACCTGTACATTTATGTCTTTATTTTTTCCATTGCACATGATTTAACTACACAAGTTTATTTGGTAGTTTGGTCCTAGCCTCGTCACTACTTCAATGAGGTTAGGCTAGGCATTTTCCAGCATATGGGGCCGATTGTACTAATACTACACTCTATGCTGCGTGCAGATCCCGGTGCTACAACTTTTAGACCATAATGAGGTTGATGCTTCCAGTTCATCAAGCGACCCGAGATAGTCCTACCGGCGTTCATAAGTCTTGGCGTCTCCTTCTATCATTTCCTTTATGTTTTTAGTTACTTAGAGACAGATTCGTGTATTTATATTCAAACATTATTTGTTGTATTCATAGATGGTCTGCGGCATTGTGACACCAAATTTTGGGTAGAGTTGTACTTAGGCTTCCGCAGTTTGTATTAATCTAAATAATAAATTTCGTTGATAATAGGTGAATTTTACTATATTCATACCCTAAATAATCGCACTTTAACGTTGTTTTGATAATACATATGATGACAAAATGCTCTTATTAGTGTTTTTCATGTGTTATAGGTACAAAGTGATTGAAGAAGGCTAAAGAGCAATTTTGAAGTCAAAAGGAGATGAAAAAGGACATTTGTGCAAAAATCACCAAATTCCACGCTTGACAGCCCTTAGAGTTCAGACATGGTGTTTTATCGCGGTTCCACCGTGACCGCGGTGAAACCGCAGTGGTTTAAGACTGCTGAAAAAATAAAAGTTCAGGGAAGGCGTTTCACCGCGGTTCGACCGCGATCGCGGTAGAACCACGGTGACAGGCGGGAAAGTTTGGGACCAAAGTGTTAAACGGGATTTTTATGACCTAAACCCTCTATAACACCTTAGGATTAGCCCAAAGGAGGCACGTCTTGTATTATTGAGTACTTTTGCAAGGCAACTAGTGTGGGAGAATTCTCTAAGCATATCTCTTACCTTTCATTTGAATTTTGATTATGAAATCTATTATATCTTTTGCTTTCATAGTTATGAGTAGCTAAATTCCTATCTAAGATTGTAATGGAACCTACTGGTTGATGAACTTCTGATTTATGTGAATACAAATTGTTAGTTAATCTCTATTTGTTCAACTTCATTCTTGTTGTAGTTAATTGATAGGATCTTTATTTAGTTGTGCCTATTTAGTGTGCATAACTTGGAAAAAAATGCATATTTAGGTTATTGTTGAACAACACCATACCTAGATTATTAGAGAAATCTATAATTGCGGGTTTAGAGGTGGGATTAGGAATAACAAAACCTTGGGTGTAATCTAAAGTGAATTGTGATAATTAAAGCAAACTAGGGTAGCTCGGAAGAGTACAATAGTAAATTACTGTAATTACTCGGGAGAGACTTACGGTAGGAATATTGTTCACGATTGATAGAGAGATATTGATAAATTTATATGAGCATAAACATAAGGGATTCCATCAATAGGGGAAATCATCACCTTAGTCTTTCTCATTCTTGTTTACAACATATTCAGTTAATATTTCAGCTAATTAGTTCTTTGCAAAAGTAGTTATTAGGAAATACTCAAAAGGATATTTGAATATTTGGGAAGCTGATTCGTAAGATTGTTGGGGTTTTGAAGATTGTAATTCCTAGGTTAACTCTATCAGGATTCGACCCCGTGTGTAATACTTGTGTTATATTTGCTGCGACCGCATTGTCCTTTTTAGAAGGCATAGTTGGGCGTGATTAAATTTTGGCGCCGTTGCCGGGGAGTTAACGGAATTATCAATTGCCATTGATAGAATTACAAGATTCTTGTTGTATTCAGATTTTTCTCTACCCACTTTTGATTGAAAATCTTGACGATTGTTGAATTGGTTGCTCAAGTGCATGCCTAGAAAATCTACAAGTACTGGAGAATTACTTGAAGGACTCTCAGACCAGAGCAAACATTTCGAGCACTAAACCGTACAAACAAACATCAATAATCTCAGCAGACATTGAAACAAGACATTGACATGGGAGATATGAATAATCCTAACCAGCAAGCTGGGTTAAATGTTAGGGAAGAGGCGCAGGAGGCGCCTGAGGGTGCACTTTTTGATTGGGAACAACCAACTGCTGATAACTTGGCTACTGCTATTATTGTGCCCGCAATTCAAGCTGAATCGTTCCAGATCACAAATAATATGCTACACTTGTTGCAAAACAAGGGACTCTTTTATGGGACACAGGTTGAAGACCCTCAACAGCATCTGAAGAATTTTCTCTCTATTTGCAAAACGCATAGACAACCCATGTGACACCGGAAGCAATCAGGCTATTGTTGTTTCCTTTCTCAGTTACATGAGCTGCACATGTATGGCTCAACTCACTCCCTATCAACTCTATAGAAACATGGGATGAGTTAGTCAAACAATTCCACAACAAGTTTCACCCACCTAACAAAACAACTCAACAAATTAATGAGATTGTAAGCTTCAAGCAAAAACCAATGGAGACATTACATGAGACTTGGGGAAAATGTAAGGGTATGCTAGTCATGTGTCCTCACCATGGGGTTCCAGAACAGATGTTGGGACAAAGATTTTATATGGGGCTCTCGGATAGTATGAAGAATATAGTTGATGCGTGAGCAGGTGGGGATTTTCTGAGCAAGACCTGGAGAGAAGGTCAGAGTTTGCTAGACAAGATGGCTCAAAATTCAAGATGGACAACCAAAAATGCTCCTATCACTCAAGTGGTACACTCTGTGCCCCTGGACCCTTCCAACACTATGGCGGAAAACATGGCTACTCTTTTGACACACATGAGCATCCTGACTAAAAAGGTGGAAGAATATTGAGTTAAGAAATAAGTGCATATTGTAGATACTACCAATGGGGGTTTATGCATATCTTACATTAGCCAACCCATAGGTAACCCATGGACTGCAGAATATGAATATCACCATCAGCATGAAGACATGAATTATGTGGCTAATTATGGAGGTCAGCGACAGGGAAATCAGAATTGGGGTCAGCAGGCTCCACAGCAATACAGGCCCCCTCAGCCACAATACAATGCAGGAAATATGGGAGGTACGAGGTCACCCAACAATATGACTCCATATCCTAGGGTACATAAATCCACCGGTCACTTTTTCACATGAAAACTTATAAGCTTACATAAAAGGGTATCATCAAACTAATAAAACGAGTCATGGATTCTATCAACTAATTATTATTCACAAATGTTATTGGTTATTGTCCAATCTATTAGGCATACACTAACTCTAAATAGAGTCGTACCTTTTGATAAATCAAAACAATAAACAAATTACATTGATCATAATAATTATATCAAGATTAGGAGTATAAGCTCATTTAATGAATTAGAGAAAATATTTTGTATATTCAGAACAAAAACATCTTTTCTCTACTTAGTTCGTTCAGTATACACTGAATATACTAGCACAAGAAGTTGGAGTAAAACTACTCCCACAATCAAGATAAATTACACCATAATCTTATGCTACAATCATCAAGATATTTTATCCAACAATATTTTTGATTGTGAACATAGTTCATAAATTATGAGAACCAACAATTTAATCTTCCGTGCATAAGCTAAGACTCCATACACTAAATTGTCTACTGCATAATTAAAAGGACACACATGTAACAAATGATCTATTTAAAATAATACTTTAGTGAATTGAATAAATTAAATAAATAATTATTCCATAAAGAATAAAATATAATATTATGTCTAAACCGCATGGTTAATAATATATCCCATCAGTCATGCCTTATAGATAGCGGTCATCACTGTGGAAGGCCGCTATCTATATTCAAACTTCGTCCAACGGTCCGAGTTTCAATTTTTCTTCCAAAAGTCAGACACAATGTTTAACTAGGAGTTAAGTCAAACGCCCCTCCCCATCATAGTAGTCAGATTTGATAATATATATAGAAAATAAAGTAAATGAAATGACATATATTACATGTTAAAAAGGACAAAACTCAATTATACTGTTGGTGTATCTAAACTATCAAATAGACAGAATGAATGTGCTATCATTTACCAATACAAAGTTAAATAAGAAGAGGGTCTAAACAAGGCCAGTAGTGACAATATCAACAACTTGATATCTGTCTGTCTAGCAACGCATCATGATGTCAAACTTGTCAAAATTTTGTAAACAATCACCATTGATATCACATTGAGCAATCATTCCTCTAATTCATCAATACAATCAGCCCAAGACACTAGCAAACCACCTAAGAAAAAGTAGTTGATCAGTTTCTTCTGAGGGGCAAAGATCTGTAAGTAAAAGTCTTGTTGAGAATTTGTCTTCTCCAGCTGCATTGAGAATTAAATCGACTTTCATGTCTAACATGATGTTTTTGGCTATGCCACGTGAAAATTCATTGAAAGGAATTGTCAAAAGAAATGAAGAGAGGCAACAAAGGGTGAATAACATCTAGAAAACCAAAAGAAAAAGGAACAAAGAAGCCATTCTTCATTAGAGAAGAGCTTCTTGACAGAAGATAGTCTGCCTTTTTACAATGGTATAAAGGTTCTTGATTGGATACTACACCACATCAATGAAACCTCGAGAGATAATCAATCAGTAAAGCCTCGACGAGGATTGGGCGTTATACCCAACTAAATGAGATTGTTATCTTCCAGGAAACGCAGTGCAACAAGCCAAACATAGGGCATAATAATCTGAGACTACAGTCAACTACCTTCAAGGCGGTCATCAGTTATATTACAGATGACTGAGAGGTACCAGAATGACAAGAATTACTAACATTACCAATTATTTATAAGAAATTAACAAACATGGGCATCTCAACCTCCACCCAGTTCACACCCACAAAAGGGGAGAAAAGAAAAGGTAAAAATGAGAGTGAGAATAAAGTTACTATAGTCTTTAACCAGAACTCGAGAAATATCAAATTTACAATCACAAATGTCATGTTACACCAACAAAGTACCGACTGAATCAAATGGCAAGAGGCAACATCTACGACTCAGTGTTCAAGCATGTAACTATCTTCCAAGAAACAACATTCTAAGACAATAAAACGAAGTCCAAGACACTAGCATACCACCTCAAAAGAAGTAGCTGATCAGTTTCTTCCAAGGGGCAAAGATCTGCAAGAATAAGTCTCCTTGAAGTCGGTCTTTCTCGAAGAAGTGAAAATAGAGGCATAGATTTCTTTTGTAGCATGAGCTGGAGCTATATCAACAGCCTTAAATCGCTTCCCAGACCCGTTACTCGCACTATTCTTCACATCCTTCACTTCAATCTTACTGTTAATGCCAACTTTACCTTTTCCTTCCACTTTCCTGGCATCCTTTTCTGCTAGCTTATCCTCAATCCCATGTTTCATCCCACTCAAGCGTGGCACCCCCAATGGCTCTTCACCATTCAAAGCTACATCCCCATTCTTCCCTTTCTTCACCTTCTTATTATCCTTCAATTTCGCTCTCTCTTCCTCCATTCTCTCCCTCAAAGCCGCAACCTCTTCTTCGCTCCCGTTAATCACAAGCTTGTCACTCTCAACAAACTCCTTGTGGCAAACCAAACAACCCGAGGATTTCACTTCCTTCAAAGCTTTTGCACTCAAAACATGTCCACAACCCCTCAAAGCAAAGAACTTGTACTTCCCATTGAACTCCAACCCAGTTATCGGGCACTGAAACCCGGTCCCCTCACCATCACCAACCCCTCTATCCTTTTTTCCAGGAATCACCGACAGCTCAACCGGAATCATATCTTTCAATCCCTTTATATACCCAAATTGCTTAGGCACCCTTTTCTTCAATAAAGCCTCAACTAAAGCCTCCTTGTTAAACAAATTCCCAAGCTTGTCAACAACAACAGGATGCTTCAACGGCTCGTTAGACAAAGCACAATTCAACCATTTCGACAACCTAATCTCATTAGGGTCAATTTTATCCGGTTTCTTAGTTGCATACATCTTAAGATAACAGTCCCGAGACTCTGCCCCCGTGGCACCTCCATCTCCACCCCCACCACGGAGGCGAAGGCGGAGGACTAAAGTAGAAAAAGGGCTAATCCCAGAACCATGTAATAGAGTTGAATCCTTAACGGGCCGACCATTGAATGTAAAATAAACAGAATTATCCTTAATTGAACCTAATGATTTATGGATTTTGTCCATTAAATTGGATTTGAGGTCTTGCAAAGTGAAATTAGGGTTAGGGTTTTCGAGATTTAGGACATGATTGGAGATCTGAAGCTCAGGCGATTGGATAAAAATTGGGAAATTACGCATTTGGGGATTCATTAGGAATTTTATGAATTTAGATTGAAGATAGTATATGAAAATTTTACCTGAAATGAAGAGAAATCGGAAGAGTGAAGAGGTGCGAAGCTTTGGTTCTCGAAAAGGGGAAAGACTGTACTTTGATCGTTGTATTTAGTGTATTTTAGTCTTCACATTTGTTTGACAGAAACTCGGTGCACCGACGTTTAGGCCATAGGACTTGGGGACCCGTTTGATTTTGTTTTTGGGCTCACCCATAATCTAACGAGAGAAAAACATAAATAGGCAAAATTTAAGAAAATATTCCAAGAACCTAGCTGGATTTTACATATATGGCCACTAAATAATTATATTCTCTAGCAACAAGCATTAAACATTTATTCAAAGCACCCATAATCACGTATTTAAAGCATTTAATTCCTTAAGAAAAGGCAATCAAGTTATACTATTCAAAAAAGAATTGTATTTAATTATTTCTTACATTGTATAATCTGTTCGTTCTTATTTATAGTAAAATAAAATTAACAAATTTGAAATATATATACAATATATGCTGAATAAATAACGTATAAATTTATAATATAGCTATGTACAAATTACAATAGATAGTTATACTCCATGTAAACATGTATAACTGTATAAGTCAATCAAATAATATACCAAGTGAAAATCATATTAATGTCAGATTTTATTATTACGTATTCAATCATTAGAAGCTCAAAGAAATAATTAGAATAAAGGAGGGACAAAACTGAATGTCAACAATACATATATACACAGTATTATAATAGTATATAAATATGTATGTATACGATAGAATAATGGTATTTAATAGTGTATAAATTACAAGAAAATTCTAGTATACTAATATATATAAAGTATAATGATGGTATCTTATAATTTATAAATTACTACGTTATTTTAAGTATATTAAATTAATGATATATTTTATTATTCTGGTTTCACTTTAGTGTGTGGTTGAAGAAAATATCCTTGTAGAAGATGATGGCTAAAATGAACGAAATAAAGGAAAAAATCTTTGAGAATTTTGGTAATTGGTGGGTTATAGAAAGAGAGAAAAATTATAATCTTCTTACAAAATATAAGTGAAAATGGAAACGATTTTCTTAAAATTGGGTGCTGCCATTTTAACTCTTAAAATGGAAACAATTTACTTAGAGATTGGGTGTGGCATTTAAGATTATAAATTGGAAAAGATCTTCTTATATATTGGGTGCGGTATTTATGGGATTGCAGTTATTTTTCTATAATATTGTATTTGTAATAAAATCTGCTATTTCTGGAATAAACGAAGAATACTATTAGTTGAGAAAATATTTTTTATAAAGAGATCATACATGTAAAAAACTCTAATCCGATCCTAATCCAATTGGCTGAGGCCCATTTTGGGAAACTTACACAAATGTGTCAAATAAGTCTCAACATTTAGCCATTAGTCATAGACTTATCAAGATTAACCAAACACATATAAAAATTAAAAAATTAAATAAATAATATTTTTTCTCTCAAAAAATCACATGCAAAGATCAACTTCCACATTTTTAAGCATGATTAACAACATTAGATGCAAGACGGAAAGGAAATTTCATGGATGAGGTAGCAAATAAGATGATGAAATACAAAATAAAATATAATATTCCAAAAATCTAAGTAAAAATGGAACTTTTTTAATGGGTATAGTTGAAATTTGTTGAAAACGTATAAATAAGTTAATATATAAAATTTGAGGAAGATTGTAGGTGATTTGGACTAGTTTTGTATCAAAACTCATAATTAAATCGAGTTCCGAAGAATTTTCTACGATACATGTATCACACATGTATCTCACGCACAGGTATACATGGATATAGATGTGATCTATAATTGATATAAATATGATACATATGTGATACATAGTATGATACACATATTATTTTTTCTTATTGTTCAGCTTTTACTTCGAACTTTCAATTCAAACCACTTCAAAACTTTACCAAATCATCCCAAAACTGATATTCAAGCTCCTTAAGATGTACCCAATTTATTCTAGTAACACTCACTCAAAAAAAAATAAAAAATTTGATACTTTTTGCTACAAATAGCTAATTGACTAATATTAATAGTATTTTATGAATTGACAATAAGCTATTAATAAATAGACATAGCTGGTTGTTACTCGCCCATTTTTAAAGCATCAAAAGAGAGGGAAAAGCACATATAACAAATTGAAGAATTACCTATATAGCTATCCACCCAAAATAAAATTACACATATATATAACATTTATATATAAACAAACATATAATTATGCATATTTGGTGTATAATATATGTATACAATCTAAAAAAATAAACAGTAAATTTAGCATGATATTTGTATAAAGATTCCTAACCAATTTGAGGATTGCTATTTAAGACACGGTCAAAGCTCAGAATTTTTTATAAGTTTATCACTTTAGAATCAGTTTGAGACTTATGGGTATGAAGTTTTAAAATACTTAAAAAATAACGGGTTTAAATTTTTCCAAAAAGACTTAAAGCATACTGGTTTTGAAGTTGGGCTTGCCAAAACCTAATTTCTAAGGGAAAATTTACCTAGTTATACTATAATAAAAATTTATTTACCATTTTTCTTTAGGTTCCTTAAAAATTGTATTCTCTATCTATATTTACTATTTATATACAAAACCTTAATTAAGAGAGCATCCTTGAAATTAGGATGTATCAAGTAATTGATACAACCCTTCCCCCCCCCCCCCATATCAGTCTCCTCTCACTCTCATGTATATGAGTTATACAAAAAGCCCCTAAAATCATATTTTCATCCTATTTTTAAAGAGATTTTGAAATATTTCTCTCTTTCATACTAATCAACCCAAATTTCATCCTCTTCACACAAACTCATCGACATTATTTCTATCACTATAGTAGCAAAGAGATCTTCATTGATGACCATTAAAAAGCTTCGCAATTTTGAATTCAACATTTGAGTTTTACAAATTTGTGAATTGTTTGGATTGGTGTTCTAGGAAATGATTGAGAATATAACTTGGAGTTTATATCTGAACTTTGAGAGAGATTAGTTAAGTTTAGAGTTGTTTTTAAGTAAAGTTTCATATAGAAACTCGAAGAAGAAGTCTTTGGAATATATACAATTATATGATAATTATATCAAATTTGTTTCATAATTGTATCACAATTATATCAGAACTGTATTTATTGTATCTGATACATCAATAGATAAAATAATATCCGATACAATACGAATACAATTATAATACAATTTTTTATCAGAATTTATGTTTAGAGTTATGATTGAAACTTAAAGAAGATGAAGATTAGAATTGTATCACGATTGTATCATAATAGTATTTGTATCATAAGTGTTGCAAATTTTATATCACATATGTATGATAATTGTATATGGCGATGATCAATTGTAAGTTTGTAATAAATTTCACATTTGAATTGTGTATGAGCGACTATCCTATTATTAATAGTTTTGCTAGAGTTCAACGATTTTTGAATTATTAAAAAACTTTTAGCAACTAAATTTTTTTGTTATCACATGACAATGCTATGCTTTTTGTGTATAGAATTCTTATTGCAAAATTATTTTATTTTTTTGGTTGCTATTATGAAAATCATATATGTGTTATTGGATTTGTTAGATTAGAGATAACTTTTCTAACATTATAAGGATAATAGAAACATAAAATATGTAGTAGTATTTGAAGGTTCCAACCAAAACTATTCAACAACTGAAGCAAAATTACCAGTTTTTTGTTGAGACCTACAACTATCAAAGAGAGAGAAGATGAGATCCGCGTACTGAAAAATTAGGATGCATAAAATGAGGAAAAGTGTGAAAAAGGGAAAGGATATAATTGAATCCCTTGATTCAAGGTATCAATAATGGGATGAGAGAGTTTTAAGGGGGAAATGTATACAATTTATAAGAAAAACTTAGATACTTCTTAAAAATGATAAAACCTAAAGAAAATAAATTAATAAGTTCCAACTATAGTATATATATATATATATATATATATATATATATATATATATATATATATATATATATATATATATATATATATATATATGAAAAACTCCCATTTCTAAGGTTTTCTGCATTTGGCATAAGTTTTAAGCTTTGAGAGTATGTCTGAAGTTTGGTAGGTGAGTAATCATTATTTGCTATTATTCTTTTTAGGGTATGTTTCATAAGAAGGAAAATATTTTTCTAGTTCTCATGCTTATTTGGCTTAAATACCTTGAAAAATATTTTTCTTATAAATTTATTTTTCTCCAATTGGACGAAAATATTTTCCCTATCAAGAGAAGGAAAAATATTTTCCAAAACTCCTTCTCAAACTTCCACACCTTCACCAACCCACCCTATACCCACACTCACCCACCCAACCCCACCCTACGCCTACCACCCTACCCCATCTTTTCATAAAGACCTTTTTCTTTTTTTGAAATTTTAGTTTTTTTCCGTCACCACCCACCCTGCACCCTCCCCCATCCCAATATTCTTTTTGTAATTTTAAATTTTTAGTTTTTCATTTTTCTTTACCCATCTCCCCCTCCCCCTCCCCCCCTCCAGAAAAATTATTTTTTATATATATTTTCAGTTTAATTTTTTTCATAATTCGGTTTACAGGTTTAAAATTTTACAAGTTTCAAAGTTATGAGTTCGAAGGTTTATGTGTTTGGAAGTTTACGGGTTTAGAAATTATAAAATTTATGGGACGAAAGTTCGCGGTTTCGAAGTTTAGCGATTCGAAAGTTTATGAAATTTGTGGGTTCGAATGTTTATGGCTTCATGTTTGTTTTATCTAAATAATTTATGAATAATCTTGAGAAGTTATTTTTCTTAATTTGCGTACCAAACATCAGAAAATAAATAAGGTTACTTCTTATTTTCCAAAAAAATATGTTCATGGAGAATATTTTTTGTTATACCAAATACACCCTTAATGTGTGTTGTTTTTCTTGAATTGTTTCAATGTTTTTAATCCTATTGATGAGTTTAGAAATTTGTGTTTTGCATATTTCTGCCTCATCATATTATATTTTAGTTTGCATCGTTTTGTCATTTTTTCACAACTTATACGATTATATGTTACATAAATTGTATGTACATTATTTATTTGGAATTGATGCGTAGAAGAAGGCAAGAATCCACACCGACTAGCCATGGTCACAAAAACTTTAATGGAAGGAATTGGAGGGAAACCATTCAGCATTGTGCCCATGATTGTCATAGAAATATAACGGGCCCTAGAGAAATGTCAACGGGGAGCTAGTCACTTTGAACGTTGCAATTTGCTACTTCAACTGTGGCTCATTGAGCATCTACAAAAGGGTGAATACCGACAAGACATTCAACGAAGGGACTGGGACGATCATACACCCAAAGCGAATGAATTATATCCCTGATATGTTTTCTCAGCCAGAGGATGCCAAAGGATGGTTCGAGATATTTGATAATCTCACGGAGAAGAAAGTACAATGGATGTTCGAATGGTTTCCAACTGGAGAATTCATTGCCCGATTCCGAGACGCGCCTTTTCTGATATTGATCAGTCTGAGAGGAACGCACCCTTATGTCCCTCTCCAGGGTATGAGGTAAGCTGGTAGGAAGCAGGTTGAACCCAGGGTCGACAAGATGAGTACTTCCGGGTTGACTTCTAGGAAGATGGTTATGAGTTTAGAAATTTGTCTCTTGCATATTTCTGCTTCATATTACATTTTGGTTTCTATAATCATTGACAAGAGGGGTTGTTCTGATGGTAAGAAATCTTCACTTCCAACCAAGAGGCTGTGAGTTCGAGTCTCCCCAAAAGCAATATAGAAAGCTCTTAGAGGGAAGGATGTCGAGGGTCTATTGGTAAAGTGGGATTATACTGAGTTGTTGTTAGTTTCTATAATCATCCGATATCAACACTCTATTTATCGCTCTTTATTGTCTATATATGAACTTAGGTTGGATTTTTGACTTTGGAATATCTTTAATCTATAAACGAAAAAGGGTCATAAATGCCCTTAACCTATTATAAATGGCTCAAAAATGCCCTTCATCCACCTTTTGGCGCAAAATGTCATTAACATTTTATTTAGTATCAAAAATGCCATTTGAACTAACAACAACTATATTTGACTGTAAGGAACTTTCTGCAAATTTACATGGCACTTTTTGATTGGTCAACATTCAAAAATAATAATTAGACTCAACACACATAATAGGGTTCTTCAACTCTTTATTTTGTCTTCCAATTCCTTAAATTTTTCTTTTCTTTTCTTAAAGTTTATTATCATAATTTCAATTTTTATTATGTAAAAAAAAACGCTTCTTCTGGTGTAAGTATTAATTGACATGGTTGTATGTTTTCTTTACCTAAAAATTGGCTCCATTTATTCTGCTGAAATTCTACTATATTTTAATATTTCTAAAGTTGCTATTTTAAAGTTAACTACTTGTATTATAGCAACTGAAAAGCTAGTATGATTTTTGAGGTTAAAATATTAATCTCGACACTAACTTTAATGACAAAAGCTAAAGTTATTTAATATTAACCAATCAAAGAGTGCCATGTGGATTTGTCAAAGCCCGATACAGTCAACTGTTATTGTGTATTAGTTCAATGGGCACTTTTGATACTAAAGAAAATGTTAGTGGCATTTTTGGGCCAAAAGTTGAATGAGAGTCATTTTTGAACTATTTCTAATAGGTTAAGTGCATTTATGACCTTTTTCTGAGCTATAAATGACCCTAACTTTATTTCCTTGATTTTATCTTCAATAACTTTTATACCCTAAACCATACTTTCCATTATTATTGTCCAAATTTTCTCTTTGAACTAATAATCTCCATAATAACTTAAAGGGAAAATATTATATTTACTTTTCAATTTTATAGCCCATATTTCAATTTACAACTAATTAACTCGAAAATAATAGACTAAGATTATACATCAAACTACAATAAATTCTCAAAAATACTATTTAATTTTTAAAAAATATTGCTCAAGCTTTTAGGTTAATTTTCGAATCAGCAATTATAACTCAAATATTAGTTCAACAAACCAAATTCATTTAAATGGTAAAAATTAGATTTTAATAAGCTTAAATATGTAGGTTTAGGTTTCGAATTTGATTTTGTGAGAAATTTGGAGTGGGTGTTATTTAGAATTGTTAGAAATAGTATGAGGGGGTTGTATATAAAATTTGAAGTCATTTAATGGAAATTTGAACTGTTTTGAACAAGAATTGTAACTGAAAATCGTTGAAGAAGTTCGTCTATAGACGCTTGTATAAAGGTGTATAAAAGTGTATAATAGTGTATAAGATGTATTTATACACCCATATATACTATTATACTAGAGTATACATAATTATACAAAAAACTGACCGCGTCTTCTTCCTTGCGTTTTTTCTAAAATTTTACTCAAACCTTGTTCAAATATACTCAAAATTACTTCAAGTTAAAAATTTGAACTCCTTATGATATTTTCAATCAATTAGAACAACACCCAATCCAAACAACTAACAAACTCAAAAAATCCATTTTTCAAAAGCAAAGCTTCGAATAGCCTTCAATGGTGAACTTCTACTCTTTAATTTTCTTACATTGCAACCAGATGACACAAAGGAGAAACAATAATAACAGATGACCCCTTGAAGCATATGTAGAAGGAGTGAGAAGAAAATAGAGTGAATACAATGTTTGTGAGAACACAAATTTAACTCTATAAATTTTGAATTTGCTAGTGCTTTCAAAATATTTACAATATGGGCTAGGTAGGGTAAAACTTAAAAATATGAGCTATTTTTTTTTTGTTATGGTGTGATGTCAAGTGTATTTTCTTATAATTTTTCCTAACTTAAACGATGCTGAAGCAATGAGCTTCACCCTTATTTGCTTTCAAGGAGAAATTGACTGTCACGGGAGATTAACTCCAGATCCTAGATGAAGGGTAAATCCTATTTAAGAATAATTAACTCAGATCCTAGATGAATAGTACGAAGTAAAAGACATAGTTGAATATTTATGTTGATGACGATTGTGATCAGATTTAATAGCATAAATAAAGATGCATTAAGTAACAAAAATATGAGTAAAGGAAAATATTCACCTGGTTTTCAGTGAGACGGATCTTCTTTCTTTTCATAAAGATGAATACTAGATGTGTACAAGAGCTTCATGACCTTTTTTGGATCTGATGAAAGTATTGATTCACATATCCTCCCATTTCTTGGGGAGGTATGTTTACATATTTTCTAGAGAGAGGGAGAGGGAGATCCCCCGGTCCCCTTTTACGATATTAGGGTCTCCTTTATATAATAGGAGACCCTCTTTGAAATAATAAAAAAGATACAATCTATTCCTTTTGAGTTTTCCAAGGCAAATCAGATGCTTTATGCCCCGTACGTTCACGACTGTTGATGACGGTCCGACCTTGGCCCGTACGTCCACGACCGTTGATGACGGTCCGACCTTGGTCCGTATATCCACGACCGTTGATGAGGGTCCGACCTTGGCCCGTACGTCCACGACCGACCTTGGCCCGTACGTCCACGACCGACCTTGGCCCGTACGTCCACGACCGTTGATGACGGTCCGACCTTGGCCTGTACGTCCACGACCGTTGATGATGGTCCGACCTTGGTCCGTACGTCCACGACCGTTGATGATGGTCCAACCTTGGTCCATACATCCACGACCATTGATGACGGTCCGACCTTGGCCCGTACGTCCACGACCGTTGATGGCGGTCTGATTTTGGTCTGTACGTCGACGACCGTTGATGACGGTCCGACCTTGGTCTGTACATCTACGATCGTTGATGACGGTCCGACCTTGGTCTGTACGTTCATGACCGTTTGTCACACCTCCCTTTTCGGTGCTGCCCGCGAGGGCGCATGAGAGTTTTTCCAATTAAAGGACAATCGAAACGGGATTTAGTTAATTAATTTAGAGTCGCCACTTGGGAGATTTATGGTGTCCCAAGTCACTGGTTAAATCCCGAATCGAGGAAAAGAATGACTCTATTTAACAGTCCGCAAACCAGAAATCCGGATAAGGAATTCTATTAACCCGGGAGAAGGTATTAGGCATTCCCGAGTTCCGTGGTTCTAGCACGGTCGCTCAACTGTCATATTCGGCTTATTTATCCGATTTATATCAAATATGAACTAATGTGCAAATTGTTTTACCGTTGACCGCTTTTATTACTATTATTATTATTTTAAATAAAGAATTACAACATCTTGAAAATACATCTCAAACCACGTCACAATCAATGTACCCATGATTATCAACACATTTAGACTTTGTTGAGATTTGGATTTGGGTCACATGAATGTGCACCCGAGCTTAGGAAGATAAAATTATTAAGTACGCACTTAAAGCTACTAACGCATTACTATTTTGAGAAGGCCGTGAAATTCGCTAAAACGGCACATCTCGAAGTCTAAATATTTATATATACACTATGAGGGTCCCGCAGTTTGTGCGTTTTATTTGAACTCGCAACCTAATTCGAAGCCCAATTTTTATATCATGATGTTCTAATGAAAATTTGTTGGATGTCATGCCTTGAGTCTAACTAATGGCCTAATCATGATACTAATGGTTAAACTAATAAAGCCTAACAAAATTATCCAAAAGCTCAAATCATTACAATTGGCCTTTTTGAAGTGAAACAACAGTTTAATAAACAAACGTAAATCTTGAACCAATTTGTGTTTATTGTTAGGCGTGGGTAGGATAAGCGAAAAAAAAAAACGCGTGCAGTAACTTTGCTACTTGAATAAATTATAGGCCGTGCAGTAGCTTGGCAGAACTGGTTATATCATTAAGGCCAATGATCTACAAGTGAAAGACACTGCTGAACGAGTTTGTATACTATCAATTATATAAGCTAACAACTTAATTATACAATTCATTATCAAAAATTGCACCAAACTGGACAATAATTAGCTTATATTGGATACAAATTAACAAGCTTATCCTTAACCCAAATAAGTCTAAATATTCCAACTCATGAAAATGGCCACATATCAAAATAAATGAGAAATCAGAATATACATCAACTTAATCGATGATGTAATAGTAATAAGCTAATATACTACTTGTCCGAAACTATCTTAGATCTAACAGTTCATTTTTTCACTTACCCGATAGGTTCTAAAGTCTACTGGAGTATTATTACAAGTCAAGCATCATGACAATCCAATCTACAACAGTTAAACAATCCAAAGATTGTAGTCCAATATGATTTCAACTAATCCATACGAATAACAAATTGTGAAGTGTTTTTAAACCTATGAATACATGATTTGACTTATAGCAATAATTGGAATATTAAGTCGCAATCTGAATACTTATTAACAGCTAGAAAATAACAGCCGATTATACATCTCATCTAGAGTTCACTGCGAATCCGATTATAACTAAGGCTATTACAGATTAAACTAAAGTTTGACAGGTTATAAAATGAGCCAAACTTGTAAATTCCATCTTCAACTTCCTTTCAACAGGATTTACTTTGATAAAGAAATGTGTACCTGATATCGGAAATACAAGAAGGAAGAAAAAGCAATCAGCCAACAGCAAGTAGTAGCACAGCAAACCCCACACAGATTTGAACCAATAGGAATTCCAGCAGTGAATTTGGAACAAACCAGCAGAAAATGAATAATGAATAGTAACAAAAAAATTCCAGCAGTAGCTACAACAACCAAAACAGGATTTCAGCCTACTTCCCCTCTAATTTTCTCTATCTCTTAAGCAATTCAAATTCCTAAAATTCCCCTTTATTTTCCGTTAGCTCTCCTCTTTCAGATTGTCTCTTTTTCCCCTCTCCTTCAACTTCTTATTCTCTCTTTTGAGAATACTCTCCCTATCTCCAAACTGCCCTCCAATTCTCCTAGATTGTATTTCACTTGTTCCCAATTCTATTCAGCCTCTTAAGCACCCAAACTCCGCGAAAATTCCCCTGTATTTCTCTTTTGTGTGTTTTCAGTATGTTTTTCCAGTGTTTCTGTATACTCTACTGTGTGTCCTCTTTTAGATCCCAATCTGTCTATTTAAAGAGTAAAATCAACTCATTTTTTATTCAAAACCTTCACTTTTCTTTACAGCTTGTATATTCCCTCCCACGTGCATCCCTTTAGCCTTTAGTCACACCCCATGTTCTCTCTGATTTCCAGCCCCCTTTTTATCATTACCCCATGTTATCTTTTCTTTCCAACTCTTAGGAGCACTCACAATATTAATAAATGCATTAATTTATTGGTTCATTAGTACTTACTCGACAGAACACTTAAACTAACAAAACATCACAATTTCACTCGATCATCATATATTAGAGGCAAAGTGCAGTTCTCAAATGTGCTGACTACTATTTTTTTATATATCCTAGCAGAACAATGGACAAAAATGGTGAAGCCACTTCCTGGCACTCCAAATCATCATCAAACAATATTGACATCAATTACAAACAGAAACATGACCTCAAGATAAATTTCAGGTGATAAAATCCGTCATAGATTTGAATACTCAGTGCTAAACTAAGAACAGATTCCAACAATTCATATTTTCACAGTTTCAACAGATTCCGCAGGGAAATTTCAACACACACACAATCTGCATTTACAGCTCGTTTTGGCAGTGGTGAATCGAACTTCAGCAATCAAATAAGTTGCTCGATTCGAGTAAACTAGCTACTGCATTTCGAGTAACAGGATTCACAGGGTCGGGCAAGAACAAAGATACGAAACTAAACATTCGTCGACGTTAATCGACACGAATTCGTATCCTATAACAAATATATAATTAATATTAACAGAGAAATTTGACCAAATAAAAGGTCATTTAATGAAAGATGAAACAGAAAAGATGAAGAGATAATGATGAAAAAATAAGAAACTAAAACACACAATTAATACAAAGAAATATAAGGAGGAAATTAAATACCTCAAGTAGTGAACAGAAATCAGAATCCCTAATTGCGGCCGCTTGGACTCGAAATTACAATTTTGAAGTCGAACGGGCTTTAATTGAGATGTTTTCAAACAAAAATATCTCAATTAAAGTCTATTAAACTCCAATTTCATTTAATTTTTGGGCTGAATCCCTAATTTAGTATGCTAGGGTTCTTGGTTTGGATTTGGGGCTCAATGATTTCGGGCTAGATTTGAACCAAATCAAAGGTGGTTTGGGTGTGAGGGAGGCTAGGGGGATATTTGGGGTGAGTTTGGGGCTGATTGGGGTAAGTTTTTGTTTTCCGGCGAAACTTCAATTCAATATTCGAAGGTATTGGAGACGATTCGAGGAAAATGAAGGACAGATTCAAGGAGAGGGAGGTGAGGGGAAGAGCTGGTGTAAATTTGGGGAGGTTTGGCCCACCGGAACCGCCGTGAGGCGATTTTCGGTGAGTGGAGCACGGTGGGGGACGGTGGATGCTGGTGAACCAGTCTCTGAGGGTTAGAGACGGCCGATGGGGAGGAAAATGAGACGGGTATAAGGATTTTGGGGGTTTTTGGGGTAATTAAAATCAGCCTTTCAATCTTAACCGTTGGATTATAACAACCAACGGCTATGATCAAATTAAAGGTATCAAAACGGGGTCGTTTGGGGGGGTAACAGGTTGGGAGACGGGTACTGGGTGGGTTTGGCAGGTTTGGGCGTGGGTATGGGCTAGGAGAGTTGGACTCGATTTTTTGGCCCAGTTCTGAATTTCCTCTTCTTTTTATTCTTTTCTTCTCTTTTTATTTTGCTCCTAAATTAATTTCAACAAGATTTTAAAATCCTAAGTTACATTATAGGACAAAATTAACTTATCAATATTAATTAACCTCTAATATCAATTAAACACACACATTTAAATACCAAAAATAAGATAAAATCACACAATTGGACAATAAATGGTAAAATGCAAAAGATACATTATTTTTTGTTATTTTTCATTTTCGTAAAACAAACTTAATTACTCTAAATTACAAACATGAATTTATATGCAAATGCAAACATTTTTGTATTTTATATTAATTTAAATAGAAATGCGCACACAAGAATACAAATAATAAGAGAAAAATAACACAAAAAATCACGAAAATCACGCTCAACACAAAACTATTTTATTTTGCATTTTTGGGAGTAATTCTCATGTAGAGCAAAAATCACGTGCTCACACCATTGATGACGGTCCGACCTTGGTCACAACCATGACTTTGTGCCGAATTTCTGTGATCTAATTTTGACCCATACATTGTACCCTCTTAGAGTGAGTACGACACAATTAATCAATAGAAATATTAGTGGATTTCAGTTACACGATAATTGAAAAAACAAAAAAGTCCTAGATATATTCATTCAACCATTATAACAAAAAACAAAAAAAAAAAAAATTGTTTTGTTAACACGTTTCATAAAGCATGCATATCCCAATTTCTTGTTGATTGACAATTGTATTATATGCATGCTAATCTCCTGCATGCTTACATGTTTTTTTTTTTTGTTTTCACTTCAATATTAATTAAATCTCAAAATGAAAAAGTAGATCACAAGATTAAATACTTGGTCAAATTATCTTTAATTCTATCTGCATTTAATGTGGAATCATCTCTTCTACTTAATTATGATCTTACCTCATACATATATTGTGCACCTAACACTGGTATGGATTATATATTTATAAGAATATTTTTTTCGGAATTAAGTGGATGATTTAATGAAAGTTACAAGGCTGAATGGTAAAAAAGAGCAGATAAAAAGTGAATTAATTATAGATGCCTCCATATTAATTGCTCTTTTCCACATTTCAACTATTTAGTCCTCCTTCCCTTGACAATACACAACAGTTCTGCATCTCTCTCCTTTTCTTTTCTTCATAGTAAGTAAGTTGATCATATATATATATATATATATATATATATATATATATATATATATATATATATATATATATACTCTATATATATATATATCAATTTTTCTATCATTTTTCTATAGCTATGCTTGTTTAGATGGTGTTTAATTTATGTATGTACATATGTTTCTTATAATCGTGGTGCGCACATCAACTTATTTGTTTAATATATATATATATATATATATATATATATATATATATATATATATATATATATATATATATATATATATATATATACAATTTTTTATATATATATATATAAGCTATGCTTGTTTAGATGGTGTTTAATTTATGTATGTACATATGTTTCTTATAATCGTGGTGCGCACATCAACTAATCCACGAAATATCTATTACCTCCTACTAGCACATATACTAGTTCTGTCCATTAAATATATATAAGCTATGCTTGTTTAGATGGTGTTTAATTTATGTATGTACATATGTTTCTTATAATCGTGGTGCGCACATCAACTAATCCACGAAATATCTATTACCTCCTACTAGCACATATACTAGTTCTGTCCATTAAACCTGGGATAGACAAAACTTGCTTGGTGGGTTTTTGGACATAAAAATTGTGAAATTCCGAAGAAAGAAAAGTAAAAATATATGGTATTTGAAAACAGAATTGTGTTGGAAACTTGGACTTGTTTTTAATTTTTTTTTGTGATTGATTTAAAGTGAATTTTGAAAAACAACTTTTTGAAGTTTTTTAAATTTTAGAAAAATTTCGAAATTTAACTTCTAAGTGAAATTTTTGAATCGGGGCCAAACATTAATCCTGAAAAAAGCAAAAAATGTCCGGTAAAAAAATGATCTTTTTTATGGGCGAACGGGCTCTTAGTGATTTTGCATCCGCTGAAAATTGAACATGAGTATCCACCATTTTTGTAGGTTAATCAATCAACTCTAATGGCTTCTGAAAGATCTCCATTTGCAAAACCGTCATGTAACTTGAAACTCAGTGACACAAAGTACAAAGAAGTAGTGGAAAAGGTTGCAAAAGTACCAAAAAGAAATGGAAATATCATGAGGCCAAATGAAGCTCTAGCATCAGCTGTTGAGAATCCAGCTTTGCTGCGTGCCCTTGACCATATAAGATCTGCTGGTGCGGGTAAATTTTTACCGTCATCTATTTGTTATAAATTTTCCCTTTTTTTCTAAATTATATATATATATATATATATTACTTCAGAACTAAAGTAACTTTTAAGCAGCTTTTTCAGTAACTAAAAGCTTTTCTTACGTGAAGAAGATTTAACATTTTATATATACATACCACAATTTTATTTTTACTCTATTTGTGTGTGGAGCATAATTTTTCGATTAAAGAAATTCAATTGAACCTCATTCCGACCAGGTAGCTTCCATGGTCCCACCTCATAATCGTGACGACTATACATCTCATGTTATCTATGATCATTCCTTCATGCTCATACATAACATATAAGGGGGACTAACTTAGTGTACAAGTTATGGGTTCATTCGAGCCTGCTAACCTTGTCTCAAATCTTGTACGTATATGTGTTAAAAGATCCACTACCCGAAAAATCAAATGAGCTATGGTAGAATTTCACAGTCGAACCTATAATGTTCAAATCCTTAGATTAAAGAATGGTCAATCTACTTGCAGTAAAACCAAAAAAGACCAAGGCAAAAGGCAAAGCAGAAGTGGTTCCTCCAAAAAGCATTGGGATCAAGAAAGGAGCAACCTGCAGTACTGTTTCAACTTCTGTTTCAAAAAGTAACAAAGGAATTGTAATACCAACAATCAAATCCTTTGTAATTCACTGCAAACGTTCAGAAAATGAGGAATCTTTTTCAGCTAGCTGGAGCACTTTTCAACCAAGTACCAACTGACATGATCAATGGAAAGGCTAAAATAGGGATGCTCCCATACTTCATTGCTCAAAACTCATAAGTCTTTCGAAAAAGGGACGCATTTTGATAATGAGGCTGCTAAAAATATGAAGGAAATGATCTCTCTTACGATTTGAATTAACTGAAGTCTATATGTGCCAATAGTTAGAGACATCTTTTCTTTCTCCTCTTTTTTTTTTGTGGGGGTTGGGGGTTGGGGGGGGGGGTTGTTGTGAAGTGTAGAGGAGGGGAAGGGGTAGTCTTTAGTTTCTTCCATTTTCAGAAGTGTGGTGCATCTTAGTTTTAATTGTAACTTAATTATCGTGGTACTTAAAATCTTTTTAAAGTAATAACATAGATTTATCCATTAATCCATAGTTTCACTTATGATGATTATTAATTGAATTCTTGAATGTACAAGGTGAAGATTACAAGGAATTTACCCTTCAGTCGTTTTCAGTCTGAAGAGCTAATTTCAAGAACAATCTATGTTTAACATTTCTTTGCCATATTATTTGATTTGCATTTGAGACTCAAAATTTTAATGGCTTGGCGTAGCTTTCCTTTATGAGATGATACTTTTACGCGCATAGGAGCTATAACTTATACCACTTAGTATTGTGTAATGGCCCATATGCACTTTCTACTGTGAATCTGAATTAATCGTGTCAGTAAGTTTACAAACAGGATATAGTTGAACCAAAAAATATGCATCTTATAAGTTCTTTCCAAAGCTATCCCATTCTCTCCAACGATATTTCAAAAGTGAGGACAATGTCCCAAAGAAACATATTTCTTATCTGATCTCAACTGGCAAGTCAAAAGAAACTCTTTTACCATTCTACAAGATCAATATACAGGCAAGTCCAAGCATTACAAGAATCTCAGGGATACGCCAATATCAAGTCCCAAGTTATTGCTAGTGTGGGATAAATCTCTGAGTGATTATAGCAGGAAATATAGTGGGCGTAAACGTTGGACTTTACAATTAAAAAATTGTGGGATCAATGTGTGAAAGAATAAGGTGAACGTAAGGGGTTCCTACACTACACTACGTAATTGTGGTGAAGCGGAACTCAACCTATTACTAAAGGATACAATTGCTAGTCATGTATATTGCACTGTTGAATATAAGGATGTTCGTACCAAACGTGTTTCTTCCAATAGGGCTTGAACTTCTGAAGTCCAATCTCTAACCATGGTTTCATAACTCCATCATAATGAATCACAGCTGCCTGCTCGATTTCGTTCAGCCTGACACCAGATTCATATCCTAACCCCAAGACATGCCATCTCCGATCAATACCACGTGTATGTTTGTAAAAGGTCATCCAACCGATTGGTAAAGTACCAGCTTTCATTAATGGTCTATCACTTCCCTGCATCATGACATGCACTAAAAGTGAGGAACTGAAGAATAGAAGGGGAAGAGCACATAGCAAAACAACTAAAAATAAAAATAGCATATATATACACATAATATCAGGAGATCCCCCAAATGGGAGGTCACAGGTTCGAAACTCCCTGCATGCTTGCTCGGTCGAGCTCATTGCACGGGGCATGCCTTATGCGGTTTACCTCTCCAGTGTGGTTTATGAGCTATTGCACTGGAGCAGGGTTTACCAAGGGCGCACCCAAAGGGTAGTGGCAGCGGGTTCCCTAGTTTACCCCCCAAAAAAAAAATGATCTAATACCCACTGTGGTTTATGAGCTATTGCACTGGAGCGGGTTTTACCAAGGGTGCACCCAAAGGGTAGTGGCAGCGGGTTCCCTAGTTTACCCAAAAAAAAAAGGATCTAATCATATATGAAAACCTAACTCATGTTTTTTATCTGCAACATATATAAGGTTGGATATCCTATTTATTTCAATATTATAGGCCATGCTTGTAGAATTACCCGATGACTCATCAATTATCATTAGTCAATTCCACAAGTACTTAACAAACAACAGGATATAGATCTATACCAGCTCCAAGTACTTGTGATAGAGCGCAGTTAGGTTTCGTTTCCTCCATTCCTGCAGATCAAATATATTCATCCCGAATGCCCATGTGCATGATTTCACATCAAACCTCTTTGCCACCAGAGGATCGGTGAAATTGATGAACATATCCATTCGGCGGAATGTAGGCTCTCCTTCCAGACAAGTCTCCACTGCACCATTCACTTTACCCTTCATGTTAATGCGCCAAAGTCCGGTTAGATCCCTTTTCACAACCACATCATGGTCAAGGAGCACTATCTTGTTGAGAGATGGAAATATATCAGGCAGATAAAAACGCAGGTGGTTCAGGGGGGAAGTGTATCTTGGATCAAGAGACTCTTGCTTCTGCAGAATATACTTGTTTGATAACCAATCAAACTTGTCTATGCGTTGGATCTGAATTGTTGCTTTGCCAGGAGGATTCGACAAGAACCACATTGTCATGGCTGGTAGGTTAAGAGAATCCGTCACTATATGAAACACAATCTTTTCTGGAACCTGCCACGTAAATAAACATTTACCATAAATTCATGCACAACCATGATCATTTAATTTGTCTTCAAAATATATAGTGATTAATAAATACTCCTAACGGTTATTAATATAAAACCATTAAATTTTAGCCCTTCCATATATGATTGCTATTTGTGTTGTCATAAATGAATAGTGGATTCGTCTGGTCTGAAGCTAGAGCTTCTTACTAGTAAGCCCTGACACTAAATGAAAATTTTTCTCTAAAGACCATCTTGCAACATGATATATACAACAAATACCAACATCAAGCTACATTCTATTCTTGATCATCAAAAAGTCACTACGGATTAAGTTCAATGAAAAAACAGAATAAAAGTAACGGCAAAATGTGGACGAAAAACTAGTACGTCCTACGTCCAATTTATGGGGCACTCTTTCCTTTTTAGTCGGTCCAAAAAGAATGTAACTTTTCCTTGTGTAGGAAAAATTAACTTTAGAATCCTACTTTGCTCTTAATGAATTGATTTAAGTTTGTTTTAGACCACAAGTTTCAAAAGTCTTTTCCTTTCTTAAATTTTGTGCCGAGACAAACACCGCCACATAAATTGGGACAGAGGGAGTAATAGATTTAAAAAAGAAAAATGAAAGGCAAGAACAAGAAAATTGTGGAGCAGCTCACCCTAGCAGTTGATACAGTTGAGTTGACAACCGCAGAACATGCCAAAACATTGTCAGAGAAAACAGCAAAGTGATACAGATCTGGATCCTGAAATTTATGTTGGTCGGGCAGTTCCTGTTCCTCAGGCGGTAGAGAAAAATATTCGGTGGTCAACCTCATGGAGAGGCAATGAAGGCCTTTCGGGGTAGTTCGTCCAGCAAGATTTACAAGGAAGGAAGCTTGATTCTTTTGCGATCGAAGCTGTTCTTCAGCGTTATATGTCATTGCACGAAGTTTCTTCACCATTGCTGAGCATTCAGGAAAGAGTTTACTGGCTTTCAACAGGGTTGAATCCATGGCTTTCATCTTCTGTATCGCCCTAGAAACATAACTGTTCTTAGATCATAAAAACATCATATTAACTACTTCCTCATTCCCAAGGCAAACAGTACCCTTTCCTATTTTAGGTTCTATCAAATTTTATATACTTTCCTAAAGGTAAAAGTTTTCCTTTACACTCTTCAATGCCTTATCAATCTTTTGCCATTTAAAAAGCACCGCCGGACCACTTTTACTTTATAAAGTTAGCTTTACTGTCACTTTCTGGACGCACTTCTATTTCCAAACATCCATTCACAGCTTAATAATTGTGACTGAGTGAATAATCAAGAAAAGAACTCGCTTGTCGACACTAAGCATTTAGTTACAAGACTGAGCGAATAACCAAATAAATTATCCACTTGGTGACATTAAACACTTGGTTACAAGACTGACCAATTTTTTCTCAACCATTCATAAATTAATATCAAGTAAATGTCAGTCTTGTTTAAGTAGATAACTTTAGCACCAATCTATTTGTAATTCCATTTAACCATTTTAACCTTCTTCGCAGATATTTTTTCAGACTCAATAGGTACAAAACATAACTTATAAAAAAAGGTACAAAACATAACTCATAAAAGCTAGTACTCAAGCCAAGAAGAGTTTATGCTACTGCGAAGCAATTAAAATATTCTCTTACCTCCTTGACAGATCAGAATCTTTAGTAACTTCACCAACAGCTCGTTCCAAGTCTTTAATTCGTAGCTTTATCTCTTTCACAAAATTAGAGTTGCTACCCGGTGGTACAAAATTCAAGAATGCTTTGGCCTTAATCAGCTGATCTTTAACCTCCTTTACCTTCTCATCTAATGCTCTCCGTGGATGGGACTGTACATTCTGACCACGTTGAACCTCTTCTGGCCTGGATTTTTCCTGCAATAAGACCAACTGAAATCAAGAGATCACAAAGGTAGGAGCTTGCAGTTTATACGAACAAAGTACATAAAATAAATTTCTGTTGACATTAATACATCAAAATTCAAATATACACAGATAGTAGAAAGAGGGACAAGAGAAGGAGAGGGAAAACTGTAATAATTTAAACCCTCAATATAGTAATTAGAATTCTACTTTTTCCAAATTTACTGCATGCACCAGCTGAATCTCGGAAGGTGGAATAATAAATGAACCCATAAAATCCCTTGAAACTTTCAGTCACAACTTCTTTTGATTAAGGAAAGAAAAAAAAGAAACAAAAGTCTTTTGTCCAAACAATCGAATTGAGTCATTGACAGCTTCCGTACACTCATGAGCATGCAAAGTCTAAATTTGCAGATTTAACTTTATTTTAGAAAACCATTTCTTGATAAGTGTTTTAAAAAGCACGAGCATAGATTTTAACTACACATCAACATGATCACCACCATTAAAGCAACAGCTTTAGAATTCAAACACCGACAACAAAGGGAATCCAGCAGTCATGCATATGCAACTCTAAAACTGCAAAAAACACATGAAATTACATCTAATCATAACCAAATCTATTTTTAACCTAACCGAAATTAAAACAAAACATCGATTAGTTACAAATTCTGGATGAGCAACATCAGTGGCATTCTTAGTTAATCAATAAGCATTGCTATCTACTTGTGCGCAAATCATTCCAATACTACTTTCCTTATAAGGAAACACCAGTCAACTGTCTCTGTGAAATTTTTAGTGTACTGAACAGAAAATTGAAGTCTATTTATCAAACTAAAAACAAATAAATGAAAAGATTGATGTTGAAAATTTCACAATAAATCAACGAGATCTTTAGTTGTCACATGCATTAGAATTCCATACAGACTAATACCTTTTCTCTAGTAGTGGCCACTTTTTGCTCTGGTAGACTTGGTTGACTTTCTTTCTTCGGAGCATGTGTGGTTACTGAAATTAGGGAGGAAAGCATTCAATTAATTTCTAATTATAGAATAAACAGTAATGGAGACAAGAAAGAAAGGAAAAAAGCAAAAGAATCTGAAGTATCAGATTACCATCAATTCCCGATAAGCTGGCATTCTTAGGTTTGCCAACACTATCATTCTTATCAATAGAATCTAAACTGACTGCAGAACTTTGGTCGCCATCTCGGTAGACATCCAAGATAGGTTCTTTGACACTTCGACCTTCTTCCTAAACCGAACAGCAGAAAAAGGTTTGCAAACATAAGTATACAAGTAGACTTTCATAACTGTAAGAATTTATATAGTAGGAGTAATATTTATATCACCTGTTGAACTGCATTAAGCGCCTGAACCTCTAACCTTTGCTTCTGAAAAGGAGTATTAAAACCCAAATGGAAAAATATCAATCAGATCATACAATATACAATATTCTCCATCTTTTTCAATCAAAACCCAAATAGAAAAATCTCAATCACATCGATACTGTGTACAATGCACTCCCATCTGTTACAATTAACATGACACTCTCTCCATCTCCGAACATCCCAAAAATGTGTGACACGTTTCCATATTTAAGGAACTTTCAAGAATCCAAATTCATTGATGGTTCAATTTTTAAACTTTGATATGATGTTCTCTATCAAACTACAGTTTTTTAACTATTAGTTCGACATTTTTTATTTGACTACTACCAATATTTTATATGAGTTAGACTAACATTAAACTCTGTGTCCTTTTAAAAAGAAGAATTAACCCAAATAACCGCCACCTATATCTTAAATTGAAAATAGCCGACAGATGTATAATATGTGTATAATTATGTATAATCATAACCTATGTATACCTGCTAGAAAAAGTAAACGGAGAATCTGACCGGCTATTTGTTGTAACAATCCCTTTTAAAAACTATCATGAGTAATGGAAAGATATTTTGTGTTCACGGAAAACTCGTGCACTTGCCTTTCGAAGGGATAGTATAATGGAAGTATCGGACCATTAACAGCTTGATCTTTTCCACCAGGTCCCAGTAGGAGAGGAGAGGGAAAAAAACTAACTTCAACTATAGAAATTTTTAATAGCTTAATTACTAGCAAACGCACTGTACAAGAATAAATCAAATGTTCAATGTAATCTAAAAGGTTCTTACTACTTCCACTCAGCAATAAACCAAAACAAGCAAAAATATACCCAACAAAAAGGACTAAAAAAGCAGAAATCTTACAATAATTGATAAATCTCCAACAAACTCCTTCGACCCTGCACCCAAATTTAAAAAATAAATAAATAAACAATCAGATCAAACTAACAAGAACAAAAATAGAATCACAGAAAACAACTAGTAAAATAATTACCATCAAAACCAAGATGTCTAAGCCTATGTGAAGAAAGCAATAAAATTGGAGTGGTAACAGAAACAGCAAACAAACAGAGGATTATAAATATCCTCATACATTTCCGAAAAAGCCTCATTTAAGACATATACATGAAATGAACTAAAAAAAAAAGCACTAGGGTTTTGGATCAAAGAATGTGAAATAAGATTCAGAATACGAGTTCGTGATTTGATATAATAGAAAGTGACAAAAAGGAAAGCAACTAGGGTTTTTTCTGGTTTTGTCTATAGGGTCAAATGGGATCTATAAGGGTATTTTTTTCTAATTTAATTTATTTATTTGGACTGAATTTAATATTTTATTAAAGAAAAGCGATGAAAGCGGGGAGATAGATGTGGTGCCATGTTCGTGAGTATAGAGAGAAAGGAATAGGAATGAGATTCAGGAGAAAGAAGGAAGAGAGAGTTAAAAGGGTTAAAAATAAATGGGTTTGAATTATATATATACTTTTTGGAGAGTGCCAACCTAAAAGAACCAAAGAGAATTTATGATTTTTTAGAAAAGTATGATTGACTTTTTAGGTATGTATAATTATTGTGTACATATTGCTAGGTTGTTGATTTTGATGTAGGGTAACATTAATTTAGCACATTCTCATAGGATTGTTTTTTTCTTTTTCTTTAAGGTATCTAGTTTGAGTCTCGGACTAATTTGGATTTTGGGTCGCGAAAGTAAGTATTTATTAACAGTGACAGATCTAGGATATTAGGCTCCTGGGTGCTTAAAAAAAAGAATGAGGGAGAAAGTAAACTTGAATATAAGAAAAAGAAACAAGTTGAAAGTGTTGTGCTAAGAATCGAATTCACGCCCTTTAAACATTACTAAGCTTCCATCACTCCTTCTTCACCAAAGCACCCACCAACATTTTTGATATTTGGGTGTTTTCTGACAATTATCCATTTCTTTAAGTTTTTTATGGAATTATACCTGCCCGAAGTTAAAGTTAATGGGTGCTTAAGCACGCAAAATTTCTACATAGATCCGCCCCTGTTTATTAATAAGATCCTATTTATTGTTGGCGCTCGAATCCTAGATCCGATTAAAGGTAGAGATTTTCATGGGTTTATTATACCACATTTGGCTATAAACGAGAAGAGTATTTTAGTATTTATAAAAATATAAGTTCAGTATTTGTTAATATTGAAGAAAAGAATTTTTCAAAATTCGAAAAGTATTTTTTGAGATGATAATTATCATTCTCAAATTAAAAACAAAAATCATGCGAATTTCATCTTTTAAAACTTGAAATCTACTCGAGTTAAAGTTGATATGAAGATTTAAAAGTATGTTATATGAATTTCGGAAAGTAGTAAGAAAAAAATGAATAGTAAGTACATGAAGGGCCTCTTTGGTTGAGATGTAACTGAATAATATCTTTATAATACCTTGCATTATTGGAAAAACTTGCCACAGATGCTATCTTAATTAGTGACCAAAATAGAAATAATTTAGCTTGTTAGAGCCTCATAGTTGGGATGAAGTTGCAGCCTATTGGTTACAATTACATTATATATTCCCTTAGAGGTTGTTTGGTTTGTGAGATGAGGGATAAGAATCCTAGGATAAACTACAAGATTATTTTATCCAGCAGAGTATTAATTAGTCTCCGGAATTATTTTGTACTAAAATGGTGGGGTTAGCTATCCCATATAAAAGGCGGAATAACTAGTCCCTTTATCCAAACCCATGGGATATCCCAAGTCCATGAGATATCTTTTTCTATCTCATACACTAACGAAACGACCCCTTAATTTTTCTCCAAACCACAATAAACATATTTAAAAATACCCTTATGAAGCAATTTAATTAATTCTCCGAGTTTGTTGATGGTTAGCCACTTTATTTGGATCAAATATGTTATGTGTGCCTAGTAATGATGATTACAATAAGAAATTTGTCTCAATCGACAATAAAAAACTAGTGAAGAAAGTTGAGACTATTGAAGGTGAATATCTTGACCTATGGTTCACTTTTTTTTGTAACTAATATTTTTTTTTATTAATCACTGGTGAAAGCAATACAAAACGATAGCTAAACAGTCACAACTTGCTTCTAAATACAACACAAACACAAATAACAAAAACTTAATTTACTTCTAACATAAGTTGTTACGCCATATTTTTAACTCTAGCAAAAGCTCCAACATTACAAATATAAGTTATTTCTCTTGCAATATTATCCCAAAATTTACATATATGCTAAAACGTTCTCTGATTTCTCTCAATCCGAATGACACATATTCATTTTGCATAAACTATCTTGAAATTGAGCATCTTGTAATTTTTCATTGAAGTTTCTAATAGCCCAACTCAAACGTTGTTCCCATGTGTTCGCTTCATGATATTGCACGCCTTTTTAGCTATTGCATCACTCTTCTCTCCAGCCTCTTTGTAATAATAGGATAAAAATATAATCCCTAGACTGACTTGAACTTGCTCAATTATTACTCTATAATAACAAAGAATTTTCCTGATCATTCAACATGCTTGTTGTGGAATATAAGTAATAATAAAATGTTAATTTTTCATATAGTAAGTGTGAATCCATCTGATTTATAGCTTATTTTATATATGAATTAAGTCTAAGCGAGTTTTTGTTAGTGTTGTTTTATTCCATAATTGTATATTGATGTGATTTTGGCCACAAACAAACTTAGAAGCACACAATTTTTCTCAAGCAACCATTTTTATTTATTTATATATGTTAGTTCTAGATAGATTTCTACAGGATTTAGTTTGAAGTTACGGTGTCACACTTATGCTACACATTCTAACATTCATATTTCTATTTTCATCTCATCTTTAGTTTTCGAAGAAGTAGAGAAAATTTAAATATACCTAAGGCTAATACTATAAAGAATATCAATATTAATATTGCATGGGAGCATTCTATCGAAGCCTATATGTTTTGGCTAAAAGTATTTAAGCTGAAAAATGCATTTCTCAAAATGAAGACAAAGGGTCCATTTTTCCGGGTGGAACTTGCGTGGGACCAACTAATATAAGTCCAGAAATTAACCAAAGGTTTTATTGAGTAAAATTTATTTACCCTCCCAAACTTTGTGTTAAAAATCAAACTCCCCCTCAACTTTGACCAATAATCATTCATTCTCCCCCCCTCCTTTTATCCTAAATAATACCTTTTTGCCCTTGTTTTTTCAATTTCCTCTTCAATTCAATACTTTTTTATTATATGATATTTTTAATATGGTTTTAGCTATAACTTATATTATGTAATACATATTATAAATTGTAATTAAAGTTCATTAAGATTATAAGTAAAATAAGTAATTATAGTCAATTAAAATTACCTTATCGTTATGATTGTAATTTGAATGTAATACATATTAAATATACACATATTTAAGTTATATTTTCTTAGCGATGGAGCTAGAAATTCATATAGGAGGATTGAAAAATACCTTGGGGTGAATGAAAACTCAGTTAACTATTTTTTATTAAGGTAATTTTAATTCATATATTTAATATGCATTACATTATATAACAATCACAAAAATAAGGTAATTTTAATTGACTCTGATTACTTATTCTACTTATATTTTATTGAACTCTAATTATAATTTATAATATATATTACACAATTTAAGTTATAGCTAAAATTATAAAAAATATCATATAATAAAAAAATATTGAATTGAGGAGAAAATTGAAAATTCAAGGGCATAAAAGGTTTTATGTAGGATAATGGGGGAAGAATGATTATTGTTCAAAGTTGGGGGGGGGGGAGTTTGATTTTTAATACAAAGTTGGGGAGGGTAAATGATTTTAACCCGATTTTCGTTTTACTTTGTTAAAAACTATTTCTAATAAGAAAAACAACAACAACAACTACTACCCAATAAAATCCTACACATTATGGTCTGGGGAGGGTAATGTGTATGCAGACCTAACCCCTACCTAATAGGACAGAGAGGCTATTTTCGATAGACCCTCGACTCAGAAAAAAGAAAAGGAAACGAGACAATTCATTAGTAACTTCAGTAGAAATCGGAATAGTAACAAAAGCATAACAACAAAAAGATAAATGACATGAAATAATAGTAACCAATAACCAAGGCCCGTGGCTAAGATAAACAGCAAGGATAGTGTGAATTCAACATAAACTGCAAGTTATCTAAGATCAACCCTAATCCAATCATGCCTCGCCCAGGCAAGAAGTAAGCAAAGCTCTACTACCCCCTAACCTGCAACCCTAATGCTTGACCTCCAAACCTCCGTATCAAGAGCCATGTCCTCAGAAATCTACAGTCGTACCATGTCCTTCCTGATCACCTCTTTCCAATATTACTTAGGCCTCCCTCTACCTCTACTCGTGCCTACCAGGGCCAACCGCTCACACCTCCTCATCGGAGCATCAAGGCTTCTCCTCCACGCATGCTCGAACCATCTGAGTCTCGCTTCCCACATCTTGTCATCCACAAGGATCACGCCCACCTTTTTTCGAATATCTTCATTCCTAATCTTGCCTACCCTAGTGAGCCTGCACATCCATCTCAACATCCTCAAATCTGATACCTTCATCCTCTGGATATAAGAGCTCTTAACTGGCCAACACTCTGTCCCATACAACATGGTCGGTCTAACCACAACTCTATAAAACTTACCTTTGAGTATCAGTGGCACTTTTTTGTCACACAAAACTCCAGACGCAAGCCTCCATTTCATCCAGCCCGCCCCTATACGGTGAGTCCTCGTTGATCTCTCCGTCCCCCTGGATAATCGACCCAAGACACTTGAAGCTATCTCTCTTGAGGATGACCTGTGATCCAAGCCTCACGTCCCTGCCTACTTCCTTCGGCTCAAGCTAAACTTGCACTCCAGGTACTCTGTCTTGGACCTGCTCAATTTGAAACCCTTAGACTCAGGGTTTGTCTCCAAACCTCCAATCTCTCAATAACACCGACCCTCGTCTCATTAATTAGAACTATGTCACCAACAAATAGCATACACTATGGCGCATCGTATTAGATATGGTGTGTCAATGCATCCATCAACAAGGCAAATAAAAACTGGCTAAATGCATAGCCTTGGTGTAATCCCATAACAACTGGGAAATGCTCCGAGTAGCCTCCCACGGTCCTAACCTTAGTCTTAGCTCTATCATACATGTCCTCTAATAAGAAAAAATGAAGAAAAAAAAAAGAAAAATAACATATTTGGTTTTAGCACCTCTTCATCTGGAAGGATATCCAAATCTAAAATACCGAACCAAAACAAAAATAAAACTATACCGACCAAAAAAATTGATACTTTTTTATTGAATTGGTTTGTTTTGATTTTGAATTTTAAAAATATACCAAACATGGTTTGGTTTTGATTTAATAAAAAATAAATCGAATAAAACTAAACAGATTTTTAACTATTTAAAATTTGTTATTACATAACATATGTAAATTTTTATACAAAATTTCATAATTTTATGTCACATTTTAATAGTGTGCACTTTTATTGTTCTTCTTTGCTATTATTATAAGCTAATTTTTACCTTTACGTTATAGTTTGATTGGATAGTTTTCTTTTGCTAAGTACAAGAATCTATTTCATATTAATTTTTTTTTTTTAATTGAGCCCTAAAATTATTCATCATTGTTTGGTTCAATTATCATCGATATATCTTGGTAAATGATAGATTTTCTTAAAAAGGAATTGGTTAGATAGTGTTATGTTGAAAATATAGTCGCCGTGTTTGGTAGTATATGTCTCATATTTAAGAACAAACATATAAATGACCCAAAAAACTGAAAACCGATATAAACCTAATCGATAAAAAACCGACTTAATTTGTTCAGTTTGATTCCAATATTTGAAGAACTAAATTACTTGGTCTGATTTTATTTTTTAAAAGGAAAAATTTGATCCAAACTGAACCATGAACCACCCTATCGAGAGAAGAAGTTTATCCAATTAGGTAAGAAGAATTAACCTAACAGCCATCCACCTAATCAGTTAAACTAAAAATAGCTGGCGAAGGTCAAATATATGCATAATTTGTGCACTCAATAGGTATAAATATGAATAATCAATATATATAGATGGCTAGAAAAAGTAAACTTGAATATAATTAGCTATTTGTGTAAAGATTCCATCAGGTCAACTAATAAAAAGGTCGGTCCATTATAGTTAGAGATTTTTATACGCTTGGTCCTTTTTTAAAAACTATTTTCATAAATGATAGTAAGCTTTGTTTATTTCAAAAAGAGCATAAATTTTTACTTTTCTAGCACTTTCACATTAACAACTCCATTAACTAAGGGATTCCTCAACATTAACTTTTTATTATATTTTTTTTTCGCTCACTTTTCCATAATTTCTTTTTTCTCTTCCATAAATAACACTTACCCAAATATATCAAAAATTCCAGCAGAATATCTAAAAGTAATTCCCTCTATACAATGAGAATTTCAATATTTTTTCCTTTTTTGAGTTTTAAACTTTTTTCTGTATAATTTTACTTTAATTCAAAATATACCTTTAATATATTTCAAGTATGTTATATTTTGATAATTTACAATGCAAAAAACCGCATCAATATATATATATATATATATATATATATATATATATATATATATATATATATATACACACACATTATGTGGGACATTATTATATTGATATTATTCAAAGTATATTGCTAGCATATACCTTACATACAATTTAATCTAAAATATTTAACATGCCACTAATATGTATATAGAAGAAATATGTCACCCACATACTATTTATATACGGATAATTTACCACAAACTTACATTATATTTTGTTTTCAAGAAATATATGTATTTTATTTTATTGGAAAATATATATATATATACATATATATATATTATTGCCATATTTGTTATTATTAATTAGTGCTAATCTTTTGTATTATATTTTTAATAATGTGCTATAAATAAAAGTAGCCCAGGCACAGAAATATTGGCTTATTCAGAGGGAGCAAAGTCAACAGTAGCCTAGTCCCGTCCCAACCAGTTAGTTTCTCCCTCATCGGTGACAGAACGAAATTTATTTCAGTTTATCTATCGAAACCCTAACAATTGAGTTCGTCCCTTGGGGGACATTCGATAAAATTGGAATGATACGGAGAAAATTAGCATGGCTCTTGCATCAAGGATGACACACACAAATGATCATTACAAATATTATATTAAACTTATCCTTTGGGGTGCAATTTTTGGTCTTGATGATTTAGGTCAAATGGCATTATCCCAAAGGTTTTATATTTTGAAAATTATATTCCAGTTTACATGTCAAATAGTTTTTGAAATTGGGTAAATTAGTGTTTTGAACATTTAACTTAACAGTTAATCAGAAGAATATGTTTGAAGAACATTTGCGTTGTTTGGTGTTGGAAATTAAAGCATTGAAACTTTCTGATTATAATTTCTCTTGCTTACGTTGCTAATTTAAAAAAAAAAAATAGGAGAAAATAATTTCTATTGCTTACCTTGTTTTGGGCAAATTGCATACAAATGGGAAAGAGGAAATGGATATATTAAACAAGTATGCATAAGGCTTTGTGCTCTTTATTTTGCCTTGAACACCTATGCCATGTGTGTATAATATGGTTGCGCATCGTATATGTATAAACGATTAAGTATATGTTATTTGATTCTTTAAAATATACAGTAGAACTCTACCAGAGCTTCAATATCCATCTCCGATCTACACCAGCTAAAGAATTACCGTCTCTTGCATTATTTTGAGGCAAAATGGCTGTTACTGAATGTTCAATCAGTACTGGACAAGAACTTTGGTAGCTATCAACCAAAGCAGCTGTAAGAAGAGTTACGCAAAAAAACTTATTAATTTTATCTCAATTTCATGCTTGAGATCCATTAAAAATGTTACCAGAAACTAAAGTCCCGAACCAGTTTGGTAAACGTGCTAGTTCAAAACTCAAAGAAACATCGACCCAGGACCCGAGTCTTGAAGTAAAGTCTGGCTCAGGTATGATATTGGCACGACGAATCTCTTCTTCTGGCTCTCTCCAACATATACTGCGCAATGCCCTTTCGGAACACCTCCAGTTGTTGAAGACCTCCTTAGGGTCCGAGTACCTGAATAAATGGAGTCACTTTGATACCCATAGTCTCAAGGAATATGATGCAACTGTAAATAATGAAGGAAAATAAAGAACAAGAGCTTTGAGAATTGCACAAAAATGAAAGTTTTTTGAATACTCAAATGCTTTGGGTCTGATTATATATAAGTTTCATATCCAAAAGTTTAGTGGTTAAGAGAAAATGGTGGCTACTGGTGAGAGACAATGGCATATGAAGTTCCACATGGTTTTGCCTACTCTGCTAATTGTCAAATAACTTAGACCATAATTTTGTTGAACAACAACACTAGGCCCTACTGCTTCTTAAATGAAAAAACAATTATATGACTCATTCTTTTCTAGTCCCTTTCGATATGTCTGTGATTTTTTAAAATTCTACTTTAGCTAGCCCATTTGTTGTTATTCTGCACATAAAAATGGAAGAAATACATTAACTTATTTTGTTCAATTGGAAAACTAGACAACCAGCCTTATCCATAAATCATTAGGTCCCATATTCAACAGCTACACATGATTCTGCCTTGCCTACCTAACTCAGTTGATAACTTTAGCTACAATTCATATTCTTTCTCTAGCTTTAACTATAAATGAACTGCTTCCATGATCCATTTTGATCATCAAGCAGATAGCAATCACTCAAACCTTTTGAAAAGTAACCAACCTATTTTTACTTTCCTATCTTCCAAAGAAATCAGTATGGTTAGTGTTAAGAAACTGATAAAAATGGCAGAAGTTTGCAGCCAAGCAAAGAGGATTTCTTTACCAAGATCAAGTTACAATGATGCAGAAAGCTGTAGCACATCATCTTCTATAGTTGGCAAAAGGCATTTTGTGGTCTATACAACTGATCAGAAGCGATTTGAGGTTCCTTTGGCTTATCTGCAACACGATATAATCAGAGAACTATTGCACATGTCTGAAGAAGAGTTTGGAATTCCAAGTGATGGCCCTATCACTTTACCATGTGATGCCTTATTCTTGAATTACATCATCTCACTCATCAGAAGAGGTGTTACTTTAGATCTTCAGAATGCTTTGCTTGTATCAGTCGCTTCCACTCGATGCTCATCAGCTTCATACCTTCAAGAACCAAGTCACGAGCAATTCCTAGTTTGTTCAGCTAACTTAAACTAGTTTTGTAAATCATGATACTCAACAAGTGTACAGAATGTTAACATCTAATTGTTCATGAAAAGTCCTTAAATTTATCCAAACTGTTTTATTCTTTATAAATTGGGAAAATCTGATTGCATATTCGTTGCTCTCTATTAGTCTTGCACCTAGAATATATAGCTTGTGGCTTTCACAATCACCGGGTAAGTTGATAAGCTCAATTCAAAGAACGTAATGTCAAAAGCTTCATTAAATCATTCTTTCCAGCAAGAAGTTAAAAAAAGTGTTAATAGTAAATGTATGCACCAGGGGCTTCTCCCAAAAGACTAATTTCAACCAAGATGATTAGTTTCCATGTTAATGTTGTCTTCTAAGTAAATTGTAAACAGTTTTTAACTTTCCATTTTCAATTTATAAACAATTACATGAACAATCACAGTAGGTATTAAATCCCAAGAAAAATTAGCAAATTTTGGACAGCAGAAAGGGAAGTTAATCCTTCCTTTTGCACATAGGAAGACTTGATATCATAACTAATAAGTCAAAAGAAGATTAGAGAAGGTAGGAAGAAGTCTAATATTCGATGTGAAGGTCTCCTACCTACAGGACAAGGCAGCCAGGCAGCACATGGTTCAACAAACTTAATCTACAACAACAAGTACGCCTCAATCTCAAATAAGTTGGGGTTGGCAATATGAATTCTCATTCTTTTAATTAAGCTCAACGCATATCATTATCATTACCTAAAATAAATAAAAGTGAAAGTAAATTATAAGGATTCATCATGAATTGTTGAATTTTACATTGGCTGCTAACCTAACGCAATCTCCTCCTTTATTCAGGCTTGGGACCGGCAATGTAAGCAAGGTCCCAAAGGAAGAATAGTTCCAAGGCTTCTTTCGTCCATCCATTTTGGCACAGCTTTCTTGCTTTGCGGATTCATCTGAATTTGTTTTTACCTGTCAGCAAACATGAACATATGATCTCATTTCACAAGACTACTATTCTGGTCTAAGAGAGGCGTCACGTCACCTTTACTAATAAGACCAGTATATAAACAACAGCAACAGCTACCCAGTATAGTCCCACAGGGTGGGGTCTGGGGAGGGTAATATGTACGCAGCCCTTACCCCTGCCCGACAGGGTAGAGAGGTTGTTTCCAATCGACCCTCGGCGAAAGATCGAGAAAAGGAAAAAAACAAAAACAAAACAAAAAGAAAAAGCATTAGTGACTCCAGAGTAAACCCAAAAAAACTGACGTATAAAAGGGCAAAGTAAACAAAGCAACAACATGAACAAAAGACGGTAGTAATTCTAGGAGTACTCACCAAGGTATTAACCTATCGGGAACCTTCTCCCCTCGACCCATCCCTAACCCGCGAGATAATAGAAGCCCCTAACCTACAACTTTGATACTAGACCTCCAGACTTTCCGCGAGATTAGAGACAATCTTGCAAAAAAAAAAAATCAATCCACTAATAGTAACCAGCGTGAGATGAACGTACATAACATGGATGAAATTATAGAAACAAAAACAAGTTATTACCCCGAAAACAGAGATAAATATTATTTTCAAATTAGAACTCTGAGCTTATGCAGGACATGAACTTACCAACCTCTTCCTATAAACTACTACTCATAACACGAAAAACCTGGATTAGCGATGAAGTTAGTCACACCAACACGGTTCCACCAATTAGACTTCATAACTGACATCAAAATCATCCCATTTGCATAGATAACATACAACAAAAGAAAAGGTCATAATTTGATTAAACCTAAAACACATGAGGTGTAAAAGTTACCATCTCAAGCTTATGACAGCTAAATACTAAAGACTTGTTTACTAATTTTCTAACATTGAAAAAGAAGGATCTTGTTCAGCAAGAAGCAAAGAGAAAATAGGAATTATAAGAATATCCTCTACATTTTTCCTCAAAGAAGTGAATTTATTGATATCCATTCAATAGATGCAAAAAAGAACACCTCATCAAAAGTACATTTCAAGCAAAAACATTACGAATCCTGTAGTGATTTCTTTGGCAATGACATTAAGAAATCAACAATAGGAATTATAAGCATAAACTGTACCTTTCTAGGCTATGATCTGGGTTCTTTTGTCCAGAACTGGACGATGCAGAATAAGCATTAATGCCAAGTCCTTTTTCTTCAACCTTCTTACCTACATTATTTCCTCCCTTGGACTGACTAGACTCAAGCTCACCGTTTGCAAGAACTTTCTCAGGCTCAACCAAGTCTATTGAACTTTGAAGCGTTGATTCATTATTCACAGCCAATCCATCAGCACAGCTTTGAATAGGAGACTTCTCATGGATTGCTAAAGTTGGAACTTGATCTGACGTAAATTGATCTTCAATATTATCAGTTCTTCCTTCTAAGTGATTACTAGTTGAGCCATCAAACTCTTCTGACTTGCTAATCTCCGAGACTTCAGGTGATGCCAGCACTGAACAAGATTCTTTTGCATACCCAAGTAAGTTGCCGAATCTCTTTCTCAGGCCAAGAGTCTACTTGTTCCGCTACAAACAAAGGAAACATATGCTCTTCATAGGCAATGCCACCGGCTTTAGAGCAAAGGGACTCCATACTTGCAACTTACTTTCATTAGAATGTGACCTTTGTTTCTAATTACAGTATGCGACAGCGACAACAACTGGATTCATCAGTCACGGAGTCATTGTTATTTTCCCTCATTTGTGGCAAGGCCTCAACCTCAGCTTCTTCTTTATACAACAAACGAAGTCCATACTTCTTCGTTTCTCCAGAAAAAGATAACCTAATAATCCCATAGTCATTTGGTGTTTTTCCATTTGCTTTAGATGTATCCCATAAGGCATCAACCAAGAAAAAATTAATGTTGTCTGTATCCCATTCTGTGTCGGATGATTCTGTATTACATTTTGAATGGTTGGACAATGCAAGTTTCTGGGTCATGCACGACATCCCGTCATCAGATAGGGGAATCAATTGAGCTGTGGTGTCAATTAATCTGCCACAGTAACATACAGCAAATCCCAAGAATTTATCAGGTATATACCAATTTTCAGGCAAATTGACCGATACACTTCTACCCCTTCCCTTATGGTGGAACCAACTTGGGATGTCTTGCTGAGGATGCCAAAAGGTAAAAACATTTTCGGACAAGGAATCTGAAGTAGAGATGTCATGCCTCAAGGAAGATATATTCTGAAACAGAGCATGTGCAAACAAATTGTATATAGAATCATTGTGTGCACCAAGTTTCACCCTCTGTAGTTTCTTTCTTTTTGTTACTAAATCATGGATACTTTTCAAAGCCACATGACAATCTACACGCAATACATTTAATTCAGGGGGAAATTCTGGTAGCTGTGTAAGCCTCTTGCAATATGATAAGTCCAAGTATCGAAGAGCACCAAGTTGGGCTATGCTTTGAGGCAAATGCTCAAAATTATTTCCACAAAGCTCCAACTTTTTCAAAGAGGATAAGGATCCAATATCTTCCGGAAGTCCTCCATCTATTAGATTGGAACAACTGAGATCTAGATGTTGCAATGACCGTAATCCTTCAGCCACTGGAGGGAACTCAAAATGTACTCCATCTTTGAAGCCTCCAAGCATCACGCAACCAAACGTCAAGATTTTAAGTTTGTTCAAGCGTACGATGGATGACGGAGGTCGTGAAATTATTGTATCTATGGCATGAAGCTCCTCCAAGTATTCTAAATCCCCTATCTCTTCTGGCAAGCTTTCCAGTTTTGAGCAATTCGACACATTTAGAAAAATCAAACTTTTCAACTTATCGATGCTGCTTGGAAGAGCTACAAGGCTGCTCATACGGCTCAAATCTAGCTTGGTAATATGTGTTTGGTACTGAGTAAGAGAGGATGGTCGTTCCCTTATCTCCGGCTTCATTCTCCCGTGAATTTCTGGAAATTTCTCTAACATATAGCAACATTCGAAATCCAGATATTTAAGAGATTCCACGTTAACACATGGAAACCTCTTAAGGCTACGACAATCTCTCAAATTTAGCCGAATGAGTTTTCTACAACATCCAAGGGAATGGTGAACCTCTTCAAGATTACAACATAGCTCCAGATTCAAATACTTCAAATTTGGCATCCCAGTGAAATCTGGTGTTCGAATCAGGTTACTCATACAACTCAAATCTAGATCGGTAATATGATTTTGGTACTGAAAAATAGAGGATGGTAGTTCCCTTATCCCAGATCTTTGTATGTTAATATGTATCTCCGGCTTCATTCTCCCATGTATTTCTGGAAATTTCTCCAAGCTATAGCAATCTTCTAATACCAGATATTCAAGAGATTCCACGTTAACACATGGAAACTTCTTAAGGCTACAACAACCACTCAAATGTAATTGAATAAGTTTGCTGCAACATCCCAGGGAATGAACCTTTTCAAGATTATCACAACCACACAGATCCAAATACTCCAAATTTGGCATCCCCGTGAAGTCTGGCGTTCGCATCAGGCTTCTACAATTCCTGAGATCTATCCTCTGTAGAGACGGCAAATGCTGTTCAGAACACACATAGATTAATGAGAATCAAATGACCTTTGTTCCTAAAAATTACTCCATTTATTAATCCCTCGACAACAAATGAATGATAGCATTTGAGTTCCTTCCATCACACTATGTACAATCGAGGATAAAATTCATATGAATCTAATCTTACTATGAGCTTCTTAGTTAAAATGATGATGGGAAGATTTGAGGAAAAAAAAAAAAGGACATAAAGATCTTACAATAACAACCCCAAATAATGTAAAATACAATAATTTCTTTTGAGACGGAAATACATTAATTTGAGCTTATTAACTAATACTCCATCTGATCCATAATAAGTGATACTTTGATCATTGACACGCTCCTTAAAAAAATACTAACTCCTAGTAAAAATAGTTATTTTAACTAAATTACCCCTAATTAAAATTAGCAAATTGTTAACTTGATATACTGAGGTTTGTAGGGCAAAGTTTGGAAAAACAAAATTATTTCAAATAATACGTGACAAAAGCAATAATATTTGTTCATTATCACTAAATTAAAAGAACAATGATAGAGAAATAAATGATAATAAAATGAGATAATACATAAAATACCCATCAAACTTGTCCGAAAAAATCATTTACACACCTAAATTTTACGGGCAACCTTTTATCCCACTATTTACGAGAGAAATAAATGATAATAAAATAGAACCCAACTATTGTACCTTTGTTTTCATCCATAAATAACGCAGTGAACTGTTCGATAGTGCAAGGTGAACAAGCATTTTGGGTTCAAATGTAGATGGCAATGACTTCCAAGGATAGCCTTCCCACACAAAATAACGCAAGTTGTTGGGTAGATACTCAATGGCATAACGGGGCGACGGCCTCTCATCAAATATATTTTCACAAATTCTAAGTATCCTAAGCTTTTTCATATTTTTCATGGCCTTTTTGCTAAAGCGAAATCTTTCAGAATTGAAATTAATAAGAAGGATTGCTTCCATTGCGCCCCCCTGGTAAGAAAAAGATCATTAGTCTACAATATTAATTAGATGTTTTTAAAGAAATACTGATGTTACTTCAGAGAAATACTTTGTGCAACTAATCCTATGGTTCTATTTTCTAATATTTCATTTTTCTTAGAAGTTCATTAGAGTCAAGTTTATAAGCTTTTCATGTTGGTATATAAAGAAATTGCAATTGAAACATTACCAATAAATTGTAGTAGTAACTTATTAAATTTAAAAATAAAAAAAATAAGCAATGGTAAAGTGAATATTTGATGAGTTATTATGTAATAATATGTCATAAAATTTTCAAGTTAATCCAAAGAATGAAGTTGGATCAAATAGATTAAGTGGCTACTAGACTAATCCATCACATAAAAATATAAAGAAAAACGAATTAGGCAATTAATGTCTTTTAGACAATTAATATTACTTTTACTTCTCCTACTAACTAAAGTAAACAACTAAAATGACATACTTGCAAGACTATGAAGCAAGAGGAATAATAAATAATTGGAAATTAAATAGCCTATGTATCTTTGGAACATAAAAATTGGAAATTAAATATTATTGCATTGTTTAGCCTACTTACTGTATCGTTGATCATCACTTCTTCGAAATCCTCGGCGAGCCATAGCCTGCTGCGTTCTCCCAGATTCTTTTGCAAGTTTACTATATATTTACCCATATCTTGAATTAGATCATGCATTTGAATCTCATCATATTCAGAGATGGACACAAGAGATTTTTCAATTAAAATACGGAATCCATATTCTGCTCCAATATGACAACTCTCAAGAACTTGCATGGCGTTATCTTTTTTTTCTCCTCGCAAGATGCATGCAATATCTAGAAACATCTCTTGTTGGATGGGCTCCAATCCATCATAACTGATTTTGAGCTTTTCAACAATTTCCGAATTTGAATTAATTTTCATGTGCTCTATCGCACTTTTCCATTCAGTTAAGCTTAGGTTATGCAGCAAAGAACCCCACACTTTGAGGGCTAAAGGAAGGCCATTAGCATAATTTACAACCTCCATTGAAAGCTCCTTAAAATGCTCATCTGCAAATTCTTCTCCAAAAGCATACCGATTGAACAATTGCATGGATTCATAATCAGGTAATGCAGTCATTTCATATATTACATTACATTTTCCTATCAAATGTTTGTCTCTAGTTGTTACAACAACCCTACTGCCATTACCAAACCAATCAATATCACCTGCTAAATACTCCAAATGATCTTTATGATTAATATCATCAAGCACAATTAGCACCTTCTTAGAGAAAAGTCTGTCTGGAATCATCCGCTTCCCGTCATGCTTATTATTGACGTAATCATCTTTTTTTCTTAACAATTCAGAGAGAAGGGTGTTTTGCAAAGAATGCAATTTTTCATTTTCTTTAATATCAGCAAGGAAACAAGAAGCATCAAACTGATGAGATAAACTGTCAAAAATGGCTCTTGCTATTGTCGTCTTCCCTACACCACCCATGCCCCAGATCCCTAATATGATCCGAACATTATTGATTCTAACCTTAAGTAGGGACTTTAATTTCTCCAGATGAATATTTATTCCAACAATATCTCGCAAAGAAGACAAAGTAGCACGATTGCACAATTTGGAAATTTGGTCGACAATCTCTTGAATATTCTCAGCTTCAATCCTATGAAAATAAAAAAAAAATCAATTGTAGATAAATGTAAAAAAAGTCAAGTATTTATACGCATTTCATAATTAAATTTTTTATTTACATAGGGGTAGGGGAGAGGGAGAGAAAACTAAATATTGAACTGA